>JAPMUY010010451.1:0-99160 GCA_026901105.3 Galaxias olidus
CCTACCAAGAGTCAACTTTAATATTTAAAATCCTATTAGGAGCAAAACATGAATTTCCTAGACGTTTTTAGAAGAACTATGAGCTTATTTGTTATTATACACTCTGGGCACATGATTCACGACATTGTTTGTCACAAACACAAACTGTGATTGGTCAATGTATTTGCTTTGCACCGATTATAGATAATTTATTTAATCGGATTTTAAGAGCTCAAAGCAGAAGCATGGAAATTAAAGCTGCAAGCAGCATTTCACGGGTCCTTGCCGTATGGCAAGGCGTACGGCAAGGCGTACAAGTAAAATAAAGGTTTTTGTTGCATGTTTAACAAATATTTTTTCATTTTCCAAATCTAACAT
This sequence comes from Galaxias olidus, assembly GCA_026901105.3. Classification (NCBI taxonomy): domain Eukaryota; kingdom Metazoa; phylum Chordata; class Actinopteri; order Galaxiiformes; family Galaxiidae; genus Galaxias; species Galaxias olidus. The sequence continues at coordinate 358 of JAPMUY010010451.1, forward strand.
CAGCTTAACATATTTCAGAGCCAGCAAAAGAGGCACACAATGCAAATTGCTGACTATTTTGGCATTTTTACACCAAGAGAGCTATACTGTATATGTGGTATTTATAGACCTGTAAATTACAAATTTGTAAATACGCTCATAGATATTTTTGGCTCAAGCATGTTGCTGCAAGATCTGGAAATACAGAGAAGTCATGAGTTACAAGTCATGCTGGCCTCTCAATCGAATGTGTTTTTGTACCTGACTTTTGCTAAACTTCTCCCGTGGCAGAGATTTGTTTGTGTCACGATTCGCAAATGTGTGGCAAGTAGGGTTACGTCTCCCACATAGTACTGTTCAGACATCACCCAAAATTCATACTTCAACTAAAATAATGAAAAGGCTATTACAAGTTAACATAATAGCGCACTGCTAAGACTGCAGCTTCTATTGACAGTTGCCGACTCTAGTTAAAATCATAAGTTAGCCAACTAACGTTTGCCGTGACTACCAGCTGTAAGATAAGAATATATTTTAGATAGACATTGTTGAAATTGTTCAGGCCTACGTTATGTAATCTAAGATTAGCCTACAGCACATCAGCGAGTGCAGGAGTAGCTGTGTATTGTAAACGTTACCAGCAGGGGGGTCAACATGATTGCACCACATTGTTGACATAAAGAAATACTTCAATTAATAAGTTGATAATCATGTACCTAGCTTTATTCATGTTGAAATGTCCTTGCAGTTGCCTATCTATTAGTTTCTTATCAATGTTTTAGGCACATGCTAATATAACGCCACCCCCTCCCAAAAAATATATATATTGGCTCTGCACATGGCTTACAGTAGCCTATATATGAAAATGCCTACAAAAAAAGGTGATAGAGATAAAGAGCTGAAGGCGAAAAAAAAAAGAAATTTGGTATTTTTGGACTGATAAAACATGTGTTTAACTGCCCACCTGTGTGTGCTACTAAATATTTCTCTGTGCTACTAAAATCTTTAGCTTGCTAGCACTGCTGCTACCACCTAAAACAGTAAGCGTACAGCCCTGCCCTAAAAGCGCATTTTAAAATGACAAGGTGTGTAGTTTAACCACAATCTCTAAACAGGCTTTGGTCAATGTGACATTTGCCGTCAACAAATTTCACCCATTTTGTAATAAATAATCCAATTAAATCTCTGGCATTCAACATTGAATAAAGTTAAGGAGCCAAAATACTGTGTTGGAGATCTCAATCATCAAACACAGGTTATATTGACCTAAATTAGATATTTCAATATTATCATTAAAGTTGGAAGGGCAAGTTTGAAAACAATAGTAATATTAACAATTTCTCAGACATGTGTATATTAGTTTAATTTTCATTTATTAGCAATAATAAAGAGGTTATTTATTTTTTTAATTGCAAGGTGGTATGTAGTTAAACCATGGCCCCTTAACAGAGGCAACGATGGTATCAATGTGAAACCAAACGGTCACCATTGTGTATTAAAAACAGTCTACAGCATTTAAAATACTGTGAAACATTGTCTACATCATGTTTTACTTCAGGATCAAGTGATATTTTAAGCAAACTGTTTTGTATGTAGGGAGCTATTAAAATGATTTACTTGAAAAAGTGCCAAATGAGGTGGTTTATCAAATTTACTTCACCGCGGTGTACAACCAAAACTATGCTTACGTCAACAAACGTTAAGTGAAGATGGGTTTTAGTATCCGAATTAAAGTATAAATTGTTTGCTTTTCATTCAATTCCAGAAAAGTCACGCGTTTCGTTATTTGTCATTGTGTCATCATCTTTAATACGAGCACAAACTATATCACGATACTTTTGAAACAAAATAGTTTAAAGAGAGTTCATTGCCACTCGCCACGGAACTAGGTTGTTGTGTTTACTAGAAGATTTAAAATAATTAGTACCTTGTTATTTGCAGCACCATGGGACTCATAGAACGCTTTGATATTCCCAGTTCTTGTTGTGAACAATGAGGATGCGCGCGCATCGGTTGAGATTTTAACTTTCTAATAAATCAGTTTGTCAAGCAGTGGTAGGCACTGTTAATTGTGTAACATTCAATTTAAATGTATAAATAGCTTACTCTTTAATGTTACCGTCCTGACGACGTGAGGATACAAGGCAATCATAGCGCTAAATAGCCAGCTAATGCCCACGTCCAATAGACAGCTGGTTAAATAGCTAAAGCTAACGCGATGGGCAAATCAGCATATAAAGGACAATTTCTCAGACTGCAGACATAACCTTATGTAAGGAGCAAGCACAGCATTACCAGAATAATACTAGACGTGCCATTTATATAAATAGTTAAATCTTTAATGTTACAGTCATATCAGGACATTACCAAAAAACGGAGCTAGCGAATGCTAACGTCTGGTTAGCACATACGCTACGTACATTTCTCTGCCAATGCAAATATATTAACAATGTAATAACTAGACTTACCGTTGTAATGAAACCGTTTTATAGTCAATGTCCAATATTAAGAGCAGGATAAAACTAACACTGTAACCTATAAAAAAAAATAAAAAAAAATTACCACATATTGAAAATATTTGTATCACATAGGCTCGCCCATTAGACACGCCAACTCACATTTTAAATCTTGGTGAACCGTTTTCTCTTGCATGTATCCTGTAATATATGTGAAATTTAAATTATGTATCAAGTTGAAAGGTCTTTATACACCATTTACATATCATTGTGCATTGTTGCTACATTTAAAATTTGGCGCAGATTGGCCATACAGATAAAAAGATCTATAGGTTTATGTATTTTTCAAAACAATTCTAAATGGCAGACTTCAGTGGTCCAAGAGGCTTTTTTGTTCATCACAGAGAGATGGACCTAGGAACTGAGTTTGGTGACTCAAGGTAAAATTGTATTGGAGATGTGACCTTTCATAGTCTGCATATTGGATAACCTATTATAGCGCCACCATGAGGTCCACCGTGGTCATATTTAGTATGGGAGTAGCTGGTACTGGTACCAAACAGTACACAAAGGTTCAAGTGTCTAACAATGCCAATGCTGACTATTTTGGCATTGCCCCATCCATGAAGATCAATATGTGGCCTCTATAGCGCCCCCTAAAAGCAGATGCGGACATTGATTTGCGGAGGTGACCAGATAAGCATCAAGAAGCAGTGTAAGTAATCTCATGTGGATTGGACTGAGTTTGACTGATTTATAGGCATTTATGTGATAAACCACGCCCACAAGGCCAACCATTGGTCCAATCACAATCTTCTTTTAATGGTTGAATTTGATTCTGCCCTAGAGCATATGTGTAAACTTTCATGCAATTTGGTCATTCACATCAAGAGATAAAAATGTGGCATTTATAGCGCCCCCTAAAGGCAGATGTGTAAATGGCTTCGCATACATGATCAATGATGCCTCTAGAGGCAGTGTATCAAGTTTCATGAGGATTGGACAGAGTGTCACGGAGTTATAATCATGTATGTGATAAAAGACACACCCCCTTCGAATTTCATTGGCTTATAGTGGTCACGTGCTTTGGCCGGTGGGTCTGGTTTATACACCATTTGAATATCATGGTCCATTGATGCTACATGCCAAGTTTAGTGCAGATTGGACAAACCGATCAAAAGTTCTATTCATTTAAGTGTTTTTCACAAAATTCAAAATGGCGGAAAATGTATCCTGACGGACTTTAGGGGTCCAAGAGGCTTTTTTGTTCCCCATGTGGAGATGGACCTATGATCCAAATTTGGTGACTCTAGGTCATATGGTGTATGAGATATGGCCTATCAAAGTGTGAAATTTTGTGTCACCATGCTATAGCGCCACCATCTGGCCAGTTTGGGTCATCGTTGGTTTGGGAGTAGCGGTTACCGGTACTGACCCGTGTGCAAAGTTTCAAGTTTCTAGCATATAGCATCTCACGGGAATTTGCCCCAACGGCGGCAAACAATAATAATAGGGAAGAATAAACCAATACAATAACTATAAAGGTCTACACCCTTCGGGCTAGGACCCTTAATGAACGGATTATGTACTCTGAAAGTGACAGGAACATTTTTCTTCAAAGTGCATGGGATGGTACCATGCACAATGTCTTGCTATGACCAAAGTAGAGTTTTCTTCTTTGAAGAAGACTGTTTGGCATTGCAGTTTCTGTTAAGTAACAACATACCTATTGTTTTTGTACCTAATCTTTTTTATATTTGGTTGTCTAAATAGAAGGACTAACGTAATAGTTTATTTTCTACTTGGTTCCAGATTCCCAAAAATTGCAGAGGTTTCACGAATCTAAAAAGACATCTTGTTTAACCTCATGGATGTGTTAATAGATGTAGTCCAAGTTGTACAGGTCTAACTGCTATGGTTGTCCAGTTACCCCCGGCCTTGTGTACTCCTAATAGGAAAAACAATATTTTTTTTTTTTGTGTGTGTGTTTCACAAATAATGTAGAGGTTTCACTAATCTGTAAGCACGTTATTTAACCTCTAGTATGTGTTGGTAGATGTTCTAATTTTGTTTTCCAGCTAGACCCTGCCATGTGTCCTACTAATAGGATTTTTTTCTCCCATTTGATTGTCTTCCACAAATAAAATGTTTCACGAATCGACAGACATCTTATTTAACCTCTAGTATGTGTTGGTAGATGTCATTCAAAGTTTTCAAAGTAAAACTGATTTTGTTGTCCAGCTAGATTGGGTTTCACAAAAATGCATAAACATTAAATATATAAACATAAATAAATGTATAAACAAATTTTTTATATGACCAATACCACTATGTGTTGATAGTTGTAGTTGAACTGTATAAGTCTGACTGCAATGGTTGTCTGGCTAGACCAGACCTTGTTTAATCATAATAGGAAAAACAAGTATTTCTCTACTTTGATTGTGTTTCACAAATAATGTAGAGGACTCACAAATCTAGAAACACATCTTCCATGTTTTACAAGTTTAGCTGCAATGGATGTCCATCTAGACCAGACATTGTGTAGGCCTACTCCTAATAGGAAAATGCTATTTTTTTTTCAACTTTGATTGTGTTTCTCAAATAATGCAGATGTTTCACAAGTCTAGAAACATTTCTTATTTGATCTCTAGTGTATGTTGGTAGATGTAGTCAAAGTTTTACTGGCCAACTGCAATGGTTGACCAGCTATACCTGGCCTTGTGTACTCCTAATAGGAAAAACAAGTATTTTTCTACTTTAATTGTGTTTCACAAATAATGCAGAGGTTTCACAAATGTAGAAACATCTTATTTTACCTCTAGTATATGTTGATATATGTAGTTCATGTTTTACTAGTCTGGCTGAAATGATTGCCCAGCTAGACCAGACCTTGTTTAATCATAATATGAAAAACAAGTATTTTTCTACTTTGATTGTGTTTCACAAATAATGCAGAGGTTTCACAAATCAAGAAACAGGTCTTATTTTACCTCTAGTATGTGTTAATATATGTATTTCATGTTTTACTGGTCTGGCTGCAATGATTGTCCAGCTAGACCAGACCTTATTTAATCATAATAGGAAAAACAAGTATTTCTCTACTTTGATCGTGTTAGACCTGGCTTTGTGTACTCCTAATAGGAAATACATGCTTTTTCCGACTTTGATTGGGTTTCACAAATAATCGAGAGGTTTCACAAATCTAGAAACACATTTTATTTGACCTGTAGTATATGCTTAGCTGCATTGGATGTCCATCTAGACCAGGCATTGTGTAGGCCTATTCCTAACAGGAAAAAAAACACTTTTTAAAAATTTTGATTGTGTTTCTTAAATAATGCTGATGTTTCACAAATCTATAAACACATCTTATTTGACCTCTAGTATGTGTTGATAGATGTAATCCATGTTTTACAAGTCTTGCTGAAATGGTTGTCCAGCTAGACCAGGTCTTGTTTAATCCTAATAGGAAAAACAAGTATTTTTCTACTTTGACTGTGTTTCACAAATAATGTAGAGGTTTCACAAATACAAAAACACATCTTATTTGATCTCTAGTATGTCTTGATAGATGTAGTCCAAGTTTACAAATCTGGCCTGCAATAGTTGTCCAGCTAGACCAGGCCTTGTGTAGGCCTGCTCCTAACAGGAAAACCAAGTATTTTTCTACTTTGACTCTGTTTCACAAATAACGTAGAGGTTTCACAAATCTAGAAACACATCTTATTTGACCTCCAGTATGTGTTGATAGATGTAGTCCATGTTTTACTGGCCTAGCTGCTATGGTTGTCGAGCTAGACCTGGCTTCGTGTACTCCTAATAGGAAAAACTTGCTTTTTCCTACTTCGAGTGTGTTTCACAAATCATCTAGAGGATTCACAAATCTAAAAACACATTTTATGTAACCTCTAGTATGTGTTGATAGATGTAGTCCATGTTTTACAAGTCTGGCTGCAATGGTTGTCCAGCTAGACCAGGCCTTGCTTAATCATAATTGGAAAAACAAGAATTTCTCTACTTTGATTATCTTTCACAAATAATGTAGAGGTTTCACAAATCTAGAAACACATCTTATTTGACCTCTAGTATGTGCTGATAGATGTAGTCCATGTTTTACAAGTTTAGCTGCAATGGTTTTCCATCTACACCAGGCCTTGTGTAGGCCTACCCCTAATAGGAAAATGGACTTTTTCTCTTTTGATTGTGTTTCACAAATAATCTAGTGGTTTCACAAATATAGAAACACATTTTGTTTGACCTCTAGTATATGGTGACAGATGTAGTTCAAGTTTTACTGGCCTAGCTGCAATGGTTGTCCAGTTAGACCAGGCCTTGCTTAATCATAATAGGAAAAACAAGTATTTCTACACTTTGATTGTGTTTCACAAATAATGTAGAGGTTTCACAAATATAGAAACACATTTTGTTTGACCTCTAGTATATGTTGACAGATGTAGTTCAAGTTTTGCTGGCCTAGCTGCTATGGTTGTCCAGCTAGACCTGGCTTTGTGTACTCCTAATAGGAAAAACATGCTTTTTCCTACTTTGTGTTTCACAAATCATCTAGAGGTTTCACAAATCTAAAAACACATCTCATGTAAGCTCTAGTATGTGTTAATTATTCAATTTATATAATTTTTTATTTGGTAAATAAATTAACAAATCCAGCTGTTGTTATAGTTGTCTAGCTAGACAAGGTAGACACTCGCCCCCCCCCCCCCCTCCCCGAACACACACACACACAGCTACACACACGTACACTCCCCGCCCTTTTTTGTGAAAAAATTCACAAATCGTTCTAAATAAGATACAGTTGGTCTAATATCTCTACAATAGTTTATTGTCAATCTAATGCGTTTTAAAATACAAAACATCGATTTTGGAGAAAAAGCAAATCATGACAAAAATACTGTAGAATACAATTCACAAATCAGGTTGAGTCAAACGCAATTACTTTGAAACATTTATGTCATAGGAGTAAAAAGTTATTAGCCGCTAAATTTGAATATCAAGCGACTATCAAAACGTAATGCTATCTTTACCGCGGTCACAAACCGGGGGTTTACAGTATAAGTGTTTGATGTATAACAATGGTGGATCTAGCTAACCTCAGGCTAAAAGGTCAAGGAGCGTAGTCTAGTACAGTAGTCATCATTACTGCTGTCCTGATGGCGTTGAGGTTTACATTTGCATAATATCCAAGTAAGCCCTCTTAGGTAACTTTTTTGGGGCAACCGTGACTTTGAACACTACTCATAAATGACTACCCCTCCAATTGCTGCAGACTTTATATGGATGAGCCAGAGCCAGTGCCATCCACAGTGCACAAGCTTGAGCTATAGCAGGGACAATGTGGAACGCAACTTTGGTGAAAGCCCGACCTTGTTAAAAGTAAAACTAAACGGCAGTGTCATATAGATATGGTCAGGTGACAGTACTAATTACATGCAGGAGAAGCTGTTCCAATTATGGTTCATTTTGGTCAGATAAAAAATATGCAATTAATTTGCGATTAACCATGGATACCCATGCGGTTAATCACAATAAAAAAAATGTAATCACATGACAGCCCTAATTACTAGTATGGTCTCTGCAGAAACGCAAAGAAGCATTCAGCTTGTGGGACTGCTTTGACAGTGTCGATAAGAACCAGATCAAGGCTTTTATGCTTATGGACATAAAAGGCATGCTTGGCCACCTCCTTAATACGAGATTGAATCCCGGAGTGCTTGCCACTCATGACAGAAGCACCATCGTAGGCTTGCCCAACTACATTACTGCTGTACTCTAGACCATATCTCTCAAGGACCTGGATAATTATTTTCTGTCAGTCCTGCAGCATCGAGGCTGTCTGCAGCTTTTAACTGTAAGAAGCTGTCTTTTACACCCCCCCCTATAATAATATCTAAAGAAAGAAATCTGTACTTTCTTTTTTGGGTCTTTTGTCAGCCATAATGGCAAAGACCTCATTCTCCTTGACCTCATTTACTGAGGAGGAGCGTACCATTTCTGCCAAAGTATCCAAAATGTTACTCTGAATTTGATGGCTTGTGTACTTTGCATTGTGTGCCCGTCAGTTTCTTTTTAACAATTGGGTCATTGGTTACCAATTGCATCTAATATAGCTAAGAGGTTTCCCTTGTTTGCATCTCCTGTTTCCCTATGACCCCTTTGTGATATGTTTAGAGTAGCTGTTAATAGTAAGACCTCAGCTACACTTTTTACATAAGTACGATTTTCCATTATCTGCTTACTGTTACTTTCTTCAATCAAGGTACTCATTGTAGATTCGCTTTTTCTCCTCTTTCAAATTCCTTCCAAGCCATCATCGCATTTGTGTGTGTGTAGCCTGTGTACTTTTGCGTTATGTTAAATCAATTATTTGAGACGATCCAATGACATCAATTGAGCCCGGAATTTCCTGGAACCTGTTAATTGAGGCTGATCTGATATGGAAAAAATAAAAACCAATAGCACCGTTGGTCTCTGCCACTACTCCAACTCCTTTTCCCAGTAGACTTATAATGGGTAGACTAAAACAGCAAAACAACAAATGGAATTCACAGGGCGCTGGCCAAATACAAACAACGTGTCACGTAATGTTTCAGACCAACATTGACTATAAGACCAGTTGGTCTCTCCCACTACTCCAACTCCTACCAAAGAAAGTTACAGACAGTGGGAGATCAGCTCAGCATGATCCCTTACAATATGTACAGCAGCTAGAGCAGTATGCCATTTACTAATCTAACATTCAAAACGGCCCCAACCATCACAATAATATACACATACACAGTTACACGAGAACTTCCACACAACATAATGGGCAATATATTATGAATGAATGCCCTGTACAATACTGATGGATCCTGATCAACTTAGGGGGAAAATAACAGTCACCCACCTTTTCCCAGTAGACTTATAATGGGAGGAAGTGATGGGTGAAGGGGGGTTTATATAGGCAGAGCAGGGTAAAGATGGGCAGACTACACTCACTGCACCCTGGGCATACACAGTGTAGGTGCTATTACAATACATCAGGTAACTATATACAGATTTTGTATAATTCTATTCTGAGCATATTGACTCTGTTACATGTGCCTCTCCCATATCTGGTTTGTTGCAGTCGGCCACTGTCAGTCTTGCTGGCAGGCACAGGGCAAGAGGTGCTATAAGTGAAATAAGTGAAATATTACAAATTCTCAAAAAAGATTGACTGTTCAGGAAGTGATTGAATAGAAAACATCAGTTGACATTGAGAGGGCAGACATTTTGTATTGAAATATTGAATTGAAATTATATAAAAATATAACTTAGCAGTATAAAACTATAATAACACATTTGATATAAAAGCGCTTTTCAAAACACCCAAAGACACTTTACACAGTTAAAGATAAAACACTGAACTAAATTAGGTAAAAATAAACAAGCCTAAACACAGGAAAAATCTGACAGAATAAAAACTGGTTACTGGAAAGCCTGAATGAAGAGGGACGTTTTTAGTTTGTTCTTATAAATGGCTATGGATTCAGAGTCTCTGACATTAGCAGGGAGGGGATTCCATACCTTGGAGCAAAGTGCTGTGCGGGGGACCAATAGGTGACCAGAGTCAGAGGAGCGGAGGTTCCAAGTTAGACTGTGGGGGTGTCGGAGATCAGCCCATGTCCATGTAGTGCTTTTTAGGTAGTTACAGTTTTTCTCCGTTGCTTAGACACAATTACCATATCTGTAACCTCATTCTCTAAACAGTGCCTCAAAATCCCACACCATTAATGCAATTGGCCACTACACTATTTCAGTTCTCATTGTGTTCACACAAAATGCAAAACACTAAACTCAATTGTCATTGTGTAGATGCAATTCTCATTCAACCAGTCAAAACAGATTGTATTTTTCTTAATTGGCTTTGTACATTTCCCACTTGCAGTGACACAGTTGTTCATTGGATAAATTATTGCATGCAAAATACTATATACAATGAGCATTGTGTTGTACATAAGAGAAGGCCAGCATGATGGGTGATTGGAGTGAGCAACTTCCCTTCTCACAATTGAAGAAAATGTTTCTGAAAATGGAGCAAGAACCATGTGTTTATCAGGGCCTTGCAAGAGGTGTCCGAATGCGTGGTGGTATAGTAGGGGGGAGAGGCGCACACAGAGGATGGGGAGGCAGGGGAAGAGCGAGGGGAAGGAATAGACGTGTGAATATTTCAAATGACAACTACTACTATCGTAGACCATGTAGTGAACCACGGCCTAAGTATGGCTGAAGCAGGTCGAAGAGTGCATCCTCAGCTGAACCGGTCTACTGTGGCATCGATAATACGGACGTTCAGGAATGAGAACAGGTACTACAGTATACCACAGGTAACATACACACCACTGCACATTACAGTACTGTATCCATGTAAACATGCTCATTGCATGCATCTCACACTGTATTGCAGAATTCTACCACTGCCCCACTCTGGTGGCAGAGGCCAAGTATTCACACCTGAACAGGAATGGCAAAAGTCAACATAGTGAGAGCAAACAATGCCATTAGACTTTGAGAGATTCAAAGTGCTGTTACTCAAGATGATGGCATCTTTCTGAACATTGACTCTGTGAGTCTCTCCACTATAGACAGGGTGCTCAAGAGGAATGTCAGGTCAATGAAACAACTGTACAAGGTTCCATTTGAAAGGAATGGTGAGAGGGTGAAGGAGCTACGATACCAATATGTAAAGGTAAGGCCAAACAATAATGTTTGGTGTCAATGACACCATGACAGTCATGATAATTACAGTATGTGTGTCTTTTCAATATGAATGAGTATACCTTCAGACCATGTAACAAAATGTAGGCTACACAGTACATGTGCTGTTACAGTGCATTGTGTTGTTCTCCATGGTGTCCTGTACTACTTGGGTTTGATGTGAACTACTGTTTTTCTATATTTTGAAGAGGAGGATGGAGCTGAATGTCAATAACACCCCACACACATTTGTGTATGTGGATGAGGCAGGATTCAACCTCAACAATGTCAGACGACGTGGCAGGAACATCATCGGTCATCGAGCCACAGTGGATGTGCCAGGCCAGCGTGGGGGAAACATTACAATGTGTGCTGCGATCTCTGACAATGGTGTAATCCACCATGTTCCCTGGATTGGGCCCTACAACACAGCCAATCTTCTGGATTTCCTGGGTGGCCTTCACAATGCTCTCATCCCTGAGAATGAGAGGGGATTGGCGAGGTCTGATTTACCAAATTATGTGGTGATTTGAGACATCAGTTTTCACCGCTCCCTTCTTGTCAGGGATATGTTTTGCTGCCCGCCAACAAATGCTGATGAAGTTCGTTTCACCCTATTCAACCTTCCTGAATCCCATTGAACAATTCTTTTCAGTATGGAGGTGGAAGGTCTATGATCGCCGGCCCAATAACCAGTTATCTTTACTGGATGCCATGAATGCTGGTTGTGAGGACATCACAGCTGAGGACTGCAGAGGGTGGCTGCGACATTTTTCCCTCTGTGCCTTGAAAGGCAAGACATCAGGTGTGATGTTGATGAAGTGCTGTGGCCTAACAGGGAGGAGAGACTGGAAGCCCAATGAGACCGTAATATCTGTGATGAATACTAATAAACTTTTTTTTTCTCATTTGTGTGTCCATGAAATCTTTTACATTGACAGCAATACTATGTACACAGTCTGTCCAGTTTTGATGCAAATACTTTGAATTTTGAGTGTCAGGGTTTATGCAATGATCAGAAGGTGCTATTCATTTGGTGACATTGTTGTAGAGATTGACTGACTGTGTGTTTTGACACATGTGGTATTACTCTTCTGGGAATTGCACTCACAGTTGAGAATGAGGTAAGATTTTCAGGAAATGCGTCTAAGCGATTGAGAAAAACTGTAACATGAGTTTGAATATGATGCGGAATTTGATAGGCAGACAGTGGAGTTTGACAAGGGTGGGGGTGATGTGCTGCCAGGGCCTTGTTTGAGTGAGAATTCTGGCAGCAGAGTTTGGAAGGCCAAAGAGGATGACATTGCAATAGTCCAAGCGGGAGATGACAAATGCTTGAATGCGGGTCTCCGCAACGGAATCAGTGATGATGGGTCAAAGGCGAGCAATGTTTCTGAGGTGGAAAAAGGCTGACTTTGTGATGTTGTGGATGTGAGGCACAAATGACAGGAAGGGGTCAAAGATGACCCCAAGGTTCTTGATGACATTGCTGGAGTGGATGTTGGAACCATCTGTGTTTATATCTAGCTCCCCCAGCTTTTCAGTGGGGGCTAATTTATTTTTACTTTCCCATGATATCAAGCAAAGAAGCACTGAGTTTAAAGGTTGGCCTTAAGATACTTCCACAAGTACACCTGCAATTGATCACTTTAACGATCAGTCAGTTAATTTGCCTATCAAACACTTATAAAGCGATGACATAGTTTCCCCTGTAATTTTCCAAGCTGATTACAGGCACTGTCAATTTAAGACTACGTTCACTCTACAAGCTTCAGTGGTCAATTTTGATTTATTGCTCAGATCCGATTTTTTGGTTTGGCTGGTCACACTATGTTTTAAATGTAGCCAATGTTGACCATGCAATGTTGATCATGCACAAAAGAATAATAACAAAGGCGGCACACTAGATCTAGAGTGGTGTAAAAGTCCCATTGATTCCAATATGATTATTTAGACAGGTGACAGGTTGCATTGCAAAAAAATCTGACCTGTATTGGATTTTGGACCACATATGAAAGCCAGAATCCGAATGGAAAAGATCAGATTTCACGTGATTTGTACTGTTCACACTGTTCGAGAAGAACAGGAAAACAGATCAGTCACAAATGAGCAAAATGATTTGGGCCACATTTGCATGTGGTGTGAACAAAGCTTGTGTGCATGTGAACTTCAGACCAACTGGAAGTTTTATATAGTGAAGTGAAATAATCTGTTATTTAAAGTAATTGTTGGAAAAATGTGTTGTCATCCTAACTGACTTGCCAAAACTATAGTTTGTTAACGCAATATGAAATCTGTGGAGTGGTTAAAATTTTTGTTTTAATGTTTTCAACTAAAGTGTATGTAAACTTCGGACTTCGCTACTGAACAAGCTTTTCTATGACCGACACGTATTATTATCCGAATTCAATATCTCCAAATGCTTGACTTATTTGCATGTTAACTGTTTGTGGCATTTTAAGTTGACCTAGTGTTGAAATTTGTCGTTTCACTTACGCTTTTCAGATACACACTCCCGGGGGTTTAGGAGCGTAACAGGGTGCAGCCTCTTTTCAAGGACACTTTGAACATCATTGAACACCGTAGGATCAATCCAGCGTCCCTCTACTTACCAGGCTGTCACTGGCCCTGGCTGAATTATTTGAAGAAAAAAATAAAACATCAGAGGCACAGGGTTGTGCAAAACATTCAGTCTGATACATTTCTCTACATTCCAAAACCTAGTAAAAACAGAAACATCAATCACGGAGTGTAAGTTTGTAGGGTTTTGAAGTTGCAGTTCCATGTAGTGCAAAACCCAATTAGTATTATAGTGCCCTTTATTTTTTAATGAAAATAATGGAACAGGACAAATCTTCTTACAGGGTCTTGCAGGCAAACTATAGTACAACATATGAGAAGTCCCACTTTTTCCGATTAAACATTGGCTGCGTCCCAATACCCACACTAGCATACTATATAGTAAGCCAGAAAAAGATTTATGTCCCAATACATAGCATGTCAAATGTAGTAAGCCAAAAATACCAGGATGTCTTACTACATTCGGTTGAAGCACACTTTTCTAGCTTTTCTGACCCATAATGCTCTGCGAAGCGGAAGACACCTCACATCGACTCTTCGCACCGATGGAGAACCAACGATTTTTAAATTTGGCGCTACAGACTGTGACGGATGTTATGACACAGGAGTATGTCCCAATTGTATGCCTACTTTATACAATAGTACGTACTTTGTAAGGGCAGCTGCAGTACCTACTAAACTAAAAAAAGTAGTAGTATGTGATTTGAGATGCAGCGATTATCTTAGTTAAAGCTGCTGTAGGCAGTTTCCTATAGTAGGTGACCCCTACCATTTGCTTGGTGTAATTATTTTCCCTAACCTTGGCAAAGACAGCGTGCAGGATGCTCGCAGTCACTGCATATCGCTAGGATGCTCAATGACTATAATCCAAGTATGGGCATTTCTTGCTGATTTAGTGACGCACTTCCTTGTTCCTTAAAGCAATTTTTCACAGTTTCGCGGGAGATTCTACCTGGTGGCAGACAAAATGAGTGTTAACTATTGAGACTTCAAGAGGACTGATCTGAACCGTGATTTCTTCATTCACCCATAGACATTAGAATGTGCTATCAGAAGAAATATATTGATAATACGTTAATATAAAAACGTTGTCCAATTGTAGCTGACATGAAATGTTTGTCAAGAAATACAAATAGGTCTGCATTAATTACAAGCTCTTGTTTTTACCAAAGTAACTATAATAATGAATAGTTAACAATTAATATAAAATAGGATCTAATTGGCTCAGCAGCCGCACGTACTTTCTAGGTACCACTTTACATAATTCAAAGTAATTGAACATCCGTTCTGCCCCCGAACAAATGTGACCCGTTCTGTTTCAGTCATGATTAATTTACATTGAATGGGATTGACAAAATAATAAACAAAGTTGCAAACACAACACTTCCTATTCTACTACTGTATGCAATTCATCCAACATATACAGAAAACCTGTGCTTGCCATTCACAGTGCATACTTAAATTTCCCGTTACTTTTGCAGTGTCCTCTGTGTCTGTGCATACATGTCTGTTTGTGGGTCTTAGTCCTCACGCGATGCAGTTGGATGTTGAGGACACTCCATCTGGGAACTAAACCATGACCCCTATCCTGAACCATGATTGTCGGCCAGGTTCCAACCATCTGGTAGAACGTGGCTTCATTTGAATTTGGAATGGTTCCAAAGCATATTCCTGAACTAGCTTTAATCCTGTGAAATATGTCCTTCTCCTGTGATCCAGGTTAGCCACATTGACATTTTCTCCCCCGTTCCTGTCAGAACTCTTGCCTGACTGAACTGGAAACAGGTACATCAACATTTGTTAGGATTCCTGATTAATTTTTTCTTTAACTGGGTTAGATTTGATTGATTTAGGATCTGGTCTTGAGTGAACAGGATAAGAACTTTAAACAAAGCACTGACATATACTCTGCTTTTTCCAGCTCACAGAAATGGTGAATCCAGCTGATATTGCCTGGCGTCAGTCGGACCCCTAATCTGTTAATATTATCAAACCTTATCAAACAAACAGAATGATCTGGCTGACAGCAGACATGCATTTTCCTTATTTCCTAATTTTAACTGCTTCTGCTATGTGCTGAATTCCACTAGAAACTACAGAATAAAATGTTAATTGAAAGAAGTTGTACATCAATTATTTTCATTTACGTATAATGGTTCTGTGATTCTTTCAGTTTACATAATTTAACACATGAAAAATCAACATGTAACATAAATGTATAAATGTTGCGTCATGAATGCAAATACAAGCATGTAAGCCATTTGAATCCACAGCTTAGCAAACTATTCTTGATTCATATACTAAACAAGTAATAGATGATTGTTATTAATGAAAATTAAATTGTATTTGTAGAACTTTTCACAAAATGTGAACAAAATATTATTTTCCTTCTATCAATTAATTTTCCTGTTAGACAATAAATAAACAAATAATTTTATGCTAACTCTATTAAGAAAACAGTTAGTTTCTTCAAGTGTCTTATTAAAATGAACTTTCCATCTCGATGACGTCAATAACTTTGTCATGTGTCACATTCTTGGTCCCTGGCCTGACGGAGAGTACCACCTCCATCTCCTTGTCTGCCGATGTAAGAGGTATCCTGTTCATCTTGGCAAAGCTCTGGCTGATGTCAACAAAGGTCTTGTTCTTGGTCTCGGGGAGGATAAAGTAGAGGTACACGGCTCCCAAGAGGCAGAAAACCACAAACACCAGGAAGGCATAGGTCTGGAGCGATTCCTGAACAAATAAGACAAAAAGGCCATATCAGTTCAACACCAAGTAATTAAAAATCATTCAATCAGCGACAAGCCACCTGCAATATTGATGACAGGTTTGACTACCAGGTCAAATCCGTAGTTCCTTGCGGACATGAGAATGACCCAGGTTGAACAACTGTTGTTCTCAGCAAACATTGTGGCACTGACACATTGCTGTAGATTCCTGCTAAACAACATTAGAAGAGTGGTCTATCCTTGCCAAGGCAGACTGTGCAGGTCCTAGTCCAGTTTCCTATAATCTTCCATCTGTAACTACCTTCTAGTGGGAATCCCTGCAAGCTCCATGAAAACTTCTCCAACCTGTCCACGTGCAATCTCTCCCTGCTTCAAACATTACGTTAGCAGGCAGGATCAGCAAGCACTAGATTCAAGATGCTGGTGCTAGCCTTTCTGTCTGTATATGAAACCGCTACTTCCTACATTCAGTCTATGGTTACATCCTGTCTTTTCTTTAAAAACACCCCTTTTCAGATTACACTTTGTATCCTTCCTCGCATTTTTACAATAAAATCTACTAGTATTTGTAACACCAGTAATGAGGACGTTCTTTTTTTGCCCATAACAAATGTATGCTTTTCTTTAAGTCAGTCATTGAGTCGTTTCAAGTTGATTTTTCAATTAATTGTATTTGCACAGGTGTGTGTTTAGCCAGCTCCATCATACAAGCGCAACCAGGAAGGAACCTCAAATTTGACAGTACACCCAGGAAAAACAATTTGATTGGGATGATCCTGTAATGTT
Organism: Galaxias olidus; assembly: GCA_026901105.3. Lineage (NCBI taxonomy): Eukaryota > Metazoa > Chordata > Actinopteri > Galaxiiformes > Galaxiidae > Galaxias > Galaxias olidus. The sequence continues at coordinate 17,627 of JAPMUY010010451.1, forward strand.
CAGTGAATGCGTTAGTCAGTTTTCTCTGTCAATCTGTGGTCCTTGGCTACATCAAGCACTCAACAGCTCAACAGGAAAGAGTGGTGTCAGTGACCTTCCACTGGATCGGTCTGCATCTTTCAAAGTGTTTCACTAGAGTCAGCTTACGAGCAGAAAAGAAAAAAAATGTTTTTGCATTGCACCTAATATCCTAATCCCAGTAATGGCTCCAGTCTTGGCTTTAGAAACATGAATTAACTAGGGATGTAACGATACACTTGACTCACGATTCCATATGGTTCACGATACTAGATTTGTGATACGATTTTCTCACAAAACATTTATTTTATGATATTGAAGACAAATGATTGACAAATTTTCCTTTAATTACTTCTGCGACACAGACTGAAACTACACAATACTAGTTATTTCTGAGGTAAGGAATAAATTATGCAAAACAATGCACCAGTCTATACATATTCATTAACAATCTGACAGTATTTGATCATATTCTCAAATCACGTAACAATCTGATTCCATATATATATATATATATATACATATTTAAACAACACATATAATATATACTGTATATTTACACGCATATACACAAGGCCGGCGGTAGGCAGGGCCAAGGGATGGGTATAGTAGAAAACCACACCCCCTGTGCCTGGGGAAAACAATTAATTCGCTGTTAAGTGTGTATGGTAGAGTAGAACCTTTTTTTTATGTATTGCACTATCTTGAACTATGGCAGGGTTATGTAATGCATTGTCGGTGAAAGCCTGACCTTGTTAAAAATAAAAACCAAACGGTAGTACTTCATCGTATGTGTCCACCATTATATTATGATGAAGCGGCACTGTCAATCTAGCAGCAACAATAAGCGCTCCTTATCAACAAACAGGGTCTGGACCGCAGTCCGCTTGAACTGCAGGAGCAGGTTCCGCGCGCTAACGCGGTCAGTCCAATAACTGCGACGCATCACATCGCATTGGCTCAGGGAGATGCATTTTCTAGTTTATAAGATGATGATGATCTGGAATGTTTTGGAAGCTGATCTGCTCATTTCTGCAGTCTGTTCTGCAAACTTAAACGACATTGAAACCATCTGACTAATAAATAGGTTTTCTTGTTTTCTTGATACACAAATTTTTCATGCATGCAATTGTGGTCACAAATACTGGACATGCCACTCAAAAAACAAAAACAAAACAATGCTTCGGTAGACATAATAAATCCAGGAAAACAAAAAATTAAAGGAAAGGTCCAGCTTTTCTCAGGGCAATTGATATGATACTTTGAGGGGGCAGATCTTCCTCTGCCTAAGATCGATTTTTTTTCCTTTCAGAGAATCTTCCAGAGGCATTGGTCTAGTCAGAGTTGAAAGGCCCCGAGCGACAGATTTAATTTAAGTTAGTAGCGACTCAAGTAAAGTATATAGAATGTATTTTAAAAAACAAATTGTTGACTGATCGCTTATTCTACTTTTGATTCCAGGTAAGCAATTTAACTTGAAGACTAGGAGCGCTGGACTTTTACGTGCCCGTTCTATTAAAAATATTGAGCATTTCAACTAAGTCCAGCATCGTGAATTTGCAAGAGCTCTATAGATATTAACACTTATATGTTGTGAAACTAAGTTTTACTTTGGAATGACTTAAAAGACTCAGACTAACAAAAACGTTAGATGTGTCAATTCAAACAGCTTCAAAACGATATGCAGCGCAATTTCTTTCACCGCTGCTTAATGTGTTCTGGTTCTGACTACATTTTAGCTGTTCGATTTGTCCTAGCTAATATATTCGATTTGTCCTGGCTAATGTCAGAGCGTCATTTTATGGTAATATAATCGATTTTGGTATCCCCCTTTTATTCCAGAGTCTGTCATGAGGTCCAACTCAGAGCTACTGGCAGACCATTTAAAACATGCTCCGGTGAGGTCTGGTGGGGGTGGGGTTTGAAAAAAGAAAAAAAAAGACAGGAAGGAACATTTTTAAAGTGTTTCCGGTGTTGCCTTAAAAAATGTATGCCTATAATTTTATTTGGAAGGGTGTTGATGTTACATAAATTGATGCCTATTAAAAAACGTTTATTTGAAACTGCTGTCACATGGTTTTCTTTGATCTTAAAGTTTAAGTGGAAACTTGAAATTTGTTTGCAAAGTGTTTTTGGTTGTATAGTTCTCTTCGTATATCCGCAACTACTTTTACTTTATTATCCAGTTGAAAAGGCGTTTATTAAATGGTTACATGTCAACGGTCGCCCTGTGATGGACTGGCAACCTGTCCAGGGTGTGCCCCGCCTCTCGCCCTGTGTCCGCTGGGATGGGCTCCAGCCCCCCCCCGTGACCCTGTACAGGATAAGCGGTAAAGTTAATGGATGGATGGATGGATGGATGTCAACGGTCAAAACAAGTTCAAAAATGGTTCAAAAGTGAAAGTTTTTTCAATGTTCAAATGGAGACCTAATTTCACCAGGTGAAACGTCGTTGTATCAACCTCTCCAAATAGTCGGTAAAAAAACTTTCCCTTCTAGCCCATTTTTGAACGTCCATTCAACAGTGGGTGCAGTTGTCATTGTTACGTCTTATGAACCTCTTTTCAACCAAAAAATGTTCACTAGGTTTGGCTTAGTCTATATATTTCTTATTGCAAATGCTAGTGAGACGAAATCAAAACAACCACTCCAACTATCTTAGTGCTGTCTTAATGTTGCTCTTAGAAAAAGGTTGTTATCTGAGAGCAGGCTGATGCGCGCTTGAGGTGGAATCGCCAGCATTTCAGCCAATCCAATTTATACAGTAAAACTTCATTGTCTACCTCCAGTTAAACAAAAATCCATTCAATGTATTTTTTTTGTCCGGTTTGTTGTGCTGATGCGGTTTGGATGATTTTACATTTTGTTGTTCTTTGAGAAAAAATTACGACAGACTATAGCTGCAATTTTAATCATACCTAAAAGGTAACTAGGCCTAATTAAATCACTATGGATGGATATTTACACTGCAGTGCCAGGGACAGAAAGACCAGAGCTAGGGAAATCCCCACCACCCCTGTCAAATCGCACACTTAGACCTGTTGGTATAGCTACACAGACAAGAAGATAGAGCAAGATAGACCCTAACTTCTTTCATCTTTCAGTCCTCGTAGCGAGTTTATTCTCATTGGATGCAAGGAGGCAGGTCGGAGGCATCTACCTGTACCCGACTCACAGTGTGATGTCAAAATTGTGACATGATAAAAGCCTCCTTCTCCCAAAGCTCTAATCATCCGTTATATTGCCCAGAAGTACCCAGTGAATCTTAATATCTCCTTCTCCCTGTCTCTCAAACACAAAATAACTTCTCTCTTCCACACACAAGCACGCACACACAACCTCCAAGGGGTCCAGATAGCTTCCCATCTCAGTGGTGTTTCACATGTCCTAAAAATAGACCTGCTGTGAAATCAGCTGTTTTTGTACAAAAGGAGCATCACTGCAGCTGAGTCAAACACTTAAGACAGTAAAGAACTAAGCTATAAACAAAGGTTGTGTTGTGTTACAGGGCATCTAGTGGGTTGATCACTTAGTCCTGGAGTCACGGCATCTTAACGTCAAAACTATCAACAAACTCAGGTATGTGCAGAGATAAACTCACTTCTGTAAGCAACACTGTTATGTCAGCAAAATTGCTAAACGGCAGTTCAATCACAAGCTGGAAATCCACAGGACACGATCATAGTATTGAAACATGAGTGTTTTGGCAATTACATTTTAGTAAATAAAAAAGTAACAGAAATGTAGTCTTTGAAAGCTAACCTCCTGCCAATCACAAGGATTAAAATCAGACTAAAAATGTAGTGAAATATAGAAAGCGAGAGAGATAATACTCATCTTCAAAGTTGAGTAATTCCTTCAAAGGAATTATTTATTCCAAAATGTAAACAACTGAGTGTGCGTGAAATAATCAGTTACGACACTAACGCAATAATCTATAACATTTCTGCAAGCCCTCTGGATGTAAGAGAACAAGGAAGTCACATTTTGGAGGGGGTTATAAGCCTTATCTGTTACGCTGGCTCAGCTGGGTTTACAAGCCCCACAAACACACATCAAATACATGTAGAATAAACACACACACACCTAAAAGAAAAAACTATGAATAGACAAACACACAAGGACACTCACAAAAACTTTTAATTGTACACACATTAACACAAAGTTATATGGATACCAATGCACCTGCTCACTCAACCTTTTAATTAAACTTGCACACATGCACACACTGACCTGGAGAGATTTAGCCTTTGCATTTTTCTGCAAGGTGTACGATGGGGACAGGATAATAAAGTGGCCATCACAGAGGATATAAATCTGAAGCCAAAAATGATCTCCCAGATGCAATAAAGACAGGGTGGCAGGATGACTCTTTTTGGACTGGATCATGGTCACTGCTTTCTGGGACAACAGTTTGCCCTCACTGACAGACACTGGATGAAAGTGTAGATGTTTGTGTGTATGGGTGCATACTTGTGTGTATATCCGTATGCCTCGGTGCTTATGTGCATCTGTGTCAGTGTCTGCGCACACATTCTAGGGTTTGTGATGTCTGTTAAGGTCTTGAGGGACCCAGTGACTCAAGGACAGTTAATTAGCTTGGATGCGTAACCAAGCTGCACACAACATTACCTATCCCTCCTTTGCCGCACGTGTTTGGAAGTAATAACAACAATAAATGTTGACAAGTTTTGTACACCATCTGGTGTATTGCGTAAAAATTACACATAATAGGAATAAACTGATAAATAAAAATAAACACTGGTCCAAAGATTTTTTACTACAGAATGAGCAGTGGATAGATGTTTTTGTCTATCTTCACAGTGTCCCAGCACTACCATTACAAGACTCTCATCTGCAGCATGTTCAACTATCGTGGTCCTATGATTTTAGAGCTAGCTGATGGCAGAGAAGAAATTGATCAGACTGGACGTCTGAACTAACCCAACCAAATCAAGAAAATGTCCTGCCCTTAGATATTTAATTTGTTGAAATGGAGGAGTTGGCTGTGCCTTCCCAAAAAATTTACTCGTTGTGGTCCTTCACCTAAATGCATATATCTAAAAAAAATAACATCCAAAGACGTGTGGTAGGGTTAGGGTTAAAAAAAAAAGGTAGGGACAGTGCCTCAATTTCACCAAAATGTATTTTGGCCATCAAATAAAACAAAACTAACGTGTCTGCCTTCATCAGAGTATGAATTAAAAAATATTGTCATGTGATATATATATATATATATATCATCATCATCATCTTCATCGCTTTGTCCGAGGTCGGGTCGCGGAGGTAACAGTTCCAGCAGGGCATCCCAAACTTCCCTTTCCCGGGCCACATTAACCAGCTCTGACTGGGGGATTCCAAGGCGTTCCCAGGCCAGTGTGGAGATATAATCCCTCCACCTGGTCCTAGGTCTGCCCCGCGGCCTCCGCCCAGCTGGACGTGCCTGGAACACCTCCCTAGGGAGGCGGCCAGGTGGCATCCTTACTAGATGCCCGAACCACCTCAACTGGCTCCTTTCTACGCAAAGAAGCAGCGGCTCTACTCCGAGTCCCTCACAAATGGCTGAACTTCTCACCCTATCCCTAAGGGAGATGCCAGCCACCCTCCGGAGGAAACTCATTTCCGCCGCTTGTATCCGCGATCTCGTTCTTTTGGTCATGACCCACCCTTCATGACCATAGGTGAGAGTAGGAACGAAGATAGACGGGTAGATTGAGAGCTTTGCCTTCTGGCTCAGCTCTCTCTTCGTCACAATGGTGCGATAAAGCGACTACAACACCGCACCCGCTGCTCCAATTCTCCGGCCCATCTCTCGTTCCATTTTCCCCTCACTCGAGAACAAGACCCCGAGATACTTGTACTCCTTCACTTGGGGTAAAGACTCATTCCCTACTTGGAGTAGACAATCCATCGGTTTCCTACTGAACCATGGCCTCAGATTTGGAGGTGCTGATCCTCATCCCAGCCGCTTCACACTCGGCTGCGAACCGATCCAATGAGTGCTGCAGGTCGCAGACTGATGATGCCTTCAGGACCACATCATCTGCAAAAAGCAGTGATGCAATCCTCTGCCCACCAACCCGCAGCCCCCCTCCCCCGCGGCTACGCCGTGAGATCCTGTCCATGAATACCACAAACAGGATAGGTGACAAAGCGCAGCCTTGGAGGAGGCCAACCCTCACCGGAAACGAGTCCGACTTACTGCCGAAGACCCGGACACAGCTCTCGCTTTGGGAGTACAGAGATTAGATGGCCCTGAATAGAGACTCCCTCACCCCATACTCTCGCAGCACCTCCCACAGTATCTCCCGGGGAACCCGATCATACGCCTTCTCCAAATCCACAAAACACGTGTAGACCGGATTGGCATACTCCCAGGCCCCCTCAAAGATCCTCGCGAGGGTAAAAAGCTGGTCCGTTGTTCCACGGCCAGGCCGGAAACCGCATTGTTCCTCCTCGATCCGAGGTTCGATTATCGGTCAAACCCTCCTTTCCAGCACCCTGGAGTATACTTTCCCGGGGATGCTGAGTAATGTGATGCCTCTGTAGTTGGCACACACTCTCCGGTCCCCCTTTTTGAACAGGGGAACCACCACCCCGGTCTGCCACTCCTTAGGTACTGTCCCCGACTTCCACGCAATGTTGATGAGACGTGTCATCCATGACAGTCCCTCAACACCCAAAGCCTTCAGCATTTCTGGGCGGATCTCATCCACCCCTGGGGCTTTGCCACTGTGGAGTTGTTTGACTACCTCAGTGAGCTCCGCCAGGGAGATTGATGCTGATCCCCCATCATCCTCCAGCCCTGTCTCTACTATGTAGGGTGGGTTTGTCGGGTTCAGGAGTTCCTCAAAGTGTTCCTTCCACCTCCCAATCACCTTGTCAGTTGAGGTCAACAACGTCCCATCCTTACTGTATACAGCTTGGATGGTTCCCTGCTTTCCCCTCCTGAGGTGTCGGATAGTCTTCCAGAACCGCTTTGGTGCCAGCCGAAAGTCCTTCTCCATGGTTTCTCCGAACTCCTCCAACACCCGCTGCTTTGCTTCTGCCACGGCCGAGGCTGCAGTCCTTCGGGCCTGTCAGTACCTTGCAACTGCCTCCGGAGTCGCCCGGGACAGCATGTCCCGGAAGGCCTCCTTCTTCAATCGGACGGCTCCCCTGACCACAGGTGTCCACCAGGATGTTCGAGGGTTACCGCCCCTTGAGGCACCTAAGACCTTGAGATCACAACTCTCAGACACAGCTTTAGCAATGGAGGCTTTGAACATCGCCCACTCCGGTTCAATGCCCCCAGCCTCCACAGGGATGCCAGAGAAGCCCCGCCGGAGGTGTGAGTTGAAGGCCTCCCGGACCGGGGACTCCTCCAGACGTTCCCAGTTCACCCGCACTACACGCTTGGGCTTACCAGGTCTGTCCAGAGGCTTCCCCCGCCACCTGACCCAACTCACCACCAGATGGTGATCGGTTGACAGCTCTACCCCCTCTTCACCCGAGTGTCCAAAACATATAGCCTCAGGTCCGATGATACGATAACAAAATCGATCATCGACCTTCTGCCTAGGGTGCTCTGGTACCAGGTACACTTATGAGCATCCTTATGTTCGAACATGGTGTTCGTTATGGCCATTCCATGACTAGCACAGAAGTCCAATAACAAGCCACCACTTAGCGCTGGTAGCGCTCCACCTCCCGCACAAGCTCCGGCTCCTTCCCTCCCAGAGACGTTCCACGTCCCCAAAGCCAGCCTCTGCCACCCGGGTCCGATCCGTTGAAAACATCTGCCTTCACTGCCACCTTTCTGGCAGCGCACCCGACCCCCTTGGTTTTTCCCGCGGGTGGTGAGCCCACGGGACGGAGAAGAAGAGATGTTGGTGTTGTCCACGTTGCTTTTTCGAGCTATGCCCGGCCGGGCTCCGTGGCAAGCCCGGCCACCAGGCGCTCGCTGACGGGTCCTCCTCCTGGGCCTGGCTCCAGAAGGGGACCCCGGCTTCCTCCGGGCCGGGTATCATCCTCTCTTGTAGTTCTATTCATGAGGGTTTTTGAAACATTCTTTGTCCGGCCCCTCGCCCGAGACCAATTTGCCATGGGAGACCCTACCAGGAACACAAGGTTCCAGACAACACAGCCCCCAGGTTCATAGGGACACACAAACCTCTCCACCACGATAAGGTGATGGTTCCCGGAGAGGTATATATATATATGTCTCCATAATGATTGAATCACCTGTGACTGGGAGGAGCAGTCACTCACTCACAAAAACAAATACGCTTGTAACTTTTTAGAGAAAACATTTTAAATTATAGTCATCAGTTAAAAGCCATTGTATTGAGCTTGTAGATCCAAAACATTTCCCTTTGAGAGAGAAGCTTTGCTGTATTGCAGCCTCTGGCTGGGGTGGACACTTGTTCTAGTCCGACAAAGCATAACGATTCCGGAGAGCCATGGTTGGCTTCATGATAATGTTTGGCCATCGCATATTCCATATTTCCCGTGCGTATAGCAGTTTTGTGTTCAGACACCCTTTGTTTTAGACACTGTTTTTTCTGACCGACATACGATTTCCCACAAGGGCAAGTAAGTTTGTACTAGGGCTGGGATATCAGTTTTTAAAGCATCGATGCATTTTTCACTTAAGGGTAATTATGGGTACAATGCATTGATGCAAAACAAAACATGTGCGGAAGATTCTTACTCTTGCATCTGATGATGAAGAGAAATGTGAATCAGTGTTTACAGCATGTCCTGGGCTGCATACCATGCAAGTCATCAGCCTGCTGGAGGAAAAGTATACTGCCCAAGTGACCTATTCCCCGCTCCATGAGAGTGCCCACACTGTAGTTATGATCAAACACTTGATGGATGTAGTCAGAAAGGCTGTGGGCATCTGGTGGGCAGACACCAGTAATAATGTTTGATCAACCCTTGTATGCCATTTCTAAGCATATCCAGTGGAAGTGGACAGAAATGCATGGGGAAGACAAGTTTGTTGTGGTGTTTGCTGGACTGCATATAGAGATGTCAGCTCTGAAGACCCTGGGTGATTGGTTGCAAGGTAGTGGCTGGGTTGAAGCACTGGTACAAGCATAGATCACAACAGCAGGCACTGCCAACTCTTTCTTACGTGCAGCACACGTTGCTCGCACCACCACCACCAAGTCACAGTGGCTGCATTATACATCCTGCAGTATCAGGCCTACGATAAACGTGACACAGATACAGAAGATGAGCCTTTGGGATTTGACAAATGCTGCTCAAAGAGGGAAGAGTGCTGCCCTCAATTCAAGTACTGGGCAACAGTCATGGCATTGGAACTGTGTTTACTGGTATATGTGAAATCCCTGCGGCAGTCCTACTTCAGCATGTACCTCGATGAATTTGAAAGAACTCGTCCCCTGGCTCTTTGCTTTGGACCATACCAACTATGTCTGCTGGATCCCAGATCATCTTTGTGACATGACTGAACTACCAACAAGATACCCAGATGTTGCCAGAGAATTTAATGCTGGCAATTTCACCATTCGGAAGACCAACAGAGTCTTCTCGGCAATCCCCATCGATCCAGCACATGGGCAGAATAATGCTTGCATCAAGATTAATGGAGGGGCAGTAGTTCTTACAGACAACCCTAGTGCCCTCCGGTGGTGGATGGTAGCCGGCCCCGAGATTGCAGCACTGATTGAGGACTTTGAAGATGCACACCAGCTCATGGGAAGACGAGATGAGGTGCTCCATCGTGACCAGACAGCAAGTGTGCAGAAAGCATTTAGGAAAGATGTCTGCTTGCTTGTCAATGTAATGGAAGAACTGGGCAACCCATTTGAAGAGGAGAGTGAAGACCTGCTTGTCCTTGACAGCAAAGAGATTGCAGATCCATCGACAGTGGAGAACACACAGAAGATTGGCCAACAACAGTTTCTATCATTCACAAAGCAATGTCTTGTTCAGAGAACAAAGCCCATTGTTGACACAATCCACCGCAACCGGTTGAAACTGTTGGCTCAACAAACACATCCATACAACTTTTTGTTACAACAAAGATGGCAAGCAAGGAGAAGCAGCAGCTGACATCAATGAAAAGTGATGATGAGCTGTTCTCACGACTCTACATTAGCTGTCAAACGAGAGATGGAAACCTGGACGACTTCTTTCAGCATGAGAACCAAGCATGGCCACCAGCGCTCTCTGATGGAGGACGATTACAACTTGGGACCAACAGTGAGCTTCTGACATGCCTGGAGGACCTGTTTCCAGCTCAGACTAAAGACCATAAAGCTGCCTGTGTGGTTTTTGATGGAGCTACATTCATTCAGATGATGAAGCCATCAGGTGCCAAGACATTTGATAAATATGCGCAGCAGGTATTTATCCCATTTATCTCGTCTAAGCTGTGCTGTGTGTCACATGTGAACCTCGTTTGGGATACTTACATGGATGACTCCCTAAAAGGCACAACAAGACCAAAGCGTGGAAAGAGTGTAAGGAGACGTGTGGTTGGGAAGGCTGCCATACCGGGAAACTAGAAGAACTTTGAGGGTTGACAGCAACAAGACAGAAATATTCAGTTTCCTGTTCAAGGCACTTCTTCAGGCGTTCTGTGAGGAAGACAAGGAAGCTGTCCTCACTGATGGGAAGAGGGTATTCAGCACTCAGGTTCTGCAGGATCTCCACACCCTGGCCCCATGCAGCCATGAAAAAGCTGATAGTCATGTGCTACTGCATGTATCACACGCTGCACAGCATGGCCACCAGCAAATTCTCATTTGCACTGTTGACAATGATGTTGTAGTCTTAGTAAAGTAAACTACCAGCTGGATGTGAACTGTGGCTGTGGCTGAGCTGCTCTGGTGGAACACGTCAAGAGAGCAGTCTACCAGGGTGGGCACATCTGGGGGAAGATACTGCTACCAGACCTCTGCTGCCTTCACCAACTGACTGGGGGTGGGTGAAGACAGAAGGAATGTATGAGCCCCATTTGTGCTGCAGGTGCAAGAAGGCTGCACTTCAGTGCACAGACCTCTGCTTCTGTGAGGGACAATATGCCAGCTGATTGTAAGATCACTAATTTACTCAAACATTAAAGTTCCATGATGAACAATTAACATGATCAAGAAGTGTTCATAGATTCATAGAATGGTTCATATAGTTCAAGGTAATCACACCAGTCTTTTCAAATAACTTAGCATAGTTAATGGCTCCAAAACATTCACTGAACATTGTTATATGGCCTACGTTCATATGTAAATTAACTCTACTTACGGTTTAATCCAGTTATCCCTATAACATGAACAGACAATATTAAAATTTTACATTTTCTGTAATATTTTATTGCCTTACATTGTAATAAAACATATTTTTCATTTTAACTTGTATGTAAATAGTATTTGTGGTGCTGAAAACATGGAAACAACAGCTTGGGGTGGCCAAAATGTTCTCTGTCAGTTACAGAAGTCTGCCATTTTGGAAATATAGCTACCTTGGTCATCAAAATGCCCAATGAAATGGCCCAATATCCAAATATCTGTGAAATATATTAAGCTATATATGTACCAAATTTGGTGCTTTTATCACAAAATGAACAATAGGTTAGCTATGCCGCCCCACTATAAGTGGTTTACGCTCAACGGGACTGGATTTACTATGCTGTCTAACAGCAGTAATTGGAAGTGGCCTACTCTCAAATCAAAGGATTTTGTTGTGTAACAGGGCTAAGGGGCTCATGCAAACTAAACGTGAAGGCTACACAGGGTTAGCTAACACTAGCATGTTAGTTGTATTGTATGGGATTTTGGGAATGTTAATGTTTATGCTAGATGGCTTGAAACTAACACAGCCATCGCACTCTGTTAAACGACCAGGGAGCAAAATGAGTGTGCGCGGTAAGTAAAATATAAGTTATTGTTAAGAAACATTAATTAACAACATTAACTAGAACATTAATGTTTATATACCATGCAACATTTCATGTATTTAAAGAGTGCAGAATTCGAGCAAGGCTAACTGGCTTGAGAAGCCAAAGCCTCATAACTAGTCTACCTAGCTAGTTAACTCTCCTGTGGACCCGAGAGTAATACAAGTGTTTGAATTGTAATGTTTCCAACTGGGTAGGTTTACAACTGGGTGAGCCGCTCGCCCAAGACGCGTTTCAAAAACCCCTGTCAACAAACAGGGTCTGAGTGTAGGCTACCAAAATTGTATAAAAAACTATAACTACTGCATTGTGGTGTAATTTACGCCGGCGCTGTTTCTCTCCTCTGCTTTCTGTGTCAGTTTGACTCACATGCTCAAGGCTCACGCTAGCTACTCTGGCCACTGCGTTCCTGTCAGTGACGCTCACATCTTGTTATCTTGAAGTCATATTATTAGGTTAATTATTGCCTAACTACACCCGCAGTTTTAACCCTATCGATTCAATTCCAGTGCCAACAGGTCTTCAGTCTAGCGCACTTACATGTTGCTAAGTGATCGGTTCACGTGTTATATTTTTTAACATTATTTTTAATCGGTTTTTGCCCCTATTGAAATGAATGGGGAGAGAAAACCATACACCCCGTGGGGAAAACAATTCATCGGCTGATCACTGCACACATTAGTACCGGCAATGGGACTTCACTTACTGCGCTGTAAGCACACAGATGTACTTATTAATAACAGCAGGAATTGTAAGTGGCTTACTCTCAACGGGACAGGATTTACTACGCTAGTAGTTAATGGCCTACTCTCAAATCAATGATTTCGTTGCGTAACAATGCTAAGGGGCTAATGTGAATGAAACGTAAAGACTACATGGGGTTAGCTAATGCTAGCGTTTTAGCTGTATTGTGTATATTGATAGGTCTGTTTCTAATTTAATTTGTTTAAGGTAAACTTAGGGCAGTTCACTTGTTTTGATTATTAAAAAAAATAAGGCTCTGTTGAGAAGAGTCAGTATTACGGATAAGCCAGCTAGCATTTCCTGACAGTAACACATTATAATATTACTACGGATGCTTCATTACACAAAGCCAAGGGGTAATATGAGTGAGTGGCTAACGCTAACATTTTACTTATTCAGTTGTATGCTTCCCGATTGGTGTATATTGATAGCCTCTCCACAGTTTCTAATCTGGTTATGTGATGTGTCAGTGATGACGCTCACATATTAACATCGCAGAGTCATGTTCTTCTTATTAGGCCGACCTATGACCGCAGTTTGAACCTATCGTTTCCATTCCAATGCAGTTTTTTTGCTAATGCAAACTAGCGCTAGCTGGTACTACTACGCATACTCTAAGAGACTGCTGAATGTGAAGTTTTATTTGGTTAAAAACCATTCTCGAGACTTGAATTGGACAGTGAAGTTAGCATATTGTTTGCAGTGCCTTTTGACTGTTATGTCTTGTTAGACATAGCATTGTTAGCACTTAGCCTCCGTTTATTTAATTAATCGTAGCTCCATAGTATGGCGTTCCATTAATGCCAAAATTGTACATTGCCTTTGTTTGCATTGCCTATGTCAATAATAGTTGTAGCCTTCTACTAGCAATATCTACATTACATTATATTACATTAATTTAGCAGACGCTTTTATCCAAGCGACTTACAAAAATGTGTGCCTACAAAAGATAAGGTAAAAACTACGTCAGGTAGATAAATTAAGTGCATCCCTGACCTAATCATCTAGATAAGAGCTAAGCAAGTGCTATATTAAATATCAGGATACAAAACAGAACAATCACAAACCAACTACAAACAATTTCTGAGTGCAACAAATTACTTAGTATATCAAGTAGAAGAGCTAGGTAGAGGCAACGTCACATTTACATCCTTTCTTGTAAGGAAGGGCCGTATCCTTCTGATGTTGTGGAGAAGGAATCTGCAGGAACGCGTTACTGCCGCAATGTTAGCTGAGAAGGACAGCTGGTTGTCCAGGGTGACCCCCAGGTTCTTTGACGTACTAGAGGAGGAGACCACAGTGTTCTCACTGTTGTCTGTTACCGGCTGGGAGTTGGAATACCCCTAGGCTACTTCTCTCACTATCAGCATCTGTTAGCATTTCAGGTTAATAACATAAGTGGATGTGGGTCTTCAATGCGAAAACACCAGTGGTTAAGTTAGTGTTATTGAAATAATAACTGCTTGGAATAGTCAATGCAAACCACAACGCATGACGCATTGTATTAAGTCAACGCAGTGTAGTGGAAGTAGTTTTGTACAAAGGCAACGCAATACTACTAGTGTTACTAGAAATAATTTTCCAAATTAATGGAACCTTATATCATAAGCTATGTCAGCTAGCAAGCTCATCAAGACAAGAGACATAGTTGGAGAATAAGACTTGGTAAACAAACAGACTATTCGTGTATGCGGTTAAATATTCCTATACTTATATCGGCGAGCAAGGGCGTCATTGAGAGAAAGGGGGTCCCTCTAAACGTTTATATAATGATTTACTAATTATTTAAAAAATGTTCGACAAAATGTTGAATGACAGTCAGAGCATTGCAGAGCTTTCAATAAACGCCAGGCTTCCTGCCAAACAACCGACTGACTACTCTCATCCAGTCGGCTACTTTAATGTTTGATTAACAAGTTGGATTCGCTATGCGCGTACATTTACTAACACTAGCTTCAAAACAATGCGAGCATGCAGATAGAGAAACGTGCCTATGAACAAACTTTAGCTAGTAAACATAGTCTGTTCAGATTAACTTGACAAGAGCCAAGACAAGCTACTGCCACAGCAAGGTAATGAGCAAAACGTGATATGGATTTTCCAAGAGTTGGCTATTGTCACGCAATGAAAGCGGAATGGATTCATTTGGAGATTGATGATCAGCCAAAATTGGCACAGGTTTACTTTATTAATTTAAAGGTGCAGTATGTAGTTCTAGAGAATTGGGGAGAAAATTGCAAGTATTTGAATCACAACACTCAAAAAGGCCAACCTCCTGAGTCTTTGGTCCCTCCTATCCCTCAATGGCCCATCCCACACATACCTGCGCGTGCTCTGACTTGACTTCATCATGAACCTGAGCAAGGCATTGTTTCATGAATCATGGGTATGTTGTGCATATTTTTGGTTCGCACCAACAACGCATAAAGCGATGTCTGATTCCGAGGTGAGAAACGAAAGAATCCCGAACGTCTGATCGTAAATGCTCTAAAGCTGAGTGGTACACTCCGAGTACAGACACAAATGACCGTTTCCATAGTTACGACATACAGTGAGCTTACGTTAACAAAAACATCATTTGATTCCCCTATTAGTATGAGCTAGTGCATGACAGTCATTTTTATTTAGCTGCGATTGGCACCATAGCTACAATATGCTGCCGAGTATATATCCAACAAATGCATATACACGAATCACGCATTTTTGACATAAATCTGGCGCACACTTCCTAACGTTCTAAAGCCGTCTTGGCGATTTGACAAGCCAAGTATTTTGCGACGACATGCAACGACTTCAGCCGCCTTGCAACTACTAGTTCACACCGCTGCTACTTTTGTCTGCGAAGCGAATTCTAACAACACGCTTGTTTGGAGGGTGACGCTGTAAACAGGGATTTTACCTAGGAGTGTGCACGCGAGGTGATTGAGAGGCAGGTAGCCCTTACTCCATGCAAAAACTCTCCTGATTGGTTGGGGATAGGCGGGCGTCCCTAGATTTTTAAAAGCTGAATACAGGGCCCAGGGCGCTCATATATAGCACACCTTCTCTCTGAGCATTTGGTTCAATGATATCCTCCAGGAGGTATGTAATAAACATAAAAAAATGTAAATAAAAATGTATTGCTAGAAATTCAAACTTGCATACTGCACATTTAAAGGCTTGATAAACCTTTATAAAGTGAAGGTGTCAATAAATGAACCAAAAATAATAAGGTCTAATGATTCTTAATCACAAAACTAATCAGTCAGAAATTGGTGTTTTCGAACACTAAAAGGCTACTAATAGTTCTTTGAAGAAAAAACACAAGAAGCATAATTGTCCTTTACAATAACTCACTAAATGTTTACAGCTGGGTAGGTGAGCCACTCGCCCAAGACACGTTTTAAAAACCTCTGTCAACAAACGGGGTCTGTAGCG
This sequence comes from Galaxias olidus, assembly GCA_026901105.3. Lineage (NCBI taxonomy): Eukaryota > Metazoa > Chordata > Actinopteri > Galaxiiformes > Galaxiidae > Galaxias > Galaxias olidus. The sequence goes on from JAPMUY010010451.1 coordinate 33,714, forward strand.
CAGAGTCCACTTGTGCTGCGGTGCAGGCTCTGCGAGCTAAGGCGGTCAGTCCAATCACTGGACGCATCATATCCGCATTTGCTCAGGGAAATTTTCTAGTTTCAATCACTATCCAAAACACAAACCATTCCCAAAAAATATCACACTCAAATCAGAACACGCTGTGCCAAATAAACAAATAAATCTCAATGTGTAAAACAGCAGCATCCAACAGTTGTACTGGTATTTTAACAGTGAAACATTGTCTTTAGGGCAGATTGGCATTAAGACAAACTAAACTTAGAGGGGCTGATCCTGTTTCTTTTCTCTGTTATTATCTGCCCTGTTTTTGAGAAGATTAGTTCTGATGGGACTGGTGTAGCCACAATGCAGTTTGCTTTCCATCACCTTCAAAGGTTGTGGAGGTGAACTAATTAAGTAATTGCTGCACCAATTTAATAATTTGATTGGAATTCAGACAGCATTTCATAAAATTTGTGAATGAATCAAATGAGTTAAATACAAATCTTGCAAATCCTGAAAATTATTTACGTAATGCGTGCTACTGCTATTATTATTTACGTAATGCGTGCTACTGCTAGTTTCTGTTAGTCACATAGTTAGTCATATACAGTACTGTGCATAAGTTTTAGGCAGGGGATGCTGTTTTGAAGGCGAAGGGTGGTCACACCAAATGTTGATTTGATACAGATTTGCTTTTCCCTTACTTTGTATTTTATGAATTGTTAGAAAAAATAAACAATTAACATTTATCCTTATGTATTTTTTTTTCTAACTTTAAAGACATCACACCTGCCTAAAACATTTGCACAGTACTGTATATATATGATGAACCCGGGGTATATATATATACTGTATGTGTCGTATGTGTCGTTCATGAACGAGTCTGCTCTAGGAGCTGACTCCCATCTGTGAGCTGTTTATTTATCCTCCTATCGTTCACTTACAAGACCCGGCTCATACAGCCGACTCATTCACAAATGACACATTCATTCTTTGGTAGATTTGCTTGAATGCTTTGGGTCATTGTCTGGTTGGAAGACCCATTTTCGGCCCAGATATAGCTCCTTGACTGATGGTCCAATGTTCTGTTCAAGAATCGCCTTATACCTCAAAATTCATGGTTCCCAAAATGATGTGGCATCGTGTCCAGGTCCAGAGGAGGAAAAGCAGCCCCAGACCTTGACATTCCCACCACCATGCTTGACTGTTGGGATAGGATTCTTTTGGTGGTAGGCAGTGTTGGGTTTTCGCCAAACATATCGGTTTTGATTGTGACCACAAATAAAAAATTTGGACTCATCTGTCCAGAGAAGGGACTTCCTGAAAAGTTCTGGTTTCTCCAGGTGATCTCTGGCAAAGTTAAGATGAGAAGTTTGTTTCTTTTTTGACAGAAGAGGCTTCTTCCTAGCAACCCTCCCATGAATGTCATTTCTATTCATTGTTCTTATTGTTGAAGCATGTACAGTTACCTCAGATAAAGCAAGGGAGGTTTGTAAATCTCTAGATGTTATATTTGGGTTGGCTTTGCCTTTTACCATATTTAGAATTCTTCTTGTGGCTCTTTGGGGATGTTTTGGAGGCAGAGTTGTAATGTTAAATGCTCTCCATCTGTAAACTATTTGCCTCACAGTGGACTGATGTAGCTGAAATAATTTGGAGATTATTTTATAGCCTCCCCCAGACTGATGTGCTCTCACTACCCTCTTCCTGATGCCCTCTGAGATCTCCTTTCCTCTTGGCATGGTGTGTTCTGCATTCACCTGTATAGGTAACACCAAACTGACCAGTTTTCTTATGTCTATTAATCAGTCCACTTGTTCCTAAAGATCTCTCCTTTGACTGGTTAATTTGGTACCCAATTATATACCCAGCTAATTCTACTCACCTGCTTGATTTTAATTAATGTAATTTAGGGTTAACTTATTTTTGCACCTGCACTGCTTCCTTTTTAATTATATGCCTGCTAAAATTAAACATGTTATTTCAGATCAAAAAAGATTGGGAATGATTGCTAGATGAAGATTTCATAGTAAAAAGTAAAAAAGTATATAAATGCAGAAGGGGTTCACATACTTGCATACAATACACACCCCTCCCCATACCCTCCCCATACCCAGGAGTGTCATACACAGGATGGAAAACTACTGTAGTGAGTTGTTTTTCTCTTACTCTGTTTATTGTATGTTTATATCTTTGTTTATTTCAGTTTTAACTAATGGTTTCTGGTTTGGTTAAATAGCAGTTTTGGATTAGACTGAATGTAATTTTCAAGAAGAAATTCTTTAATCATGCCTTGATTCCACATACATCAGTATTTCCCAAATATTAGTAGCATTGCTGTCATTTATTTTCTACTCTTTTAGATGTGATATTGTGGTATAACTCAGAGGTCCCATCACCAGTGTAAAAGTAGTATTGCCAAACTTTCTCGCCAATCACCATAATATGGTGTATGCGTTAGATAGAGAACTCATACAGCTACCTATTTTGTACAGTGCTGTAATAGATTTAAAAATAATTAAGGAATTTGTTAACACTACATTAATGTATTGCAGACATCTTCTGCACGTTATTCTAAAGTTGCAACTATTCCTCATTTATTAACACTCTTATTCATGATCCTATGTAAATATGCAATATTATTCGATTGTCTTGGAGCACATTTCAAGATAACTATGTCACCTTATTGAATTGGAAGTTGATCATTATTATATGATTAGACAAAATTCCACATACACTATCAAGCTGCAGCTTTTTATTTTGTGTAGTTAGTAAAATTTTTGTATTGAGAACTTTGCATTGACATGAAGTGCACATTCTTGGTTGGTTCAGTCTGCTTTCTGCAGGTTTTTTACTGTTACTCTGCATTGATTAATCAGATGATAATGATCAGCTTCCAATACATAATTTACTAACGCCTAAATAAATAATAAACCATAATAACTCATCGTTTAGAAATCATTTAGAAATCATTATCACACATTAACTAATAATGAGATAACAGTTTATTGACGGTCTAATAACTGCTTATTACTGAAAGTTATGCACGTATTACCTAAAAAGGAGATAACATCTCTTTACAACCCACATGTTGGAATCAAGCCCTTTTCAGCTGGGAAATCCACTAATGGCCATCACTCAAAGGCTGCTGGAAGGACGGGAGAAAGATAGCCTACATAAGTTATGACAGCAAAGCTAAGGTCAGAACCAGAGGTCAGGTTGAGCGTCAGAGGTGATGCATTGGAAGCCAATGTGATGGTTGGTGTTCTGACAAGTGCAGTGTGGCTCAGAGGCTGCTCCCTGGGCTGGGTTCAGGTGCTAGCGCCTACCCCGTGTGTCAGCGTGAGGAGCTGCTTTACCCACACTGGGCCCCGGGGCAGGCGACACCATTGCCACCCCAACCAGACAACCAAACACACACCACCACTATTTTTTATCCGTGGCCGGCTAAATATATCTCTCCTTCAATACCCTTCTCATTCTTAGCCTCTCTTTCCCCTGTTTCCCTTAATCAGTGTTTTTGTGTCGCCTCCAAAATATTGACTGTGCTTCTTCAATACCACCCACGGATATTCTCTACAACAGTTAATCAGACTCCACTTCCATACTGCGGGTCAATATCACAACATCTTCTGGCACTGGCTCATTTCTACCAAGCACTAGGTAATGGGTCAGGTCGGGTCGGAGCGGAGCGGAACGGTTATTTTTCCGTAGTGGCACTCCAGATTAGGCTTACTATAGCACTGGGCCCTGCTGACAGACCTCTCGCCGGGTTCCAATGACAACAATTAAAATAAATAAATACAGATTGTAAAAAATGGGTAGGTTGAAACCATCAACCCCCATTTGGGGAAGCTTATATGCAGAATCCCTCCTCACAGAGATACTTAATGAGGGAATAGCGGAGATCTGCACCGCTTCCGAAAAGGGATAAACAAGAATATACCCTAAAATGGTGATTACGTTATGATTACAACTCTACATCCATGACAAGATAAAGAAATCCCTCCAGGAAAATTTTTTGATGTTTCAATATTGTAGATCTTGAACTGGATCTCAAGCTCAGTGGACAACAGTTTCCTGCTTCCCTTCAGAAATCATTGAGCGTATTTAATATGCACTATGGCAGCTTTCCCTTTGCTGTTAACTTCTCACCTCTATTATACAGAAAACCAGTGATGTTGACGGTTACCACCAAATGCGGAGGAGCTCGAGGGGCTGGAGAGAAAGCAGGGGTTGCCGTCTGACAGAAGGTCACATCCCATCATTGTTATGTTCATTATGTCGCCAATGGCACTTCAGTCTTTGTACTTTTGTCCAACTTTTTCTTTTTTCCACCTTGGATAAATTATGTCCTTCCAGTGAGGATAGAGGGCTTAGTTGCTGAAAGCCAAGCTGAAAATATTGCTTAACATCCTCTGTGATTAACTGTCCCATGTGCCAGTGCCTTGCAGGCCCTGCAACCACCTTATATGTGTATTATGTGACTGCGTCAGTATGTACATACATGGTGAAAAGGGCTAAATCTGCATATTATATGAACAATTAATCTGAATGTGGAAACAATTCAGCAAAATTCTGGAAAGTGGTTAAATCACTTCAACGTGGTGTTTCATCCTGTCTCCCCCAGCAAATAATGCAAGACTCTAGTCCTGTAACTGATAAAAAGGAGATTTCTGATGCTTTTAACCATCATTTTATAAAATCAGGCTCACTTTTTGAAGAAACTAATAGAGCTATTGGGGCAAAATTGGCACCAGGAGATTGGCGCGGTTTACACTGGTGTAGAAAAAGAGATATTTAATTCCCATGGAAATGGTGATTCCTTCTCATTTAGACAGTTCGATTGCTTGGAAGTTCTACATGCCCTACGCAACTCCAAGTGTATGAGAAGTTCTATGGGTGCAGATCAATTAGATCCATATTTGCTAAAGCTTTCTGACCCCTTCATTGCTGAGCCCCTGACACATTTTCTTTTTTATTTAACAATCCCTTCTGGTATAATACCTAAAATATGGAAATCATCTCTGGTTACTCCTTTACATAAAGTGACTTCACATGCAAGTGCCTTAAATAATTACAGACCGATCTCCAAACTTCCATGTCTAGCAAAGATGTTAGAACACCTTGTAAATAAAGAGCTTTGTGCTTTCTTGTCCACTAATAATATTTTAAGCCATTTTCAGTCGGGTTTCAGAGCTGGTCATAGTACTATTAAAGCAGTTACTCTTGTAGTAAATGACAGAGTTACTGCTCTTGATGATAAGAAACATTGTGCTGCTTTGCTTATTGATTTGTCAAAGGCTTTTGATACGGTTAATCACAGATTACTTCTCGATAGATTAGCCTTCCTGGGATTTGATGATGCAGCCTTTTTGGTTTCAGGACTACCTCTCTGATAGAACACAGTGCATCCTAAAGGTTTGAAATCAAAGGTTGTAGCCAAAGAAAATGGTGTACCACAAGGTTCGGTTTTAGGTCCTAGATTATTTGCACTTTATGTTAATGATATCTGTGCCTCGGTAAAAGACTGTAAAGTACATTTCTATGTAGATGATATCATTCTTTATTCCTGTGCTCCATCCATGGAACAGGCAGTGTCAAATCTGACGAGGGCATTTAATTGTGTAAGAAATCCCTTAGAAATCTAGGATTAATCATTAATGAGTCAAAAACTAAATATATGCTTTTCTCAAGGGCCAAAAAGTTAGATTATAAGGCATATAACATTTGCTTCTTTAATGGGCCCAAAATTGAGCATGTTGCTGTTTACAAATACTTGGGAATTTCAAAGACCTTGTAATGAATATTACATGAAGCGGGCATACGGTGCCAGTAACAGTTCATGCTTTATCGGGTGTGTGTTATATGCCTCACCTGTCAGAAAGCTCACCAGCCGCTACTACCATCAGCGACCAGGCGACCAGGTGGCCAGTCCCCTAAAATAACTGCTGCAGCAATACTACGTCCTTGTGTGTTGGTGGACAGCGCTGAACTGAACACAAGTGTAAAACGCCCACTCAGGCTTGGGAACAGTTGCAACATCTCACTTCTTCCATTCATATAAATATTGTGAACTACAGTGCATCCGGAAGGTATTCATACCCCTTCACTTTTTCCACATTTTATTATGTTACAGCCTAATTCCAAAATGGATAAAAAAAAAAAAATCCTCAACGTTCTACACACAATACCGCATAATGACAAAGTGAAAAAAGTTTTTGGGAATTTTTTGCAAATATATTACAAATAAAAAACAAAAATATTACATGTACATAAGTATTCACACCCTTTACTCAATACATTGTTGAAGCACCTTTGGCAGCAATTACAGCCTCAAGTCTTCTTGAGTTTGATGCCACAAGCTTGCCACACCTATTTTGGGGCAGTTTCTCCAATTCTTCTTTGCAGATCGTCTCAAGCTCCATCAGGTTGGATGGGGAGCGTAGGTGCACAGCCATTTTCAGATCTCTCCAAAGATGTTCAATCGGGTTCAAGTCTGGGCTCTGGCTGGGCCACTCAGGGACATTCACAGACTTGTCCCAAAGCCACTCCTTTGTTATCTTGGCTGTGTGCTTAGGGTCGTTGTCCTGTTGGAAGGTCAACCTTCGCCCCAGTCTGAGGTCCAGAACGCTCTGGAGCAGGTTTTCATCAAGGATCTCTCTGTACATTGCTGCATTCATCTTTCCCTTGATCCTGACTAGTCTCCCAGTTCCTGCTGCTGAAATTCACCCCCACAGCATGATGCTGCCACCACCATTGCTTCACTGTAGGGATGGTATTAGCCAGGTGATGAGCAGTGCCTGGTTTCCTCCAGACATGACGCTTGGCATTCAGGCCATAGAGTTCAATCTTGGTTTCATCAGACCAGAGAATTTTGTTTCTCATTGTCTGAGAGTCCTTTAGGTGCCTTTTGGCAAACTCCATGCGGGCTGTCATGTGCCTTTTACTGAGGAGTGGCTTCCGTCTGGTCACTCTACCATAAAGGCCTGATTGGTGGAGTGCAGCAGAGATGGTTGTCCTTCTGGAAGGTTCTCCCATCTCCACAGAGGAACACTGGAGCTCTGTCAGAGTGACCATCGGGTTCTTGGTCACCTCCCTGACCAAGGCCCTTCTCCCCCGATTGATCAGTTTGGCCGGGCGGCCAGCTCTAGGAAGAGTCCTGGTGGTTCCAAACGTCTTCCATTTGCGAATGATGTAGACCACTGTGCTCGTTGGGACCTTCAATGCTGCAGACATTTTTTTGTACCCTTCCCCAGATCTGTGCCTCGATACAATCCTGTCTCGGAGGTCTACAGACAATTCCTTGGACTTCATAACTTGGTTTGTGCTCTGACATGCACTGTCAACTATCGGACCTTATATAAACAGGTGTGTGCCTTTCCAAATCATGTCCAATCAATTGAATTTACCACAGGTGGACTCCAATCAAGTTGTACAAACATCTCAAGGATGATCAGTGGAAACGGGATGCACCTGAGCTCAATTTTGAGTGTCACAGCAAAGGGTGTGAATACTTATGTACATGTGATATACATTTTTTTTATTTTTAATACATTTGCAAAAATTTCTAAAAAGCTTTTTTCACTTGGTCATTATGCGGTATTGTATGTAGAATGTTGAGAATTTTTTTTTATTTAATCAATTTTGGAATTAGGCTGTAACATAATAAAATGTGGAAAAAGTGAAGGGGTATGAATACTTTCCGGATGCACTGTACTTTAAATTGTATGGCTAATTAGAAGACAGATATAAGTTAAGTTAAATATATAAAAGTTTGGCTGGTCTATGTGAATTCGTCTCTGAGTAACAGAAATGCAAAATGTGTTGCAACCGTCACCAGTCTCCCCTACGTCCTTGTGTTAGCTCAACCTTTGATAGGATTTGACCTTTCCATATCAGGTTTTGCTCTTACCTTGCTGTGGTAGAAGCTTGTCTTGGCTCTAATCAAGGCGATCTGACCAGACTACGTTTACAAGCTAAAGTTCGTTCATAGGCACGTTTCTCTATCAGCATGCTCGCATTGTTTTGAAGCAAGAGACTAGTGGTCATAAATGTACACGCATAGCAAATCCAACTTGTTAATCAAAACATAAAAGTAGCCGGCTAGATGAGAGTAGTCAGTCGGCTGTTTGGCAGGAAACCGGCACTTATTGAAAGCTCTGCATACTGACTGTCATTCAATATTTTGTCTATTTTTTGAATGATTAACAAATAATTTTCTAAACATTTAGGAGGACCCCCCCCCAAAAAAAAAACGACGCCTTTGATTGTCGACATAAATATTGGAGTATGTAATCACAATTGACAGTTTGTAAACAAACAGTTTGTTTGTTTACTCTAGTCTTATTCTCCAACCATGTCTCCTGTCTTGATGAGCTTGCTAGCTGACATCGCTTAACGTATGACGTTCCATTACTGCCGAAATTATGTCTTAATAAGTTAGACCCATATCCATTTACATTATTAACTTTAAATACTAACAGATGATCATAGTGAGAGAAGTAGCCTAGGGCTATTCCAACTACCAACCGGTAACACACAACAGAAGGTATAGGCCTAGGCCTATTTGAAAGAAACCACTACGCCTCTTAAAATGGCAAAAAAGAGGCCTATTTATATAATAAGAAGAACATATACGCGCACAGTTATAACATGTTCAAGCGAGATCACAAGGAGAATGAACTAGGTTGCCAAGCAATGATGACGCGCTTGAGTTCCATGCAGTAATGTAGAAGCGGCCATATCTCGATTGTGTTGTTCATCCCTTGTTCACTTCGTCCACTAGAGAGGGCTAGACACTCTCCCCAATCATTTCAATGGGGGCAAAAGATAATTAGAAATAGTAATAATAAATAGAACATGAGAACCAATCACTTAGCTACATACACGCGCAATACACGCTATTATGCTGGACCTGTGGTGTGGGAACGATACGAAACAATAAGGTCAAAACTGCTAAATATGTTGTCTAAAGCCATAAATTTACATTTTAAGATAATCTTTTTGAATACATCTACTTCACTAATACTTTTGCTGATGACATCATATCCCTATGGTGGCCCTGAGAGGCCAACGTACTGCAACTTCAGAAAACACATGCAAATACACAAAACACAAGCAAATCTACAGAAAACATCTACATCACTTGCGCAGCATTTAGAAAACGCGCTGCAAATTCAGACAACACATTACAGAAACGTGCTGCAAATACAGGCAACACAAGGGAAATGTTTCCAGAGGACACCTAAAAGTGACAAGGATAACACAAGAACAAAGGACCTCCGTTGTGTTGTCTGGATTTGCACAGCATTTCTGTAATGTGTTGTGTTGTCTGAATTCACAGCGCGTTTTTGAAATGCAGTGCGTTTGGCCTCTCAGGGCCACCGTATATCCCAGTATCTATAAAAAAATTACCCTAAGTAGTTCAATTTCTGAAGACATGAAAATGCAATAACAAAAAAATTTGCTCAAAATAAATCACTTGAGGCATGTTTCCCTTTTTATAATAACTCTAAATGTCAAATGTAATTATATTCTTATCAGACACAGGCAAGGCATTATTACTGTCACATTTTTTACCATGGGAGACGTTCTGCTCATACAAAATGTTTCCCAAACAAAAATGGCCCTTGTAAAGTAGATTTTTTAAGCATTGCATTGGATGATCAATGGCAATTCATCTTTGTTAAACTTTTTAATAATATGCATTTTAACAGATATACTATCTGTAGGCTACAACTGTGGTTAGTACAAGCCCCTAGCAACCATGGAATCTAAAGTTGTATATTTATTTTAACTAATTAGCTACTCATATTAGTAGTATACTCATATAGTGCTTTAGCTTGAAAAATAATAATAATATAAAAGGCAAATGGTTTGTCATTACCATGTATCAGCATTCTGCATCATAATGACAATGATACTTTTATCGTGGTTGCAATAGGAAACTAGAAAATGCATTTCCATTGGCAAATGCGGATGTGATGCGTCCAGGGATTGGACTGACCGCCTTACCGCACAAGTGGACTGCGCTACAGACACTGTCTGTTTGGCAGGGGTTTTAAAACGTGTCTTGAGCGAGCGGCTTACCTACCAAGTTGTAAACATTTAGTGAGTTATTGTAAAGGAGAGTTAGGCCTTTTGTGCGTTTTTTTCTGTGAGGAACTATTAGTAGCCTATTAGTATTCAAAAACACACCAATTCCTGACTGATCATTAGATTTGTGATTAAAAATCATTAGACATTATTTATTATTTTTCTTCATTTGTTGACACCTTCACTTTATAAAGGTCTATAAAGCCTTTAAATCAATAAAATAAACCTATGCCAATTTTTGCTGATCATCAATCTCCAAATGAATCCATTCAGCTTTCATTGCGTGATAATAGCCAACTCATAGCGGATGGAGAATGTTGCTGTCAGATAGCGTTCCCTTCGCGGGTTTTATATGTAGAACGTTGTATTCTAGATGATCGGCAAATTTCATAATTTTCTAGTTATATTTTTAAAATGGGGAAACAGAACATATGCTTGCTGCGTCTTTATTGACACAACCAACTACTGTTATTTCTGTCAATAAATAATATTATATTTGTGAGAAAGATTTCATTTTGAAAACAGGAGAGCTCTGCTACTATATAAAACAGTGGAGAATGTTACTGTCACATAGCGTTCCCTTCGAGTTTTATATGTAGAACGTGGTATTCTAGATGATCGGCGAATTTCATCACGGTCTAGTTACATTTTTAAATTGGGAAACAGAACCTGTTTGTTGCGTCTTTATTAACACAACCAACTACTATTATTTCAGTCAATAAATATTATATTTGCGAGAGAGATTTCATTTTGAAAGTAGGAGAGCTCTGTTACTAGGAGGCTATGCTATATAAGACAGCGGAGAATGTTACTGCCGGATGGCGTTCCCCTGTCAATAAGAAAGAACGCTCACACATCTGTCAAATTCATACTGCTGACTTGTTTCCCCAAAACCTTTAAGTCCTGTGATTTTCAGACTGCTATTACTACATTTGCACATCATAACAGAGGGAACACATCCTGACACAAGAGATGGAGACATTGATGCAGTGTTCGGCGTAATGGCCGGGACAAGTCGGTATTCAAACGTAAAAACATGCAAATACATAAACGTTATATGGCAGTACATGACTGTGAAATAACTCTTCCTATTAATTTCACTAGGGGCAAGAACCAATTAAAAATTATAATTAAAAATATAAGACGAGAACCGATTACTTCGCTACATGTAAGCGCACTGGACGGCATTAACCAACACTATGGCTATTTTAGGGACTGATATAATAGGATATTTGAGATGGTGAAGACTTAAAATGCTGTCTAGATGAGCGAAATGGGTGCACAAACCGGAAATATTAGAAAAAAAGGAACCATGCAAGAGTAAGCAGCAAAATTGATGTGCATAGTCTTTGAAGGGCCAGCACTCCGAAATCAGGACAATAGATTCCTCATTGATTACTCCCACAAAAACACTATAACTACATCAAACCCTATCTGCTGAATACACCTGAAAGATACAAATGGAATATGGCCAAGGATCAAAATATGCATAGGAATAATTCATAATGCATGACCAGGAAGTGGCTCTAAATATTTCACGAAGTATTGAAGTGGTCTCATCAATAGCAAACCCTTTCAGAGATGTGTCAAACGGAGTTTTGACCTCAAAATGTTACCTGATGTGGTGCAACAAAACAGAGCAGAGATTTATGTAGCCATTTTCTAATTGATCATTGTATTGCTTGCAGAATACCTGACTGTATGTAGTTTTGTCTGCAGAGCACACACTACTAAACTGAAAGAAACCCCCTTTGGGAGATGATTCGATGTGGCAGTTATGGGCAAAAGATGACTGAGTAGGGTGCTAATGACAACTTAGCTCTCGAACTGGGTTATATCCTGCTTTAATCTGCAGCAGCCAGCCCAAAACCAGCGAACGAGAAAGGAGACCCAGACCGGTACGGCAACAGTGCTGCAACCCTGGGGAGCTTCTGCAGTGCTAAGAGATCTTGTTACTTAGAAATGTCATAGCTGGTGTGTGTTGATGATAAGGTTGTGTGTGCCTGAACGTGGGCTTGTTGGAAGGGTCTGTAGATGTATTGTGCTTGTGTGTATTTTGTGTGTGTGTGTGTGTGTGTGTGTGTGTGTGTGTGTGTGTGTGTGTGTGTGTGTGTGTGTGTGTGTGTGTGTGTGTGTGTGTGTGTGTGTGTGTGTGTGTGTGTCATGCGGTCCATTGCTATGCAATACCAAGCATTTTCCAGACTACTAATTGAAAATAAGATGAATACCTTTTTGGACAAAACACATGACATCCTTCCATCCAAAACAGGTAATCTGAGTATGTTAATAAGTGACTGAGAAAACAATAACTGAGAAAGGTGGAGGCAGCGGTGTAAAACAAAGCAAGACAAGAATCACTCGGCAAGCATCATAGAAGGCACTTAAATACCATGAACAAAATAGACTCGAAATTATACCACAAACCAGCTCAGATAAAGGTAATGATGGAGGATCATTATATTAATCATGTTAATATTTTTAAATGTATAATATACGTGCAGTAATCTTAATTTTACAAAATTATGCGACAATAAAGGTTATGTCAACTCATTTCGATCATCAGCATTTTATATCAGAATAGAACAGCATTTAAGCAGGGTATCTATAATAATATGACAATTATGTTTTTCACTCACCTGAATGAAAGGAAACAACAGTCCAACCGCAAAGTTGGACAGCCAGTTGACGATACCAGCAATCATGAAGGCAGCAGGTCGGTAGGACTGCTCAAAAAGCTCACCAGTCAACACAAAAGGGACTCCACCTGAGAAGTGATCAAGAACTCCAACAATCACAAATCCAATTCACATATTGACAGCTATTGCTGAAGATTTTTACACATGGGAATCTATATGTGGATACGTTTCCCTTGAACAAAGTGCATTTCTCAAGACTGTTGTATAAACCTATTTTGGATAAATCTCCATGATTTAGTCAATGTTTCATAAAGTTCTTCAATAACATTTTTACCTGCTTGCTCTGCAGAAAAGACTACATACTTACATCAGTAGTGAATTATGGTGATATTGGGTATATGTATGCAGTGCCATTTAAATGTACCTCATGCAGTTTCCCACAATGCGCTGAGTTTTAAAACTGGGAATAGTTTTCATGGAAAACATGACATTTTCTGGGGGACCTCATACTATTGAGCGGTAGCGTACATATTTACACCAGTGTATACTTAACATTAACCTAGAGTGTTCTGATAAATAATTAGGCTCTTGTCGTGTGTAAGTTTCCTGTGAACCCTTTGACGTAACACTAACCTCTCTGAAACAGTTATTTATGGGAAATCCAAACCCAAACAGATTACCCATTTACAGTAATTGCACCCCATTTGGAAAGGGCACTAAGGAAACTAGACTAAACTGAACTATAAGGAAAGGGACAATAAAGTTTCAAGGAACCTCTTTCAAAAGATATCCATTATTATCTACAAATTATCCTACTGCTTGACCTATGAGCACTGCCCACTCTTCCCTGCCTATATAAACTATAAGCTGCACCATTGCAAGTTGAGTATTGCACTAGGTAGCTCCCCATGTGCATTTAAACAAACCAAACTTTTTTTTGTTCAAAGACATCATATAGGGTAATTTACACCACAGAAGGCATACGCTTGAGAACAACATCAATAGCTGATTATAGATTAGTTTTATCAGATACATTTTTCTTTATCCAGGCATTAAGTCACAGGTGTCTCAACTCAATTTAATCCGACACTTGTAAACATTCAACTTGATATTACAACTAACATAACCGCTTGCCCAGCTCTTTTGAAAACATGCTGTGTAGATGAGTCACTTTCTCAAGTCCCCCTCCAAGGGATTTTAATATTTGAGATCAATTAAGGCAATGAAATAGTTGTAGGGATGCATCAAGCTGTGTCCAAAGAGAATTCGTAAACAACTAGAGTGCTGCCTTTGAAATTCTGCTTATCTTTCTCTATATTTTTATTATTACATGCAGCTGACTTGGTCTAATTTCCCAACATGTGTTCTTTTCAACAAAAAGAGCAAGAGTATGCTGTTTCACAGTCAAATCAAATGCAGGCCACTAGAAGATTAAAACCTAATGTGAATAATTTGGTAGTATCGGTTTCTTAAGAAAATAGTAATTCTTTGCTTTTAGAACATTATTGTACACTCTAAAATAACAGAACCAAAAATGGTTCTTTGGTTCGTAATCATAGGGACCAGGCGCGACGCACACACAAGTGTTATGGGTGTTGCGACCCCTGCTGCACTTTAATAGAAACGTGATTCCATACCCCCACTTTATAGTCGTATAGTTGATGAAAGAAAACTAAAATCTGCAAAAACAGTACATCAGAAAATGAGTTCCCCATACATGAAAACCATCCAGCCAATCACAGTCATTTGGCCAACCCACCAGGCCAGGGAAGTTGAGGGAAGAGTAAACAGTTGAAGCTAGGAGAACACGCGTGCATTCTGTGACGAGTTTGCACGCTGTGAATAAGACTTAGGGAATAAGCCCCAGCCACTTTGTAATAATACATAGCCCCTAGTTCTATTACAGTCGATACGTTCGACTCCTCTCTATGGGTGATATTGTCCCGCAACGCCCTATAGGTTGTGAACATCGAACAACCCTGATGACCGGAGGTCTCATAGTCGACTCATAGTTCGTCACTCTGATAGTTTGACTCTCCGATAGTTTGACTCTGATCGTTCGAGTATCTGATAGTAAGTTCGACTCACTGATAGTTCACTTCAAGTTACGATCAGTCCGACTCCCTGTCTCTTGACTGTGTTAGTCTCCAATATAGGGATCCTAGGCTACGCACCGTGACGACTCAAGATTGGCTACCCAGCAAACCTCAAGAAGAAACAGGAAGTACGGTAGTGATGTGCAGTTCGACTCTTTTGAATTGAAACTAATGCGCCGACTGCGTGTAGTGACCGCGGTAGGGATACCAGGCCATTTTGACGACTCAAAATTGGCTACTGAGGAAAGCCTGAAGAAGAAACTGGAAGTGTTTGGTCAATCTTTAGTCAAAGCCTATGTTATTTATTTCAGTTCAGTATAACTAAGTTACAGCTTCTGTTTATTAGTTGACACCCACGTTTTTGTCACATTTTGATAAATTTAATTTGATAAATTATTGGCATATATTGATGGAATGTTTACATTTTAAGCTGAATAATTTTTACTTGTATTTTCTCTATAAAACTAAAATGTTAGGCTATCTAAATAATATAATTATATCCTAAAACAATAGACCTGGGGTTTTAGTCTTAAACTATGAGTAATATTTGCCCACACAAATGACAAATGATCATTTGCGCTTAGCTGAAGTAGAAAAAAAATGTATTGAGGAAAAGACTCAAATAGTTCGAAACAGTTAGATTAATTTACATGAACTGACTCGAATAAGCCGAGTCATTAAAAGGAGTTGAACTCCACATCACTACTAGAAAACATATGAACAATAATCTCAACACTACTTATCAGCCAAACATGGTGCACGGTCCAGGGTGCAAACAAAACATTAGTAAACCTTTCCAAAGAATTCTATTTATAAACCCAAACAGCACACATTAATAATACTTGCAATTATTTTTCTAATAGGCCACAGTTGCATTAAACAGATAGAAAATAACTAATATCCCACAATGCCTTGTTTCAATAGCTCATGGTGTCGTATTAGGGTCACCCAACTTAAAAACAGTTTGTTGAGTCAAGGCAACGTTTAGTTAACTTGCCAAGGCATGCGTAATTATTATGACAATAATAAGAAATGAAAATATTGACGACAACGGCTCCGTGTACTAAAAGACTGTTAAGCAAACTTAATGATAACCTTGAATGGGCTAGAATGAAAGTAAAACCAAGCAAATCCAGAAGCATATCAGTTGTTAAGGGAAAATTGTGCAACAAAATTTTCTTCATAGATGAGGATCCAATTCCAACCGTGATCGAAAAGCCTGTCAAAAGTCTCGGAAAATGGTACAATGCTACCCTTAAAGATTCGGAGCAGGTGGAGGAATTAAGGATAGAACTGAACAGAGGCCTAGAGAACATTGAGAAGTCAGGGTTGGCAGGAAAGCTAGAACTATGGTGCCTACAGTTTGGACTTCTACCGCGGCTCATGTGGCCATTGACAGTGTATGATGTACCCATCACTAAAGTTGAAAAGCTAGAAAGAAGAGTCAGCTTTTATGCTAGGAAATGGCTAGGGGTGCCACGGTGTCTTAGTAGCCTGGCTCTTTACGGGAAAGGAGCTCTGGAACTGCTGCTTACCGGGCTTACAGAGGAATTTAAGTGCACTAAAGCTAGATTAGAAATGACACTTGCGGAATCCAGAGATAGTATAGTAAGAAAAGCGGCACCCACATTGGCAACCGGACGGAAATGGAATCCGAAAGAGGCCGTACTGCAAGCAAAAGCAGGTAGGACAATAGTAGGACAAGTACAACATTGACGAGGAGGATTTGGACTTGGTACAAGCAAACCGAGATGGTCAAAAGCAACCCCTTTGGACCAACACAAATTAGTGATAGAACAGATACGTAAGCAAGAGGAAGCAGTAAGGAGTGCTAAAACTGTCTCACAAGACAAACAGGGGCGATGGGTGAACTGGGAAAGTGTAGAGCAGAGGAAAATTACCTGGAAAGACTTGTGGGGAATGTAATCCACAAGAATTAGCTTCATTGTTAGGGCAACCTACAACGTACTGCCAACACCAACAAATCTCAGCCAATGGGTAGGTGAGGATCCAACTTGCCCCCTCTGTGGTGGGACGGCTAATCTCAAACACATAATGGCTGGGTGCAGGACGAGCCTTACTCAAGGAAGATACACCTGGCGCCACAATCAAGTACTAACATGCTTGGCGGAAGCAATAGAGCATAGGCGCTCAACAGTTAATGCCCTGCCAATTGGAGCAGAGGGCGACATGCACCACATTCGCTTTATCAGGGAGTGAGTTCCGTGAAAGAAGAGTTACAGAGCAAAACAAAGCTCAGGGCAGCTGAGGAAAGCATGTGATTGGAAAATGCTTGCTGATGTTGGCCAACAACTGAGAGTCCCATCGGAGATTGCAACAACCAACTTAAGACCAGACTTATTACTCTGGTCCAACACACAGCAAATTGTTTATTTAGTAGAGCTAACAGTCCCGTGGGAAGAAGCAATCGACGAGGCTTACGAAAGAAAGAAACTCCGCTACAGCGAATTAGCAGCTGAAGCAGAACAGCGAGGTTGGAGAACAAAGGTGTGCCCTGTGGAAGTTGGATGCCGTGGATTTGTGGCAATATCAACTACCAAACTACTTAAGGAGTTGGGGATCTGCGGCAAAGATTTGCGCCAGACCATAAAAGCTATATCAGATATAGCAGAAAGAAGTAGCCAGTGGCTGTGGCTGAAAAGGAAGGATCCTATATGGGCACAAAAGTAAAGAACATCATGCTGAAAAACCAAGAAAGGATTAATCTCAGGACAAAGGTATAAAAGGTAAGTCTTTCCTGCAGAGCGTCATTTATCAAGCCTGCAGGAACAGAGTAGGGAAAGATTATCTTCTTTTCAGGTGGTAAGTATCCCTGCAGAGTTGGCAGAAAGTGCAAGCAGGCATAGGGAATAGGGATAGGTATATCTGCAGAGCGTCATATAATAAGCCTGCAGTAACAGAGTAGGGAAAGATTATCTTCTTTTCAGGTGGTAAGTATCTCTGCAGAGTTGGCCTGCAGGAATAGGAATTAGGGATAGCGATATAGAGGGGGGTGGCTCTGAGACGTCATTGCTCACCGTAAAGCCTTCTGAAGGTGTCGTGGGCTCAAATTAACGAAAAATCTGGGATGGAGGGTGCCCACTTGAAAACCCCAATGAGATATCTGCTCTCAACCCAAGTCCATTCTAAAATATTGTCTTTTGAAGTGCTCATCGTGGAATATTGGCATAATGGACATTATAACGTCCTATCCTGTGTATATTGAAAATTTCCAACGCATTCACGTTGGATCAAACTAATTGAATGTTGTTCATGTAAAAGGCATGATATTTCCCACCTTGAATCTGTTTAAAATGACCGTTTAAAATGACCACCATTAAACGTTTGAATGGATCCTGAGTAAATTTCATGGTACTGCAAGTAGGACTGTATACTGTAGGACCAGCATGTCAACATTATATTCCACATGACCATATAAAAGAATTCCAATGTAATGCTTTCAGCTATATGCACAGTGTGGATAACCTATAGTAGATAACAATAATCTAATAACAATAATGTAAGTCATTCCATTGTTCTACATTGTTTTTTGGCATTTGTTGCCAGATCTAACTGTATCTTTTGGTCAACTACCTACTCTTTATTACCTCTAATTACTGTCACTTTGCTTCAATGTTGACTTCAGGGTTGGCTGCACAAATTTACAAAATATGAATGACTAAATATGTGTAATATAATTTTAAAATGCACTATTCCTCCTGTGTAAAAAGGTCCATTGTGTAAAAGCTGTGACCTTACTGAACTATAAGAATGTGGCCAAGAGCTTGCCTTGTTTCACAAGCTATGTTGACATTGGTGTGGTGTGACAGCAGTGCTGTGAAAATGTTGTGCTGCATAGGCTGCCACCCTCAGGCAAGAATGCACTTAGTCCCAGCCGAGTGGAAAGAGACTTGGGTCACCGAACAGCAATTGAGGGTTTGAACGGTGTGCAACAAAATCTTTACAAAAACGTCTAGAGAAATCGAAGAACCTTTGTGACCGGAAGCGTGTTTTTTTGTCTTGTTTGCATGTGTCGGTGTGTTTGTGCCTGCGTGCGTTAATGCATGTGTGTCCTTGTGTAAGGGCAGCCAAGTGGCTAAGTCCACGACTTGCAAGATACACACGATTTTTCACCGTTCACCTTCAATCCGCTTTCTGTTTTGTTTGAACTGCACTCAGTCTTATTCTAGTTACCTTTATTCTAGCCAACTTGGCATATTAAGCATCAACGCCTATAGTCTAGACATAGGCTTTGAAGTGTAGCATGGGGCCTTTGAGTTGATTCTGACATGCTCCCTTCAAACTAGTAACCTTGAAAACGTGAAGGATGCAGTTAAACAAATGTGTATGTTTTGTTTGTGTTAATATTTAAAATATTACAATGTTGCTTATATTGCTGTCTTTGATTTCCATAAAATAACAGGTCTTGCACCAATCTCTTCTCTTCAGTACCAGCATCACTGTATGAACAAGCAAGGTGGTTAACTGTGTGTGTGTGTGTGGGGGGGGGGGGGGGGGTTAATGCAGGTCATTTTAACGTGTGTGTGTATATATTATCTCAGCTACGATAACATGGGGAGTACACAAAACCTCCCCAGGATCATTCATCTTCTGCGTTAATCCGATGATTGTTGCGACATAAATCACATTAACATCATCATTATCATGTGGGTAGTGACTATAGATTTACCGTTAATTTCAACAGTTTGTCCAAGCATGTTCTTAATATTGCACACTATTCTGGGAATCACTGAGGGGTTGTTTGGCTAAAACCATACTGTGATTTCTTTCATAATCACATTTAGATGCACAGCAGGCAGTGCCCCTTGAAACTTAACACCAACCTCCTACCGAGAGGCATCAAGCTCATACACAAAGACCGGCATACTGTACGATATGCATGTGCAGAAGCAAACCCTATAAATAGCCTCACAGGGCTGCTAATTGCCATGGTAATCTATGGTAACACCTGTCGTTGTGATTTCATGCAGGCACAGACTTGAGCATGCGAAAAGGGCACCTTGTTTAAAGACAAGCCTCACTGTTAGAAAAATATATAAAGTATAAATAAAAAGTACAAATCTGTTTGGCATTGTTCTTTAACTATTCAATACACTTTTTTTCAAAACGTTCAAACCCTTTTTCAATTGCTTGGATACAGTTAACATAAACCTAAGATAATTGGTTAATCGAACAAAAATTACCACAGCATAACATCAAAGTATTACTATTACAAAATGCAATTCACAGATTACATTTGATGTGACTTTCCTTTCATTTCATAGAATGTATCTAATTAACAATGAATACAACTACTCAAAATGATAACTAAGTGTTATATTACTCCTAATGCCTAGCTTTATGAACACGGATAAACAATATTCCATGTTTAGATCATGACATTTCCAGGTTGAAGAGGACCAAAGACGACCGTGGATAATGTATCACATTATCTCTTGATGTAATATTTTATCACCATACATCAGACACTTTTTCTATGGGTCCATGTACCACTGTTCCAGACAATATTTACAGGTTAGACAGTATGTAGATGCAGGCCCTTGTCGTTGCTTTTGCAATACTGACATACTAACCTAACTTGTGTACTTTAGCATAGGATACACTGGACCATCGTTTACGAAAGGAAAGAAGCAAATGCCGCCCCACATGAGGACGTGAGCAACCATTCTCAATGTAACATATTTTGTTTCACTTTTGTGACAGGTAGCCTATATTTCCTTTTTTAATTTAAATTCCAACCTTGGTAATAAAGTAGGCTAGTATATTTCTCTGGCTTGCCCGCACGTTTATATAGGCTATGAAACAACACGGTGACAACGCACTGGCGAAGTAGTTAAGAAGCGCTTTTTGTAGGCTACAATAATCTACTAGAGATTTTAGTTTCTACACGAACGACCCACGAAAACCACCGTCGCATGTTCACGTTGCCTAGTGTAAGTGCAGTTGGATTCCTTTAGAAACGTCATTGTCTTTTTCTAAGTCCTAATGAATTCTCCTTCACATCTTTCCTTAACCTCATGACGTTTTCCCTCGGGTTTAAGGAAAAGTACACAGTGAAAATTATTAGGACGTACTTTATTTAGGAATTCGGATCCAGCCCTGGTGTAATTAGTCATCTACAGCAAGGCCTTGGTTAATTGCACCAGGTGTGCTGGCACAAGTGTTGGGCAGTAACTTAGTACTGAGTAATATATTACTGTAATGTGATTACTTTCTCCAGTAACGAGTAGTGTAAGGGATTACAATTTCCAAAACAGTAATTATATTACCTGTCACAGCCTGCACCACCAGTTACAGGTCATTCATTGACTCTGCCACGCCCCTGCTTCACTCTGCACCGCTGCAATCAGGACAATCACACACACCTGATTGTCATTGACTCTGCCACTATTTAGTGTCCAGTTTCCCACACACTCACTGCCAGATTGTTCTTTATTGTTCTCATGCCAGACTTTCCTGCATTCACTGTTCGGATATCTCGTTGCCGACTCACCCCGAATTGGACTTTCCTTCCTCGCCTGTTCCCCGGTAAACTACCTAGCCTTCTGAACCTGACTCTGAGATTTTGCCCTGCGTTTTTTATTGTCTGTCTGTGGCTTTTTGGCCATTGTCCTGTGGTGGGAATAAAAGGATATTACAAACTAATCCTGAGAGTTGTGTGTTGCATCTGGGTCCACCTTCGGTTCGTTACATTACAATCTGGCCTAGACATGGACCCAGCACACGCAACCTCGCCACAGACTCTCTTCCAGCGGATTGAAGAGGCACTCCAACGGCAGCAGGAGTGCATAACCACCGCCTTGGCTAACACTCACCAGAGTGTGTCGACCCTGGAGCACACGATGACTGCATCGACCGCCCAGGTACAGCAACTAGCTATCATGCTAACCCAGCAGCCAGCCGCAGCATCGGTGGCCGCTCCTAGACCACCAGTGTCTGAGCTCTCTCCACCGAGAGACTCTCCTGAGCCCCGGGTGGGGGCGCCGGAGCGCTATGCCGGAGACCCTGAGGGCTGTGGGCCTTTTCTCGCTAACTGTTCGATACTGTTTGCCCTGCAGCCTCGCACCTTCGCCACGGAGGGGGCAAGGGTGGCTTTCGCCATTAATTACCTGACAGGCAAGGCTCGGCTGTGGGGAACAGCCGAATGGGATAGGAGGGACACCAGCCTGTTCTTCCTTTCAGGCTTTCTCTGATGAGCTTCGCAATGTTTTCAGCGTGGTTGCTGAGAGCCCTGATGCAGGGCGAGGACTTTTTCACCTGCGCCAGGGGGCTTGGACTGTGTCTGACTATTCCATAGACTTTCATACCCAGGCGAGCCGGAGTAGTTGGAATACGTCTGCTTTGTGTGATGCTTTCTGGAATGGATTATCTGATTACGTCAAGGATGAATTAGTTTCTTTTGATCTGCCAGCCACGCTCGATGGGATCATCAGGCTAGCCACCCGGGTCGACCATCGAATCCAGGTTCGGAGACGGGAGAGACGTCAGGGGGCCCCTGGACATCATTCCCTGAGTCGTCCCCGGGTAGCTCCTGCTTCAGCCAGACCAGCTGAGCAACCGTCTGAGGGGGTCGAGCCGATGCAGTTGGGACGTTCCCACCTGTCTCCAGAGGAACGTCGGCACAGGCACCTGAACGACCTCTGCCTCTACTGCGGCAAGGGCGGCCATTTCCTCACCAGTTGTCCAGCAAAAGCCAGGGCTCATCAGTAAGTGGAGGAGTCCTGATGAGCCGCACCCCGACCAAACTCTCCTCCACCCGTGGATCACAGATCCACAGATCCACGCCCGTTTCCTGCTGCCTAGCGGGCACATACACTTGCCTGTTGTATTGACTCTGGGGCCGACGTCAGTATCATGGACGAGAAGCTCGTCACCCAGCTGGAGCTGGGCCGGGTTCCCCTGCCTCAGCCACTACTGGCCTGTGCCCTGGACGGCCATCTGCTCGGGACAGTCACTCACCAGACCAATCCAGTTCACATGCTGATTTCCGGCAACCACCACGAGACACTGCAGTTCCACATCCTTCCGTCACCCCTGTAGCCCTAGGTCCTGGGTCACGCCTGGCTCCTCAGCCACAACCCCCACATCGACTGGTCTACAGGGGTCATCCTGGGTTGGAGCTCGTCATGTCACCAGATCTGTCTCAAGCAAGCCAACGTGCCCCAGCCTTCGTCAGTCTCCAGTTCTGCTCCTGACCTGTCTTCAGTGCCGGCTGAATACCATGATTTCCAGGAGGTGTTCAGCAAGACCAAGGCGACATTTCTACCACCTCATAGACCCTACGACTGCGCCATTGACCTGTACCCTGGTACTTCTCCTCCCAAGGGGCGCCTGCTCTCTGTCAGCCCCGGAGAGGGAAGCCATGGAAAGGTACGTCAACGACTCCCTGGCTGCTGGTATCATTCGCCCATCTTCGTCACCTGCTGGGGCTGGTTCCTTCTTCGTGGGTAAGAAGGACAAGTCACTGCGGCGATGTGTTGACTACCGGGGTCTCAATGACATCACGGTGAAGAACCGATACCCTCTTCTCCTCATCTCGTCTGCTTTCGAATTACTCCAAGGCGCTACCATTTTCACTAAGCTCGGGGGGGGGGGGGGTTCTGTCACAGCCTGCACCACCAGTTACAGGTCATTCATTGACTCTGCCACACCCCTGCTTCACTCTGCACTGCTGCAATCAGGACAATCACACACACCTGCTGCTTACCTGCACACACATCTGATTGTCATTGACTCCGCCACTATTTAGTGCCCAGTTTTCCACACACTCACTGCCAGATTGTTCTTTGCTGTTCTCATGCCAGACTTTCCCGCATTCACTGTTTGGATCTCCCGTTGCCGACTCATCCCGAATTGGACTTTCCTTCATTGCCTGTTCCCCGGTAAACTATCTAGCCTTCTGAACCTGACACTGAGATTTTGCCCTGCGTTTTTTATTGTCTGTCTGTGGCTTTTTGGCCATTGTCCTGTGGTGGGAATAAAGGATGTTACAAACTAATCCTGGGAGTTGTGTGTTGCATCTGGGTCCAACTTCGGTTCGTTACATTACCGTTACTAATCCAAGTAATGCTGAGTTACTGTATTGCAATCTTTTTTTTTTTTTTTGGCCGAGATAGGCTATCTTGTTTTTACGCGCGGCAGGTCAGGGTAGGTCACGTCTGCTACTAGCAAAGATGCACATCTTGCAGCTGCCAGTTGTCTGAAGTTCAAGCTCCGATGGCTGAAAGATGAGGGTAGGAGAGAGCTTGTGAGGGAGCTTCTGACAGCAGTGTCACACAAACTGCTAAACTGAATGATGAAGTTAGCAGCACTGAGGTGATGGCTTCCAAAGCGAGAGCAGGCACTATGACACTTAACGTTGCGTTTTCCTAATTTTTGCGTTTTCCTAAATTTAACTGATATTCAACGTTATCTGGCCGACATTGTGGGTTTTAAGTTAGATTTGGAGTTCACACAAGGTTACGTTAGCTTGTTCAAATTATACTGAAATGGCCTGGCATTTGCTCAAAACAGCGTGGACATACACAGAGCAGGGGTAAATAATCATCAATGAGAAAGATGCATGAAGGCAGTGAGAATTTGTTATGCAATTAAATGAAAGGTTAAAATGGAAAACAACCAATACCTTATGACGGTAACTTTCATCTAGGTTGTCTGCCCGAACAGAGCCAGCTATTTCGTCTCGTCTTAATTCGTCAGGGCATAACGAACAGAGATATTGTTGTAATTTATTTTGCCAATATTTTGAAGTAATGGACTATGTGAGGTCAGGGAGGTATAGGGTTGAGACTCTGAATCAGTTATATTTCTCAAATGTTTTATTTATGTATAAATATATAGCCTACATATAGTGTATACCATCAGATATGAGAGGCTGCAGTGTTTGCAGTTAAGCAGTTTGGCTGATTGTTTAGACTAGCTGTCAGGTTCATTATTGTTCCAATAAAGTGGATTCAGTTCTAAAAGGAGCTGGCTAAACAGGTTGTATGTCACTTTTAAGGGGGGTGTTGTGGACTAAGGAAAGCAATATAGTAATGTAACGAGTAACGTAACTAATTACTTTTGATACCAAGTAATAAGTAAAGTAATTTTATTACTTATTAAAGGTGTAATATGTAAATAGTAACTTATTACAAATCCTGAGTAACTTGCTCAACACTGGCTGGCACTGGGGAAGATCCAATTCCTGGCATGGCTAGGGGGACTGGATTGGGAACCACTGATCTGAACTATTGTTCCTATGGTATTTTTGTCATGAGTTAGATATTTTTAACCAATGATTCTGAGTTTTTTTTAAAATACGAATGCAAAATGCAAGATTTTTGAAATGTGACCTCTTCTGTTACAAGTGTTGACGGTTTGAGTGTTGTATCTAAGGTTTTGAAAATATTTGTTATATTGAAAAAATATAACCACAAGGTTCTGTTATTAGTGTCAAAGCGAACTACGAAGAAGAACAGCAATATCAAGTGCATGAAAAATTTCTGAGACGGAGTTGGAAAGTGTGTGTGAGAGTGAGTGTGAGTAAGAGTGTGAGTGTGAGAAAGAGAGAAAAAGAGAAAGAGAGAATTAGGGAGTAAAAGAACGTCATTACCTGGTCCAGAACAAAAGGATGCAATTACTGCCAGTATGCATGCATAACTTAGATATGGCATCCATGATACTCTGTCCTGTGAGCAACAGATAAAATACATGTTTATTAGTCATCACAGACCGCTGATTGGTTTTTAGGATTTCACACCACGATCAGCACAATCAATATAAGTCGATAACTTCAGCACCTAATATAAAATGAGACTTCCTTCCACTTTTCTGTTACTAATTACTTTAAAGCGGCTATATGCAACCTTTTTTGTATTAACGGATTATCAATACCTTTCTACAGTTTGCACATTGTAATGTCTATGGGAGAATGAAAAAATCACCATTCAGATTAGTCCTCTTGAAGCCTCAATATTTAACACAAATTTTGTCTGCCACCGATTACGATCTCCTGCGAACCTGTGACGAATTGCTTTTGGCACAAGGACGTGCATCACTAAATCAGGAAGAGAATATCATACCTGGTGTATAGTCGTTGATCGTGCTAGCGACATGCAGTGACCACAAGCATTTGGCATGACTTCTTTGCGATGGTTAAGTAAAAATAATTACACTAAGCAAATGGCAGGGGTTCCCAAAACCAGAAACTACATACAGCTGCTTTAATATAATAACATGAAAGAAATCAGTAACTACCTCTGAAACTAGATTGTCTACTTCTATTGACCATATTGTAAAATCTATAAGCTGTCATTGATAAAACTGGAGAGGAGAGATTCAGTAAGTGGGATTGGACAGTGAAAGTTATTCTGCTAAAGCTTTAAACTTTTACATGTGTGAACAATAATGCCTAGTGAGCATTAGTCTGTGAAATATGCTAAATGAGTGCATTTACATTACGTGAAAATGTGTAATTCAGTTGTCCAAAGATTGAAAGATAATATAATATAATAATAATCCATTTAATTTGTAAAGCGCTTTGAATTGTAAACAACTTGCTTGTAAGCAACAAAGTGCTACAACAACATTTAGATAACATAATAAAATATATACAACATTGATAAATGCTTCAATGGAAAAACAGAGGAATTGAAAAATAAAATAACAACATTAAAACACAATTAGCAGAAGGCTTTCTTAAATAGAAACGTTTTTAGGCCTGATTTAAGAGGTTAGAAGGGAGGGAAACAATAAATAACTATCTGTTTGTACAGTATATCTCATTATTTAAAATTACACTTGGCAGGAATTAAATTTGACTTTGTTAGGTGTGTGTTGTGTTCAGGTGTGTTATTATAGACTGGCCTTACCTGGAAATTGAGAAACACGGTCAGAAGACCAAAAAAGCCAGCCATTGCAGAGAATCCAAAAATCAGGAGTGGTCTTCTTCCAATATGCTCGATCACCAGCCCCTGAAAAGAACATCAGTGGTGGGATTAGACTAAGACACCGTCCTATTAGGGATTTATTGAAGGATTACACACATTCCACCAATTTCTCATCTCCCACTCTCGATGTGCTTTGATTACGCAATGATTAGACAGTGGGGGGGGGGGGGGGTCTCCGCCTTTGGGCTCTAGATATTATTGTAATTCATTGCACCTGAAACATCGCCAGCTTGACTTAACTGTCTTCCAAAGACTCCCACCGGAACACCAGACAAACTTCTCTCATCTTATCTTTTCCCGCACGAGTGGACACACATGCAGCTGTAGGTACTGAAAATGACTGGACTCTACAAACATATACCAAATTGCTGCATCTCATTAGTCTTTTGACCGTTACACAGTGTGTCCCTATTGAACTCTGGCTGGATACTCTGCTGTCAATGAAGTGAGGTCCCATTCAATAGAGAACCCAAGAACCCAGTGATCAATAATGCATTACACACAGGAACAATTACGGCACCTGATTGGCTATAAATAATCCAGCTAGCTAGTCTCCCTTCCTACCAGATTGTCTTGCACAAAGGGTTACAAACCCAGCCCCCCATCAGAAAGAAGCAGAGAGAGAGAGAGAGAGAGAGAGAGAGAGAGAGAGAGAGAGAGAGAGAGAGAGAGAGAGGACATGAGCTCCTAAACTCTTAATTTAGGTTTACGGTCATTAGTGATCAGATAACAGGGAAAGATCTTAAATCTCACGAAAATGGGAGCAGTATGGCTGGATTAAGTTGATATTTTTGCTGCTGTCTATGTTCGTCTGTTTTACTCTGTTAGTTCAAGGAGTTTTCATGCCAGTGGTAACAATAAATCTGTCAAGGGCTTTACATTTGGTTTGCCAATTGTTGACTTTAAACTTCAGTGTGTACTGCAAGTATGGTTGTCTGCACTTGTGTATGTGAGGATGTATACTGAATCCATCTGGTCCATCTCCTTTTTACCCTTGAAGACCTGGGCATCTCGGGGTCTGCGCTCTCCATGCTTGCATCCTACCTGACGGGCCGATCATACCAAGTAGCCTGGAGAGGGTTGGTCTCAAAATCGTGCAGCATCTCAACCGGGGTACCTCAGGGCTCAGTCCTGGGCCCTCTCCTCTTCTTTCTTTATACACAGTCACTGGGCTCGGTCATAAATTCACGTGGACTGTCCTATCACTGCTACGCGGATGACACTCAACTAATGTTCTCCTTCCCTCCCTCTGAAACCCAGGTGGTGCAACGCATATCGTCATGCCTGACTGATATCTCAGCATGGATGGCAGCTCACCACCTGAAGCTTAACCTGACAAAACAGAACTTCTTTTCATTCCCAGGAAGTCCAGCCCGTTCCAAGACCTAACCATCACCGTTGATAACACTGTGGTCTCCTCCTTAAGTACAGCAAAGAACCTGGGGGTCACCCTGGACAACCAGCTGTCCTTCTCAGCTAACATTGTGGCAGTAACGCGCTCCTGCAGATTCCTTCTCTACAACATCAGGAGGATACGGCCCGGCCCTTCCTTACAAGAGAGGATGCGCAGGTCATAGTCCAGGCCCTTGTCATCACGCGCCTGAACTACTGTCACTCCCTCTTGGCTGGGTTGACTGCGAGTGCCATCAAACCCCTTCGGCTCATCCAGAACGCAGCCGCTCGTCTGGTCTTCAACCTCGCTAAGTTCACTCACACTACTCCTCTACTTCACACACTGCACTGGCTGCCGGTAGCAGCACGCATCAAATTCAAGTCACTTGACCTATCCTGTCGGCGATGACTGGAACTGCACCCTTCTACCTACAGTTGATGATCAGACCCTACACTCCATCCAGATCACTACGCTCTGCCACTGGATGGCGCCTTGTCGCCCCCTCACTCTGTAGAAAGGGCAGCCTGGCACCTCGTTCACAACTTTTTTCTGTCCTTGTCCCTCAGTGGTAGAATGACCTCCCCACGAACATTAGGACCTTAACATCTTTGTACACTTTCCGTCGTAACTTAAAGACTCACTTGTTTCGACTGCGCTTCGGCTATTAAACGTGACGTTACATCTACCTAGTACTTCTACTTGACATACAGTACTAAGTAATTGTTTGCACTCAAATTGTTTGTAGTTGGTTTGTGATGGTTCTGTTTTGTATCCTGATGTTTAATTTAGCACTTGCTTAGCTCTTATCTAGGTGATTAGGTCAGGGATGCACTCATTTTACCTACCTGACTTGTAGTTTTTACCTTATCTTTTTGAAGGCACTTTTTGTAAGTCGCTTTGGATAAAAGCATCTGCTAAATGAATGTAATGTAATGTAGTGGTGCTGGAGGCTCCCTCCCCACCTCAGTCCCCCACTCAAAGCCTAGGAGTTTTCCTCACTGACTCCTCCGGGGGGACTGACCCTGTAATCTAATTGTAAGTCACTTTGGATAAAATCATCTGCTAAATGATTGTAACGTAAAAAAGACCAGTTGCCTAATACAGCACACTTCTTGCCACTGTTGTGCTTTCGTCTTAGGGCCATTCTTTAGCTGCAGAGAGCTCTAACTCTGTAGTGCACATGTCTGAGTGCCATATTCAGTGGTTTCTCTCTTACCTCTAATACACAACATGTGTCGGTTCAAAGAGTCATGGCTTATGAGAGCATTCTACCTGTCGCTAAGCACATTTAGGTTTGTTTGTTGTAGCTCTTCGAAACCAGCTACTCTTTTGCACTTGGAAACTGATTCTTGGAATCCAACTGCTCCTGTTTTAGCAGGGCTATGGGTGGGTTAAAAGATTCTGATTTATGCAATATGTTCAAACCATTCCCTTAGTGAAGCATTTCAAAGTGACCGTCTTCCTTTTCTGCACAAATGGCGGAAATATTTGCTTTATCCAAGGCTTACTTTTTGGTCAGAAAACAAGAAAACTGTGAATGTCTACACTGTGAATGTCTACACTGTGAATGTCTACTACACATTTGGTGCTATTCATCACTTTGACTTTTTGTGGACATCACATGGGTTCCTGATACCTTCAGGGACCCTAATTAAACATCGTCCTATCATTTATAACATTCTCAATCTTGTCCTCCCATTTGAGGCTGTTGTAGTTGTTAAGTGTTTTGCTTATACCAAGAGAAAAACACACTGCTATGCGAGACGATTTTATTAATAATAATAATAATAATAATAATAATAATAATATATATATATATATATAATTCATTTTATTTAGTTTTTAGCGCTTTTCTCGAGACTCAAAGCGCTTCACACAAATTGGTCGCCAATTATTTACACAGAACGAACAACGAATGGAACGACAGCTATCAAACACAACACTCAGTCTGAGTGATACCACGGCAGCCAATTTGCGCCCGACTTGCTCACCCAACATATTGCGACAGTGTGATTCTTCACACTGTTCTGGATTAACACAAAGGCTGAGTACTTTTTGTCTTTTGGACAAATTCACAATTAACAAATAGTTTTCTGCTATTATTGACGAAGTTTGATTATAACATTGTGTTTTATGAACTCATATTGAATTAAATGGAGGTAGGTATCATGTGACATCAACAGTGACAATTTGTTAAAGCGTTTGAATTCATCTTTATGCTTGTGTAGGCACATTGTCTCATCTTCGGTTGAGGCTATCAATGACTGATGGACAGATATCTGTTAAAGGTTACTGCCTCTGCCCTTGTTTTGTTCTTCCTGTATGTTTGGTCTGTTGCTGATTAGGAGAATTCCCAGCAGATGCAGCTTTGAGTTATCGCAAGCTCCCGCCAGTGGAGGGGGAGCAAGTGGGGAAGTTCGAGAGAGGGGACAAGGAAGTCAGGCCCAAATACTCACAAGTGTGACATTCAATGAAACTGCCTGGCAAAGAAAAAATATTCCATGGATGAGACTATGTTGAAATTTCACATTTTCTCAGATTCTCCATTCCCAGGTTTATGGTACAGCGAACTACACCAGTGTCCCAAACATGAACTAGGATACTGGGACTGGGTGAATCAGTTTAAGTGCAAATGGGATGCTCCAAGATGGATGGAACTTTACCTGGTCCTATTGACGAACCAACACAGCGGTCAGGTGCCAAGGCAGGCCAAACTGGGTTCACGCATCCCAGTGCAAGCCAATGTCCAAAAGACCAAACACCACAGACAGAAGAGGGACCTTCTGCCCAGCATGCCCCTGTCATGGAGGACAGAAACGGGTAGTATGGCTATCTATGAAAGTGTTGGTGTTTTTCATTCTCTGTTCTCTGATTCCAGGAGAAGGCTCACTCCAGAGTCCATGAGATACCTCCATTGCTGGTTGGTGACACTGTTTCTGAGACAATGGATAAAGATATCCACAAGCTCTCCACAACAGCTGAAAAAGATACACCACATGAGAATGTCCAGCAGATTACTGCCAATGGGCAATTTCAACAAGGTTTCTAACCTCTTCCAGACCTCAAAGAGGTGTATGCCGCACGAGGCCTCATATACATACACACAAAACACATACACAAACTCTTACTCCCCTTTGCATGAGATACACATCTCACTTGCACAAACCTGCCCCCCCCCCCATCCCATTTCCCTCAAGTTTGTTGTGACCCAACCACAATCCCTGAGTCACAACACACACTCAGAGACTGTTCCAGATACCGTCAGGCCAAGACAAATACACAAAGAGAAGCGACAATCTAGGACCAACGGGTTCCTGTCCCTAATAGAGGACACACAGGTTCTCCAAAAGGAAATCTATTTGTGGCCTTTCACCTGGATCTGTTGAAACAGGGCCTCTTTTAATAGCAGTACCCATCTCCACCTGTGATACATGTGGCATTTACACCAGTCAGTAAAACTGAATTTAAGTGCTTGTGCTATGTTACCCATAGACATATGATTTGTGCTAATGATTACAAGGCATTTGCTAGTTGGTTCCAAATCACAAAATGTACCAATATCCTGTTAATGTATGCACGGTTCTTGCAGTATTTAATGGTGTCTCAAGTTTAAGAGCACTCACAAGATGATCCATAAATAGGTTTATTGGATCCTGAAGTTTGTGTCGAAACATCTATGCGCATACTGTGCCACCTACTCTTAGCACACTTCTAGAAAAGGTTTATCAGGGTTTAGACACACACATGTAATTATTCTCCTCCATTGCAGGAGTTTAATATTCACCAGTACGTCAGTTTTGGCTTTGTATTTTATCTGCATTCACCGCTACCTCTGTAGCATGGTCTGGACATTGCGCCCAGACTTACACAGTCCCTACAATATGGTTTGTATCCATAGATGGTCGGGTTAGGCGAGAGTTGAATTTGCACACTCGTCAACAGAATGTCTGGATTAGGATAGTCGGCACTCTGATTCACCTTATGGGGTAATTAGACCAAATTGGGGACGTATCTACAAATGTGGAGGGTTTAGCCATACGCTACTGCAGCATTCATACAATGCTCACTATTCAGTTGACAGCCACAACATTTGCAAAATACATGAGCTATTGACTATATGACATCTGGTAATGAAAGTGGATGCAAAATTATTGGTACTGAATGTTGTTCTCATTTACCTGATTTAAATATGTCCATATTTGTTGAAAATTGCTGGTATTAATAAGGTTATACATGAGATGCATTCAGATAACAATTGGGTTAATTGGATCTCCTCCCTTAGCAGTAATTGGGAGAATGGGCATCCTACATGGGGGTATGTTTGTCCTTGTTATTTTAATGGTATTGATTGGCATTAACCATTATAATTTTCAAGTATGTTGTACTGCTGTCTGTAATCGCATTACTGTGAAGTCTACTGCAACTATAATGATTTCTACAATTGAGATTCCTGAATGCCGTGTTTATATTACTGACGTTGTTGATGAGTTTCATCACATCAAATCATGTCAGTAATTTGTTAATTTAGAGACGATAGACTAATTAATCCTGCTTAGACTAATTAATTCCTCATGCATTTTATAGTCTGTGTGAGTTTCTTTTAGGTGGGACTCCAGTTCCTGTTTGTTTGTTTTAAGCGTTCCGTCTTTTGCTTTGTTGAACAAGGACTTAGTAAACTTGAAGGGGTCTTTGCGTTTTGACTCCTTGCTTGTTCTTTCTTCTTTCGGTTTCTTCGTAGGTTCTCGGCTCTCCTCAATGTTGACAACCGCTTCTTTAAGCTGTCCTGCAAGTCTTTAATGCCTGCCTTTTCTGATTCAGAAGCCTTTTTCCATTGCTTTTTTAATATCCTCTTTTACTAGCTTGTCGATCTCGTCTTGCCTCCTCGATTTTCTTGGTTCCACCTGTTTTTTTTTTTAGTTTCTCCAGTAGCCCAAATCTCTTTCCATAATCATATATGATATCCCCTATTTTATCTAGCTTCCTGTCCACTGTGCCCCTTAGCTGTTCAAGTGTCTTTTTAAGTCTATGTTAATAGAGTCCCAAACATTCTTTTCAGCGGCTGATGGCCACTTTACTTTAGTTTTTTGGTCACTGATTTTTTCCTTGGAGGTTTTTTGTGAGAAAGTATTGCCCCCTTACAGATACTTATTGTTTTGCACATTTGTCACACTTAAATGTTTCAGATTATCAAACACATTTTTATATCAGACAAAGATAACCTGAGTAAATACAAAAAGCTGTTTTTAAATGAATATTTAATTTAATTTATTAAGGCAACAACTGAAAAAAGCTATCCTGTGGAGGAATTTTGGCCCACTTTGCAGAATTGTTTTAATTCAGCCCTGGCATGAACGGCCTGTTTAAGGTCATGCCACAGCATCTCAATCGGATTTAAGTCCGGACTTTGACTAGGCCACTCCAAAACCTTCATTTTGGGTTTTTTGAGCCATTCAGAGGTGGACTTGCTGGTGTGCTTCGGATCATTGTCCTGCTGCATAACCCAAGTGCGCTTGAGCTTAAGGTCAAGAACTGATGGCCAGACATTCTCCTTCAGGATTTTCTGGTTGAGAGCAGAATTCATGGTTCCATCAATTTCGGCAAGTCGCCCAGGTTCTGAAGCAGCAGAGCAGCCCCAGACCATCACACTGCCACCACGTTTGACTGTTGGTATGATGTTCTTTTCCTGAAATGCTGTGTTAATTTCACGCCAGATGTAACGGGACGCACACCTTCCAAAAAGTTCCACTATTGTCTCGTCAGTCCACAGAATGTTTTCCCAAGTATTGGGGATCATCAAGATGTTTTTTGGCAAATGTGAGACAGGCCTTTGAGTTCTTTTTGGTGAGCAGTGGTTTTCATCTTGGAACACTCCAATGGATACCGTGTTTGTCCAGTCTCAGACCAGAGAATTTTGTTTCTCATGGTCTGAGAGTCCTTTAGGTGCCTTTTGGCAAACTCCATGCGGGCTGTCATGTGCCTTTTACTGAGGAGTGGCTTCCGTCTGGCCACTCTACCATAAAGGCCTGATTGGTGGAGTGGAGCAGAGATGGTTGTCCTTCTGGAAGGTTCTCCCATCTCCACAGAGGAACACTGGAGCTCTGTCAGAGTGACCATTGGGTTCTTGGTCACCTCCCTGACCAAGGCCCTTCTCCCCCGATTGATCAGTTTGGCCGGGCGGCCAGCTCTAGGAAGAGTCCTGGTGGTTCCAAACGTCTTCCATTTGCGATTGATGGACACCACTGTGCTCGTTGGGACCTTCAATGCTGCAGACATTTTTTTGTACCTTTCCCGAGATCTGTGCCTCAATACAATCCTGTCTCGGAGGTCTACAGACAATTCCTTGGACTTCATAACTTGGTATGTGCTCTGACATGCACTGTCAACTGTGGGACCTTATATAAACAGGTGTGTACCTTTCCAAATCATGTCCAATCAATTTAATTTACCACAGGTGGACTCCAATCAAGTTGTACAAACATCTCAAGGATGATCAGTGGAACCGGGATGCACCTGAGCTCAATTTTGAGTGTCACAGCAAAGGGTGTGAATACTTTGGTACATGTGAAATTGTATTTTTTTATTTTTAATACATTTGCAAAAAATTAGAAAAAACCTTTTTCACTTGGTCATTGTGCGGTATTGTATGTAGAATGTTGAGATCATCATCATCATCATCATCATCATCGTCATCCGCTTGGTCCGGGGTCGGGTCGCGGAGGTAGCAGTTCAAGCAGGGCATCCCAAACTTCCCTTTTCCGGGCCACATTAACCAGCTCTGACTGGGGGATTCCAAGGCGTTCCCAGGCCAGTGTGGAGATATAATCCCTCCACCTGGTCCTAGGTCTGCCCGCGGCCTCCGCCCAGCTGGACGTGCCTGGAACACCTCCCTAGGGAGGCGGCCAGGTGGCATCCTTACTAGATGCCCGAACCACCTCAACTGGCTCCTTTCTACGCAAAGAAGCAGCGGCTCTACTCCGAGTCCCTCACAAATGGCTGAACTTCTCACCCTATCCCTAAGGGAGATGCCAGCTACCCTCCGGAGGAAACTCATTTCCGCCGCTTGTATCCGCGATCTCGTTCTTTCGGTCATGACCCACCCTTCATGACCATAGGTGAGAGTAGGAACGAAGATAGACCGGTAGATTGAGAGCTTTGCCTTCTGGCTCAGCTCTCTCTTCGTCACAACGGTGCGATAGAGCGACTGCAACACCGCACCCGCTGCTCCAATTCTCCGGCCCATCTCTCATTCCATTTTACCCTCACTCGAGAACAAGACCCCAAGATACTTGAACTCCTTCACTTGGGGTAAAGACTCATTCCCTACCTGGACTAGACAATCCATCGGTTTCCTGC
This sequence comes from Galaxias olidus, assembly GCA_026901105.3. Lineage (NCBI taxonomy): Eukaryota > Metazoa > Chordata > Actinopteri > Galaxiiformes > Galaxiidae > Galaxias > Galaxias olidus. The sequence continues at coordinate 69,244 of JAPMUY010010451.1, forward strand.
TGAGAACCATGGCCTCAGATTTGGAGGTGCTGATCCTCATCCCAGCCGCTTCACACTCGGCTGCGAACCGATCCAATGAGTGCTGCAGGTCGCAGACTGATGATGCCATCAGGACCACATCATCTGCAAAAAGCAGTGATGCAATCCTCTGCCCACCAACCCGCAGCCCCCTCCCCCGCGGCTACGCCGTGAGATCCTGTCCATGAATACCACAAACAGGATAGGTGACAAAGCGCAGCCTTGGAGGAGGCCAACCCTCACCGGAAACGAGTCCGACTTACTGCCGCAGACCCGGACACAGCTCTCGCTTTGGGAGTACAGAGATTGGATGGCTCTGAGTAGAGACCCCCTCACCCCATACTCTCGCAGCACCTCCCACAGTATCTCCCGGGGAACCCGATCATACGCCTTCTCCAAATCCACAAAACACGTGTAGACCGGATTGGCATACTCCCAGGCCCCCTCAAAGATCCTCGCGAGGGTAAAAAGCTGGTCCGTTGTTCCACGACCAGGCCGGAAACCGCATTGTTCCTCCTCAATCCGAGGTTCGACTATCGGTCGAACCCTCCTTTCCAGCACCCTGGAGTATACTTTCCCGGGGAGGCTGAGTAATGTGATGCCTCTGTAGTTGGCACACACTCTCCGGTCCCCCTTTTTGAACAGGGGAACCACCACCCCGGTCTGCCACTCCTTAGGTACTGTCCCCGACTTCCACGCAATGTTGATAAGACGTGTCATCCATGACAGTCCCTCAACACCCAAAGCCTTCAGCATTTCTGGGCGGATCTCATCAACCCCTGGGGCTTTGCCACTGTGGAGTTGTTTGACTACCTCAGTGACCTCCGCCAGGGAGATTGACGCTGATCCCCCATCATCCTCCAGCCCTGTCTCTACCATGTAGGGTGGGTTTGTCGGGTTCAGGAGTTCCTCAAAGTGCTCCTTCCACCTCCCAATCACCTTGTCAGTTGAGGTCAACAACGTCCCATCCTTACTGTAAACAGCTTGAATGGTTCCCTGCTTTCCCCTCCTGAGGTGTCGGATGGTCTTCCAGAACCGCTTTGGCGCCAGCCGAAAGTCCTTCTCCATGGTTTCTCCGAACTCCTCCCACACCCGCTGCTTTGCTTCTGCCACGGCCGAGGCTGCAGTCCTTCGGGCCTGTCGGTACCTTGCAACTGCCTCCGGAGTCGCCCGGGACAGCATGTCCCGGAAGGCCTCCTTCTTCAATCGGACGGCTCCCCTGACCACCGGTGTCCACCAGGATGTTCGAGGGTTACCGCCCCTTGAGGCACCTAAGACTTTGAGACCACAACTCTCAGACGCAGCTTTAGCAATGGAGGCTTTGAACATCGCCCACTCCGGTTCAATGCCCCCAGCCTCCACAGGGATGCCAGAGAAGCCCCGCCGGAGGTGTGAGTTGAAGGCCTCCCGGACCGGGGACTCCTCCAGACGTTCCCAGTTCACCCGCACTACACGCTTGGGCTTACCAGGTCTGTCCAGAGGCTTCCCCGGCCACCTGACCCAACTCACCACCAGATGGTGATCAGTTGACAGCTCTGCCCCCCTCTTCACCCGAGTGTCCAAAACATATGGCCTCAGGTCCGATGATACGATAACAAAATCGATCATCGACCTTCTGCCTAGGGTGCTCTGGTACCAGGTACACTTATGAGCATCCTTATGTTCGAACATGGTGTTCGTTATGGCCATTCCATGACTAGCACAGAAGTCCAATAACAAGCCACCACTCGGGTTCAGATCGGGAGGCCGTTCCTCCCAATCACGCCTCTCCAGGTGTCTCCATCATTGCCCACATGTGCGTTGAAGTCCCCCAGCAAGACTACAGAGTCCCCCTCAGGAGCCCCATACAAGGCTCCATCCAGGGTCTCCAAAAAGGCCGAATACTCCGAACTGCTGTTCGGTGCATAGGCACAGAAAACAGTCAGAGTTTTCCCCCCCCATGACCCGCAGGCGTAGGGAGGCGACCCTCTCGTCCACTGGGGTAAATTCCAACATAGAGGCACTTAGCCGGGGACTCGTGAGTATCCCCACACCAGCCTTGCGCCTCTCACCCTGGGGAGCTCCGGAGAAGAATAGAGTCCAACCCCTATCCAGAAGTGAGGTTCCAGAGCCGAGGCTGTGCGTAGAGGTAAGCCCCACCAGATCCAGCTGGTAGCGCTCCACCTCCCGCACAAGCTCCGGCTCTTTCCCTCCCAGAGAGGTGACGTTCCACGTCCCCAAAGCCAGCCTCTGCCACCCGGGTCCGATCCGTCGAAAACCTCTGCCTTCACTGCCACCTTTCTGGCAGCGCACCCGACCCCCTTGGTTTTTCCCGCGGGTGGTGAGCCCAAGGGACGGAGAAGGCGAGACGTTGGTGTTGTCCACGTTGCTTTTTCGGGCTATGCCCGGCCGGGCTCCGTGGCAAGCCCGGCCACCAGGCGCTCGCTGACGGGTCCTCCTCCTGGGCCTGGCTCCAGAAGGGGACCCCGGGCTTCCTCCGGGCCGGGTATCATCCTCTCTTTTAGTTTTTTCCATGAGGGTTTTTGAACCATTCTTAGTCCGGCCCCTCGCCCGAGACCAATTTGCCATGGGAGACCCTACCAGGAACACAAGGTTCCAGACAACACAGCCCCCAGGTTCATAGGGACACACAAACCTCTCCACCACGATAAGGTGATGGTTCCCGGAGAATGTTGAGAAATTTTTTTTATTTAATCCATTTTGGAATTAGGCTGTAACATAATAAAATGTGGAAAAAGTGAAGGGGTATGAATACTTTCCGGATGCACTGTATGTGTGCGTCATCGCTGACGCATCACATAATTATATGACTGATTCGATATCATTAGGAAAACTTAAAGTTACGTGTCGTAATGCCTGCTTTTGCTTTGGAAGCAGTGACACTTACCTTAGAGCGGTGCTAACTTCATCATTCAGTTTAGCCTGATTGCGTAAGATAGTTACAGTTAACATCAAGGTTATGGTTAGTATCAGCCACTGCCCTCTTGATGGTTGTGTAGGGCGCCGCGTGTAGCCTTACCAAGTTTAGTAACCATTCCAAGTGGATGCATGTGTAGAAGAGTGCATATAAACTAGAGCCATTTATGTTAAGTCCCCTTAGGAGTCAGGACTAAAACAATGATGACATTTTGCCGAAAAGGAAAACTGACTACCACTGACTAAATCTTGACTAAAACCAAACAAAATTAATTGACGAAAATTTTACTTTAAACCAACTACAATTTTCAGTAATCGACGAAGACTAAAACTAAATTAAAATGCTTGTCAAAATTAGCACTCTTATTTACTATTGTTATATAAAACATACAGTTTACATCGTATAACCTACCTATCTTCCAACTCTACACCAAATTATTTCAAATGTAGGCCTATGTGAAGACGTCCAAGATTTAAATCCTGGTAGAAATCACCCAAGAATGCTGCATTGGTGTTAGCCAATAATTCATGTCTGCACATATGTGTGGTTTTCTGATGGAGTGTCTTTGTTGTGAAAAGCCACTAATGCTAATGGCCTATCCCATCAAGTTCCGGGCACCGACTTGTTAATGGAGGCTTTCATCTACTGGGGTTAACTCATACTCTGTATGCACATATGGCCATCCTGGTGAGCCACACAAACCAGTAAAACGCTGAAGGACAATTTGATGAGGAAATTACTTTAGTCAGACATATTAAATGAATGAATTCATCAACCATGATTGCTTACTCACTTGCCATACTCCATAAATTGAGGAGGATGGTAAGTAAATAAAATATTGAAATTTGGGAAACTAGGTAAGATTACAAGTTAAATAAAAGAAAGGAAGAGTGGATATTAATCTGCCCACCAATTTTTTTTTTTTTTTAAATATATTTAGTCCAAAAATAGAACTTTCAACGATTCCTTAATCTTCAGCACAACAAAATGTTTAGATTTTCAACGACTGTGCAAATCAATGTGCAAATCAATGTGCAATCATATTGTATTGTAGTCTACAAAATCAAGACTGACAGGTTTATATTAGGAGACATTGCCTGCCTTTACAATCCATGCAGCCAGGGCTTTGAAAGTGTTTAATTTGCTTAAGATGGACAAAGGTTAACAGTTGCAATAAAAGGAGAACTGCTCCTGCAAATCACACATTCTTATGTGAAATAATTGCAATGTTTCGGCACAGTGCCTTTATCTTTGTTAATGAGAGCAAACCCTCCTTTTTAAACATGAAACAATAAAACAAGGTTTACTAAACACTTTGGGTGTCATCGGATGGAGGTTGTCATACTCACTGATATTATGGCAGCGAGAGTTTCTATACCGCCAGTGCTGAGGGTGATGTAAGGAATCAAGTTGTCTGCAAAACCTGCTACTTGCAGGATCCCATTAGTGTAGTACCATATCTGACATGAAACAACAGCGAGTAAACATTGGCAGTGACCACAAATCAACATTGTTTGTTTAAAAAAATGAAGATCATCAACTGTACATTTACTAAGGTTGTCACGAAATAGGGTTACATGTCCTGGTACAGTTTGAGCAATTCGCAAACCGACCTGTTATCCAAATACTCATTAAAGATTGGCATGTAAATAGAATGGATGGAGGGTAATGCAAGCTTATGTGACTAACAAAACTGAATTAAAGCAGAGGACATCTTGTTAAGTGTTGGCGCCAGGCTTGAGAAAAAAAAAAGTAATGTCATGTAACGCTCACATACTGAAATTGCAGTCATGTTCTTTTATATGTGATGTGTTAGTGATTATGCACACACATTGTTATGGGGAAGTCATATTCTTCTTCTTATTAGGCCGATTTTTGGCACCCTAACTGCGCCCACAGATTTGACCCTATCAATTCCATTCCGACAGGTCTTGGGTTATGGTGCCAGTGCACTTCCATGTAGCTAAGTGATCGGTTCACGTGTTATATTTTTCATTATTATGAAGGTTCCTAGCCTGAAAGGCGTAGAACCTTATAGTGTTTGTACCGCTTAATTATACTTCTCTATTATTGTTATTAAGGTTCCTAGCCTGAAAGGCGTAGAACCTTATAGAGTTTATACCGCTTTGTTATACTTCTCTATTATTATTATTACTATTATTATTATTATTATTATTAAGGTTCCTAGCCTGAAAGGCGTAGAACCTTATAGTTATTGTACCGGTTTATTGTACTTCTCTATTATTATTATTATTATTATTATTATTATTATTAATAATGTTTTCCTGCTGTCGCTCAATTTCCCGTGAGCTGGAGTGTGTCAGAGACTTCAAACTTTGCAGGCTGTTTGGTAACCGCTACTCCCAAACCAAAGATGACCCCAGTTGACCTCATTGTGGCGCTATAACAAGTGATCCAAATTTCAAACTTTGAAAGGCCATATCTCATACACCATATAACATAGTCACCAAATTTGGGTCATACAGTGCATCCGGAAAGTATTCATACCCCTTCACTTTTTCCACATTTTATTATGTTACAGCCCAATTCCAAAATGGATTAAAAAAAAAATGACTCAACATTCTACACACAATACCGCATAATGACAAAGTGAAAAAAGTTTTTTTGCATTTTTTGCAAATGTATTAAAAATAAAAAAATTAAATATCACATGTACATAAGTATTCACACCCTTTACTCAGAACTTTGTTGAAGCACCTTTGGCAGCAATTACAGCCTCAAGTCTTCTTGAGTATGATGCCACAAGCTTGCCACACCTATTTTGGGGCAGTTTCTCCAATTCTTCTTTGCAGATCGCCTCAAGCTCCATCAGGTTGGATGGGGAGCGTCGGTGCACAGCCATTTTCAGATCTCTCCAAAGATGTTCAATCAGGTTCAAGTCTGGGCTCTGGCTGGGCCACACAGGGACATTCACAGACTTGTCCCGAAGCCACTCCTTTGTTATCTTGGCTGTGTGCTTAGGGTCGTTGTCCTGTTGGAAGGTCAACCTTCGCCCCAGTCTGAGGTCCAGAATGCTCTGGAGCAGGTTTTCATCAAGGATCTCTCTGTACATTGCTGCATTAATCTTTCCCTTGATCCTGACTAGTCTCCCAGTTCCTGCCGCTGAAAAACACCCCCACAGCATGATGCTGCCACCACCATGCTTCACTGTAGGGATGGTATTGGCCAGGTGATGAGCAGTGCCTGGTTTCCTCCAGACATGACGCTTGGCATTCAGGCCAAAGAGTTCAATTTTGGTTTCATCAAACCAGAGAATTTTGTTTCTCATGGTCTGAGAGTCCTTTAGGTGCCTTTTGGCAAACTCCATGCGGGCTGTCATGTGCCTTTTACTGAGGAGTGGCTTCCGTCTGGCCACTCTACCATAAAGGCCTGATTGGTGGAGTGCTGCAGAGATGGTTGTCCTTCTGGAAGGTTCTCCCATCTCCACAGAGGAACACTGGAGCTCTGTCAGAGTGACCATCAGGTTCTTGGTCACCTCCCTGACCAAGGCCCTTCTCCCCCGATTGCTCAGTTTGGCCGGGCGGCCAGCTCTAGGAAGAGTCCTGGTGGTTCCAAACTTCTTCCATTTGCGAATGATTGGAGACCACTGTGCTCGTTGGGACCTTCAATGCTGCAGACATTTTTTTGTACCCTTCCCCAGATCTGTGCCTCGATACAATCCTGTCTCGGAAGTCTACAGACAATTCCTTGGACTTCATAACTTGGTATGTGCTCTGACATGCACTGACAACTGTGGGACCTTATATAAACAGGTGTGTGCCTTTCCAAATCATGTCCAATCAATTGAATTTAACACAGGTGGACTCCAATCAAGTTGTAGAAACATCTCAAGGATGATTAGTGGAAACGGGATGCACCTGAGCTCAATTTTGAGTGTCACAGCAAAGGGTGTGAATACTTATGTACATGTGATATTTTAGTTTTTGATTTTTAATACATTTGCAAAAAATTCAAAAAAACTTTTCACTTTGTGATTGTGCGGTATTGTATGTAGAATGTTGAGAATTTTTTTTATTTAAACCATTTTGGAATTAGGCTGTAACATAATAAAATGTGGAAAAAGCCAATGAAATTTGAAGAAGGCGTGCCTGTCACAAAATTCTTTATAACTATTCAACTCAGTCTAAAACTAAAGAGCCTTCTTACACTGCCTCTAGAGGCTCATCTGGTCACTTCAGCAAAGCAGTTTTCTCATCAAACATACGGGGGAGCTATAACGGCCACGAGTTTATCCGAAAAATCCCAATAAAACAACGTGTCCACATTACAGGCGAAGCTAACATCTGTGACAGGAGAGAACGACTCACTTCAGGCTAAAGTTGAGGATTTGGTTTCCCGCTCCAAACGCCAAAACATCCGATTGGTTGGTTTGCCAGAGGACACAGAAGGTAGAGATCCCAGGCACTTCATATCAACATTGTTCCGTGAGGTAGTGGGCGAGAAATCGCTACTTCAGCCCCCGGAACTTGACCGTGTCCATCGCAGTTTGAGGCCCAAGCCTCGCCATGGCGATCGCCCACGGTCCCCTCATCGTTAAGTTTCATCGCTACATAGAGAAGGAGTTCGTCTTGCAGTGGGCCAGAGAGCACCGCGATGCTTCTTACCAGGGCCATCCCATTAAGTTCTATGAAGATTTCAGCCCGGTCACAGCGAAGAAGCGTGCCGCCTTCAACAATGCTAAGTCTTTGCTCTACAAAAAGGGTGTATGCTTTGGTCTTATTTACCCTGCACGTCTGCGGATTTTATTCAACGGAGCCGACCACTTCTTTGATACCCCTGGACAAGCTGAGACATTTTATGAGCAACGTATTAATGTTTGAAGTTGCCTATGTCGTAAGTTTTTGGACCGCTTCATCTCCTGCTTTCCACGATTCTTTATGGTGTTCTGAGGCATCCCATCTGGCGGTAATGTTTGCTTATTAGTTTGATTCTCAAACAGTAGTCCTCCTATTATGCTTTTTATGTTATTATTTCTATACTGCATACCTGTGTCTGCCAGTGTGCAAATGCAAATGTGTAATTGATTAACTGTATATGTGATGCCACGCCCACATTTGTTTATGTAATTTTTACAATAGTTTAACTGGAGTTGACAGCGACTATCCTTATTTAACACTTTTCTAATATTCGTGGGAAATAATATTGCCTGGTTTCAGTGTTGTTCAGTACTCGGCCAAGGTTTGGGAGAGTTTTCCAGTTTAATTTCAATCACTAGTTCGCTGTCGCGGCGTTTCGTTTGATACTTACTGGAACATGCCCCTACGCGAAGCCAATCGGTTGTTAAACGACGTGTTCCTGCTATTCGCCTTGTACATATTGGCAAATTTAGGATTTGGCCATGGCCTACATTTTGTTTTATTATATTGGGATTGTTTTTTAATAATTATTATTATTTTTTATTTCTTTTGCTCAGTTTATGATTATTTTTGTTTTCGTGTAATGTTTTTGTTTAATATTTACCTGCTGACTTGTAGACAGACTTCTGGCTCCAGCTTTAACTTTCAAGCCTACCTTTATAGTTATAGGGTGCTTTTAATCTTCATCCATCTTATCCTATACTCCTATTGGTATATAATGGCTAGTACAAATGTAAACCCAGGAGGGGTAGGTGGTCATTCCATTAGATTTGTGAGTTGGAATGTGAGAGGTTTGAATGGGCCAATTAAGCGATCTAGAGTCCTTTCTCATCTCAAAACTTTGAAGAAAGACTTCGCCTTTCTCCAGGAAACCCATTTAAGGGTGAATGACCACACCCGACTACGTAAGGCTTGGATTGGTCAAATCTTTCACTCCAACCTTAACAGTAGGTCAAGAGGTACCGCCAAACTCATTAACAAAAAAATTCAGTTTACCCCAGATCAGATCATTTCAGACCCTGGTGGTTGCTACACTATAGTTAGTGGCACTCTTCACCTAACCCCGGTCTTGCTTGTAAATGTTTATGCTCCTAATTTGGATAATCCGAGCTTTATGACGTCTCTTTTCTCCTCTCTGTCAAGTATGGACACACACCATCCTATTTTTGGTGGGGACCTCAACCTAGTCGTCAACCCAGAACTTGACTGTTCACACCCTAAATCATTAACCCCTTCAGCAATGTCCAGATTGCTGTTTTCGTTCATGAACCAAATGGGCTGCATTGATCCCTGGCGGTTCCTCCACCCACTCATGAAGGAGTACTCATTCTTCTCAAATGTGCATCGTGTTTACTCGCGTATTGATTATTTCTTTTTGGATAAATCCCTTATCCCCTCAGTAGTCTCCTCTGAATACTCAACCATAGTTATCTCTGACCATGCTCCACACATTCTTGACCTGGCTATGGCCCCTAGAACTATAGGCCAGTCACATTGGAAATTTAATACTGGCCTGCTTTCAAGCAAAGAGTTTTGTGATTTTGTAACCATGAACATCGATATCTTTATAAACACTAATAAGTCTGAGTCAATCTCTCCATCTCACATGTGGGAAACCTTTAAGGCAGTGATTCGAGGAAAGATTATTTCCTACAGTGCTTACGCTGCTAAGCAGAAGAGGCAAAGGCAGCAAGATTTGGTTGAGACAATCTTGAGCATAGACCGCCGCTATTCTGTCTCTCCCGGTCCTGAACTACACTCAGAGAGGCTAAGAATGCAAACTGAATTTAATTTGCTGTCCACAGGGAAAGCGGAACATCTTCTTAGACGAACAAAAGGAACATATTATGAATACGGAGATAAGGCTAGTCGCCTTCTAGCCCATCAACTAAAGTGCAAGGAAGCCTCACGGCTCATTTCCCAGGTTTACGACTCGTCTCATTCCTTAACCTCGGATCCATCCAGAATAAACGAAACCTTTGTCTCTTTTTACACCGATTTGTATAGATCAACCCCCCTTTTCAATTCTCAGGCAATGGATGAGTTTTTAGACAATCCGTTTTTACCTACTGTGAGCCCCATGGCAAATGAGAGCTTGGACAGGCCCTTGTCTACAGAAGAGGTGTCCAACTGTCTTGGTCTAATGCAGGGTGGCAAGGCCCCGGGCCCAGACGGCTTCCCAGCAGATTTTTATAAGAAGTTCTCTCTGCAACTCATTCCACTCCTGTTAGACATGTTTAATGACTCTATAGTACAAGGAACCCTACCACCTACACTAACCCAAGCCTCTATTTCACTTAGCCTAAAGGACGCTAAAGATCCGGCAGAGTGCAGCAGTTACAGACCTATTAGTCTCTTAAATGCAGATGTAAAGCTTCTTTCCAAGGTGTTGGCCTGCCGTCTGGACCCTCTTATGCCTCTTCTCATTTCCGAGGATTAAACAGGTTTCATCAGAGGCCAACAGCTGTCTTCCAATGTATGACGCCTTTTGAACATTGTCCTTACTCCTTCTGCTTCACATGCTCCTGAGATGGTTGTTTCCTTAGACGTTGAGAAAGCATTTGACGGTGTGGAGTGGGACTATTTATTCGCCATCCTTAACAAATTTGGCATTGGATCAAAGTTCATTGCCTGGATCCGCCTGCTTTACTCCTCCCCCACTGCCAGTGTGCAGACTAACGCTCAAAATTCGCATTATTTTGCCCTCACAAGAGGATCACGTCAAGGTTGCCCGATTTCACCTCTATTATTCGCTTTAGTAATAGAACCACTTTCTATGGCTTTGAAATCCTCCCCGCTTTTTACTGGTATTTGAAGAGCTGGCTTAGAACATCGGATATCTCTCAACGCGGATGACCTCTTACTTTATGTCACAGATTCTGTGAGCTCGGCGGATAGTATCTTGCATATATTGAACACCTTTGGCCCATTTTCTCAAAGCTGGTCACCCAAATTAAATCAGATTTGCAGCGCTGGACTACTTTACCTCTTTCCTTGATGGGAAGAACCCAGTCCATTAAGATGAACGTTCTACCTCGGCTCCTGTTTCTTTTTAATTCTCTTCCAATATTTTTGCCTAAATCTTTTTTCATTAACCTTGATCGGATCATCTCAACATTTATCTGGGCTGGCAAAACCCCAAGGGTTCGAAAAAATATTCTCCAGAAAAGTAAACGGGACGGTGGCCTTACGCTGCCTAATTTGTTATTCTATTACTGGAATAACAAAAAGTTACATTTCTAACATCCAGAAAGTCCACACTTGGTACAATTCACCTAACACCGATTCGTGCGTACTCGAGTCTTACTCTTGCCCATCTTCATCCCTCTCGGCATTGATTTGTTCTCCTCTAGCGCAATGCCCTACTAAGTACACCTCCAATCCCATGGTGATCTCTAATCTAAAGATATGGAGGCAGTTCCGTCAACACTTTAAACTGGCTGGCTTCTTTCCACTTTGTGCCCTATCTGCAACAACCATATGTTTTTACCCTCCACCCTGGACCCTACCTTTAGACACTGGAAAGAAAGGAACCTAACCTGCTTTTCAGACTTGTTTATTAACAAGACCTTTGCGGGTTTTAGCGACCTGGCAGCTAAATTTGGTATGCCACAAACAGGCATGTTTCGTTATTTTCAGACTAGGAATTTTGTTAAGTCTCATATCACATCCTTTCCTCAGCTCCCTCCACAGTCCTTGATAGAGGGCTTTCTTTCCATCCCTCATACCTGTAGACTTATTTCAATATTGTATGATCAGATCTTGTCTCTAGACACATCCTCTCTGACAAAGACCAAAAGTAAATGGGAGGAGGAATTGGGACTGGCTTTGGCAGAGGAATGGTGGGAAGAAGCCCTTACCATGGTTAATTCTACGTCCTCGTGTGCTCGTTTGAGTTTGATCCAATTCAAAGTTTTGCATAGGATCCACTTTACGAAGGCGAGGCTCAGTAAGCTGTTTCCAGGCACGCCCGGCACGTGTGACAGGTGTCTCTTTTATTCTGCTGATCACACACACATGTTTTAATCCTGCCCCAAGTTAATAGAGTACTGGTCTTCTTTTCTTGACACTGTCCAGTGCACTTAATAGACTTACAACCATGCCCGTTGATTGCCATTTTTGGAGTTCCTGCTCTGTTGCCCAGTCTAGACAAAAGGTGCGCCAGTGTTGTTGCTTTTGCTTCTCTTATCGCACGTAGAAGGATATTACTGCAGTGAAAGAGCCCTAGCCCCCTTGGTGCCTTCTCCTGGCTGAAGGATTTGTTATCTTTCTTACATTCGGAGAAAATTAAGTACTCCTTAAGAGGCTCCACTGAAACATTTTATCAAAGATGGGACCCTATATTGTCGTACACTAACACCCTGATTTTGCCAGACTGTATAGAATTTACAAGGCTTTAAATGTGTCTGTCTACCATCTTATTTGATCATCAGTCTATGTAAGTTATGTTATGTTATTTTGTTTTATATACTACTTTTTAATTTATGCGTAAAGTGCTAAATGCCAATTGCACATTCCAATGTTTTTATTATTGTTTTATTGTTTATTTTATTTAGATTCTTGCATATATATATATATATATATATATATATATATATATATATATATATATATATATATACACACAGTATGTATTTTCATTACAAGTATGTGTAAGTAATCAGTGTTGTGCTTACGTTGTACATTTGTTGTTTGGGCTGAGGGTTGGGTGGGGGAGGGCATGGTGGAGTAGGAGGTGGGTGGGCAAAAAAAAAAAAAAGGGGTTAAAATTGTACACTTTTCTACGTGGTTACCATTGTGCCTTAATTTGTTGCGTACCCAATAAAGAAACATGTAAAAAAAAAAAATAATAATCCCAATGGCATTGTAAAAGTTGTCGAATCACATTTATATGGTGTGCATATACTTGTTGCACTTCTGTCAATCTCTCTTCTTTACTAACTTCCAGTTTGTCTCAGACAACCCCTTGACCAGCTCCATGTTTTTACAATCTCAAGACTTTGCAGACAGCTAGGAACCGTCAGACGCTGCTAGCAGCTTTAATTATTAATGTATTCCTGCCGTCGCTCAATTTCCCGTGAGCTGCTGCATGTCAGAGACTTCAAACTTTGCAGACTGGTTGGTACCGGTAAGCGCTACTCCCAAACCCAAGATGACCCCACATGACCCCATGGTGGCGCTCTAACAAGTGATCAAACTTTCAAATTTTGAAAGGCCATATCTCCTACACCATATGACTTTGAAGCACCAAATTTTGGTCATATGTCTATCTCCACATGATGAACAAAAAAGCCTCTTGGACCCCCAAGTCCGTCAAGATAGACTTTCCATCATTTTGAATTTTGTGAAAAACATTTAAATGAATAGAACTTTTGATCTGTTTTTCCAATCTGTACCAAACTTAGTATGTAGCATCATTTGACCAAGATATGCAATAGGTTGGTAAACCAAACCTGCCGGCCAAAGTACGTGCTCGCTACGAGCCAATTAAATTTGAAGAGGGTGTGGCTTCCCACATAAACGATTATAACAGTCAAACTCAGTCCAACCCTCATGAAACATTATACACTGTCTCTAGAGGCCACATGGACCATATTGACCAAGCCATTCTAAAATCCGCCTTTAGGGGGTGCTATAAATGCCACATATTGATATCTTTTGATGTGAATGGCCAAATATCATGAAACTTCATTCATAAGGTCAAGAGCAGCACTGTCCCCTCCAGTTTTAAACTAGCAGCTGTCACACCCATTCTGAAAAAGCCTGGTCTGAACCCAAACGACCTTGCAAACTACCGGCCAATCTCCAACCTTCCCTTCCTCAGCAAGATTCCGGAAAGAGTAGTTGCCACTCAACTCCACCAACACATGTCAAACCATGAGCTCTATGAACCTCTTCAGTCCGGTTTCAGAACCCACCACAGCACAGAGACTGCCCTCATCAAGATCACCAACGACCTCCTCATTTCCTCTGACGCTGGTCACATTAGCATCGTCATCCTTCTGGACCTCTCTGCTGCCTTTGACACACTGTCTGCCATTCTCTCCTTCTGGACCGCTTATCGGATTTTCTTGGACTCACCGGTACTGCACTCACCTGGTTCCAGTCCTACCTCTCCGATAGAAAGCAGTTCATCACTATCAATAACTCCAATTCCTCCACAGCCCATATCAAACAAGGCATACTTTAAGGTTCAGTGCTTGGACCTCTCCTTTTCACCATCTACATGTTCCCACTTGGTCAAATCATCCGCCTCCACGGTTTTAGCTTCCACTGCTATGCTGATGACACTCAACTCTACCTCAGTACCAAACCCTCCTCCTACCCCAGTCCCTTGTCAACTGCCTCCTTAAAATAAAATCCTGGATGTCCTCTAACTTTCTGAAACTCAACAGCAATAAAACAGAACTCATGGTGGTGGCCCCTAAGGCTCAGCTCCGGAAGGTTGGGGACCTTCTCATCTCTATAGACGGCTGCACCATCTGCCCCTCCACTGAAGTCCGTAACCTGGGAGTTATTCTTGATTCCACCCTGTCATTTTAAACTCACATCAAATTCGTTACCAAACTGGCCTTCTATCACCTCAAGAACATCACTAGACTCCGTCCTTCTCTCTCCGACCCAGTGGCAGAGACCCTCATTCACGCCTTTGTCACCTCCCGCCTGGACTACTGCAACGGAGTTCCATTCGGGGTTCCTAGTAAAACCCTGAATAGGCTCCAGGATGTTCAGAACTCAGCTGCAAGGGTTCTCACCCGCACCAAACCCTGGCAGCACATCACCCCCACTCTCATGCACCTTCACTGGCTCCCTGTCAAGTTATGTATCACCTTTAAAACACCCCATCCTCACATACAAATCCCTTCCCGCCCTGGCCCCACAATATATCTCAGACCTTCTACTCCCCTGCTTCCCCTCCCGGAATCTCAGGTCTTCAACTAGGGAACTGCTCTCCATCCCTCACACCAGGCTACGGACATATGGGGGCAGAGCATTCAGTGTGGCTGCCCCCACCATTTGGAACACCCTCCCCCTTGAGATCCGTAACGCAGAGTCCCTGGACACTTTTAAAAAACGTCTTAAAACATATATGTTTGGTCAGGCTTTTAGCTCCTCCTAACCTCTTCTTATTGTTGTTGCCTACTGATTTTAATATGCATTGTAAAGTGTCCTTGGGATTTAGAAAGGCGCTCTTAAATAAAAATTATTATTATTAATAATAATAATAATAATAATAATAATATTATTATTATTATTATTAATGATATAAGTGGATGTGGGTCTTCACAGTAAAAACGCCAGTGGTTAAGTGAGTGTTATTGAAATAACAACTGCGTAGAACAGTCGATGAAAACCACAAAGCATTACGCATTGTAGTAAGTCAACGCAGTCTAGTGGAAGTAGTGATCTAACAAGATTCTTAGAAGACGACAGACGCATTGTACAAAGGCAACACAACACTAGATATAATTTCGGAATTAATGGAACGTCATACGCCAAGCCATGTCAGCTAGCAAGCTCATCGAGACAAGAGACATAGCTGGAGAATAAGACGAGTAAACAAACAAACTGTTTAGAGTTTATTGTGCTTACATACTTCTATATTTATTTCAGCAAGCAAGGGTATCGTGGGGGGGGGGGGGGGTGTCCACCTAAACGTTTAGAAAATTATTTGTTATTTGCTCTAAAGTAGAGGCGGCAGGCAACGGCCGTGAGATCTAAACGTTGTGGCTTAGAAGTCAACAGGAGGGGTACCGTATGGCACATAAACCTAACCTGCTCCTATGTCTTCTCATTTTGTCATTTGTTCAGTAGGCCTACTATAGGTGTGTTTTGCTGTTAAGGAACCTGTTCAACTTTGTGAATTGTTGCGCTCTAGTTCAGCATCTTTCTCTAAATCAGCTTTCAAATAGTAGCTAAAGCTTGTTGCTTTTATAATTATTTTCATTTGTAATGATCCAGTCTTCGATATTAATAAAATAGCTTGTTTCTATTTCAGCCCTGATTATATGCGCTCATGTTTACCCCATATATTGTTAAACACAAACATTTCACTTTATTGCATAATAAATCACTCCACAAACATGGCTGAAGTATTGAGTTGAATGCAAATATTCATGTTTAAGGTGGTAGCTCGAATTTGAAAGTAGTAGGAAGTATAGCGCAAAGGCTAGGCTACACTACTTGTTGATGTGTAGCGACACCTCATTTTATTCATTTATTTTATTGTTTGTTAAATTGCTTGTAATTAGTTTTTATTGTTTATATTTTATCCCGGATATTATATATCTTTGTTTTTGTGTATTCATGTTGTCCTCTTGACCAGAACTCCCTTGTTAAAGAGATGTTGCGTGTCTTGTCATGTCTTTCTTCATGCTTTACACATGAAGGCTTTTACTATTAGCCATTTCTTGATTTAGGATTTATTTCCTCTGGACATCATCCTTTCTGGTTCAATGTTCCAATGGTATCCACCCAGCAAAGTAGTGCATTATGCCTTAAGTTTGTTGTTGTGAGTAGTGTAACAAGGATTTAAACCAAGGCTGCTGCTTTGCTGTAACGAACAGATTCAAATCGCCCACAAATAAAGGTGAGAAAGGTGGAGGTGGCAAACTTAAGGTCTGGCACTCACAGCATTCAAGCCACACAGCTGGTAGCAGGCCATGGTGATGATGACAGTGATAAGCTGCCAGCGCACAGCCCGGTTTCTTTGAAGCTCCAGCAACGAGATGCTCTGCAGGTTGTTCTGTGCCCGGCTTTCAGCATGGACCTCTTCAAGCTCCTTAGACACGTCTTCCTTCCCTAGGAAGGCCCTGAAAGCTTAGGAAACACACAAACAAGATAGCAGCAATAGAACGATAATAGTTAACAAAAAAAGGTCAAAGGTTTCGAAAGTTGGGGGGACTTCATGTTTATATACTATTTTTTAACTGATTTTTAACGTTGCTAACAACTGTATGAAGCTTGAAATATGTCAAACCTTAATTTGACAAATCTGTGTTTTAATTATGTTAAAAATGTTCATATATGCTAGAAGGCCGCCTTCTTTCCCTACTTATCAAAACGTTTAAACCATGTTAATCTGGAGTCATGCTGAGTCTGTCAGGATGAGTGGCATGGCTTGATAATGTTATTTATGAGGACACAGGGAGACATGGGACACACATTTATGTAGGGGAGATTACAAACACTGACAATATCCCCATGGAGGGGAATATTTAGTTCTGCAGCAGTGCCAGTGGGGCTGTATTATTGAATGTAAGTTGTCACACCACATGGAGCAGAAAGGATTGATTACAACAAAGGGCCTTCTCAAGACCATACAGGCTTGGCTAAACACCGGCTTCTTGGTGAGACTGAAGTCTACCACTGAGGTATTGTCAGACAAAAACGATGCTGAAATCTTCAGTGCATCTGGTATGAATCAAATCAGTCAACACCTGAAAGATGACAATGAGGGACTAAAGCCGCATGCACATGATCAGCGTTAAAAACTGCACTGTGCAGGCTGTGCCATTGTTTCCTATGGAGTTGAGCATTGGTGCCAAACTCTTCTCTGCGCTACCCTTGGTGTCGCGTGCTGGCCGAAATTGTCACTTTAAGCTGCGCTTAAAGTTCAAATTAATTTAACTTTGACCTTGGTTGCCGCTGACCTTTGAAAGCGCAACCAATGAGAGAGCAGCTCATTGTGTTTCTCCTGGTCAAATTAAGGTTTAATAAAATATAGCTGTTTATGTACGTTGCTATGCCAGGCAGATAAAGTGACAGAGGCCATGCTATGCCTTATTCGTTAGTTTAGCAACAGTAAATCTCATCATGTAAATTACGTATATCTGCGCTGCGCTTTACTGGTGTCTGCACTATGCTCTGCGCCCTACCTCGCGGAGCGCAAATTTCTTGACATGTACATGCGGCCTAAGAGATTGGGTTTAAAGGGAGATGATGGCGAAGAGCTGGATCTGAAATTCAATATAAATCACATTTCAGTCATGACAACTTGTGATATATACCTTTTTTATTTTCTTTTACATTATTTAACTGGGTATTACAAATAAGATGGTAATGCATTATAAGTTGGCGTCAAGGGTCTGCTGCTCTGAAATACTTTCCCGCCAAAGGCCATATTCAGTCAACATCAACAACCATGGGTAGGAATCAAATCCCCTCTGACGGCCCTGAGCAGGCTGAGACTGGGGTGGAGGTGGGTGCTCAGCAGCAAGAGCAGGAGGATAGTGTGTAGGCAGCAGTGAGCAGTTGAGCCGTTGTAGGAGCCAGTGTGGTGAGAGAACTGCGGTTTACGAATACCACATTAAACTAATGAACATATGCAAGGGGTTGATTGGTGTGACGTGGACAGTAGCTGTTGTTTTGAGTTGCCCGCATAAACTAGTTGCCCGCATAAACCCACATAATCTGCCAGGGCGCCGCCTCATTAGTTTGATTTGATTCGTTTTGTTTGACTTTCTCACAATACTCACCCAAGCAGTAAGCACTAAACATTGACAACTAAGTAGAAACAAGAAAATCAGTGTAATAGAAACAAGTTTCAAAACAATAATTTGAAGATGCTAATAGAAATTGCCTTATTCTCAGAACAAGATAGAAAAATAAGGGATTATATGAGGGATTATATGGATGATAGCCGTCGTAAGAGGTGCTGTGGAGACTTCTGTTTTTGTTTTGAGACTTGGCACAAATAATAGAGATATAAAGCAAGTTATATCGCTGCAGAACATGAACTGAACCAAAACATCTTCAAAACAAGGATTCGTAACACAAAAAATAGTGTGATTGACATTACTCTGATTCTTCAACCTTCCAATCATAATTTATAAGATTTGCTCAGTGTTTTGTGACTTATATTACAGTCGATACGTTCGACTCCTCTCTATGGGAAACGCTCTTAGAGCGTGCATCATTCACCGAACACTTATACCACAGCGCCTTGTAATTAACAAGGCTCATGAGACATTAAGGGTCACGCGCACCCGCGTCAGCTACTCTATAAATACAGTGGCAGACCCATGTCACCACAGATTTTCATCATTCAGCCAGGTGTGAACATTAACAGTGTCCTCCTGTCTAGTGAACCTTATCTTCGGTGTTCGGTCTGAGGATTTTCTCCTTGCTAGCAAGGAAAAAGTTCTCCCTTGCCATCAGCGTTTTTTCTGCTTTCCGTCACGCTACTTAACGTAGCACCACAGCAGACGTGGTTTCTAGCTCCCGGTGGCGAGCTAGTTCCTTTCCACCATGCCTGTTAGCCACTTCGTTCCTCCTCTGAGTTTTCGTTGTGGTTTTTCAGCACATTTTTTTCCTTTCTGTTAGTTAGCAGCTCATGCTCAGTTTTCGAACGTGTGCTTGCTGTTTTCTATCAGTCCGAGTGTAGTCGGCAACATGGTTAGTGTCCCCTGTTTTGCCTACGGGCCTGTGGGGCATCGCTAACCGCAATCTTTCGTTTACAAGAGCTGCTATCCTCTATTTTGCCTGTGATCTCTGGGTGCTGATTTGTTTGCGGTCGTGGAGTGCCCTGCGGTGCAGTCTGTGTACTTTCCGTGAAGGAGCGGAGAAGTGCTCATTGTCTCCTTGTTATTTATTTTATTATATACATTTTTTTCTGGCCTGTATGGGTCGACTTCTTCCTTAGGGCTCATGATGAGTTCCCAGCCAAAGACCTGGTTGCTTGTTGCCGTTTTAATTGTGTTAACTGTGAATTGCTCTCACCTTGCTGATAATCAGCACATTGACAGTGATCCAACACTAACTCTCCGCAACTTTTATTATTTTTCTTGTACTTCTTCTCATCTGGTGGAGTTCTGCAAACCTCTGAAATTAGATCATATACTTCAATTTACTAATGTAAGTAATAGTTTCACAGAATCAGTATTCATCCTGCCCTCTTTTAGTTCTGAAGTGCATACCTCTGGTATTGTTTTTAAAATTAAGTTCAGAATTCTTATTGTGCTTTTACTTTTAATTTCTGGAAATGTTCAAATTAACCCTGGACCTGCCTCTTCTTCTAATCTGCCTATCCCCAGCAGATTTTAAAGATAGACGCGGTCTTGGCATATTGCATTTGCATGTTAGAAGTATTGTTCCCAAAATAGATTTAGTTTGTGTCTGGGTGCAAACTTTTGATCCTGATATTCTCATCAGGTCATGTCTGAGACTTGGTTGAATAAATCTGTACCAGATTGTTTGATAAGCATAAATGACTACTCGCTGTTTTGTGCCAATCATCCAAGCAAAGGAGAGGATGTTGCTATTTATACAAAGTCGAAGTTCCACTACATTGTTACAAAAACGTTTTCTAAACATAAATTTCTTGAATTACTTGCAATAACCATTGTCTTATCAAATGACTCCCGTTTTACTGTCATGAGATGTTACAAGGCCTCGTCTGCTATTCATTCATTATTGGGCATATTGGCAGAGTAAAATTATTTCAAATTTGTACTACTGGGGAATTAAACTGGGACTGGCTCTCCACAGAATCAGACTGCCTTAAAGGGTTTTGTAACCAGCTGAACCTGTCCCAGCTTGTTAATTTCCCTATGCGTCCAAATCTAAAATGCCCTAACAAATCATCTTTAATAGATTTGATACTTACCAATACCCCTTTGAAATACTCAGCTGTTGGTGTTTTCTCAAACAACCTGAGTGATCATTGTGCTATTGCGTGTGTTAGGGATACGTTACCCCAAAGCTAACCCTTGTTTGGCCATCAAAATAAAAAATGTTATGTTTGTGGAGCAATCATTTCTTTGAGACATTAATAGCTGTGATCGCAATAGAATAAAATGTATTCCAGACGTGGAATCCGCATGGAGTTTATTTCCAGAACATATTTTAATCTATTACTAATAAACATGCTCATCAAGAAATTTCATATAAGGGGACGAGAGAACCCATGGTTCTCTTTGGAACTTATCCATGAAAGAAATGCTACCTGGGCCAAGGCCATAGAATATGATACGTCTTCTCTTTGGACTAAATTTCAATATCTGCGTAATAAATTCACATCTCTTATCAGGAAATCTAAGTTTGAGTATTATCTCAAATCTGTCTCTGAAAATTTAAACAATCCCTCAAAATCCTGGAAAATAGTTCAATCTTTATCCAATATCATTAAGTCATCAACCCTGTCTCAACAAATCATTCATAAATTTCAGCCTATAACAGAAAGCTCTTATAGTTGATATTTTTAATGAACACTTTATTACTGCTAGTAACTTATTTGAAAGTACTTACTGGTGTGTTTGCTCTGGTGCTGCAGCTCCTTGTATTATACCCCGTCTCTAGCACCTTTGAATCTGATATATATTCCTGATGATAATGTGAAAAAAGCCTTGAAATGTATTGATTTGAAGAAACCTGCTGAACCTGACGGTCTTGATCCCTGTCTCCTTAAGCGTGCAGCAGATTCGATAGTTGCTCATAAGCTCATGCCTTAAGCTCATATTTTTTATTTATTTCTCTCCATTATGGTGACTGCTTGTACGTACATGCCTAACATGCCTCGTTGCAGGCTATTGATACAGTTTTTCGATGATGCTTTACGTTTTCTATGTAATGCTAGGCAGGTGTAAGGAAACCAATTTCCGAATCTTCCCCCCTCTTTGGTTAAGATAAGAGGAACAGGCCCAAATGGCCCTGGTGAACACTCCAGGGAGGACAGCATGTTTCTCTCTCACACAAAGAACCTTGGATTTAGACCAAACAGCACACAGCTGCAACTCTAAGGATTAATAAATTGGGATTAAGAAATTGTTGCCTAAAGAACATTAAATGAAATCATTGGACATTGACAACGAGGAGAAATTGTAATATCAATTGTTTGTATTTCTAATAATTATATATTGTGTGTTGTTTTTCTAAAATGAACCATCATAGCTTGCATCATGTTTGGTAGTGAAATAGTCACAATGAAATTTCGTAAGGTTAGCAGACGTTATATAGAACATATTCCAAGTATATAAGCGTAAATAGAAACCAAACGACATTGTAAGGTAAACTGATAATGTTATGAAGTGAAAGAATTCACACCTTTGCTAACTGGCATTCAGCCAATCGAATGACCCAGGCCACCTTCCCTATACCCGCTTGCTAAACAGCACGAACAGCTTTCTCAAACAGGAAGCTATGCTTTAAAACATCCGCAAGTAACCTGGGAGGCCACCTAGTTGCTACCATGGATTAAATAATCGCACCCCCTCTTACCTTGACCACGCATCCACCAGCAATCTTCAGAACAAAGGAATAGGCTTTTGACCTACTGGGCCGAGAAAAGCCCTTGACACACTTTGAACTTAACTTTACCACTTCAGAGCAAAGAATCCTTTCTTCAAACCACGTTCGGGACTTCACAACTTCCAACGTTATTCGAAACGATTCAGAGCTTTTAACCAAATCTACTGAGTCGGAACCAGCGAACCTTTGTTCTTACCCCAAGAGGTCAAATACCACGTCAAAGAAACCTTTATTCAAACAACAAACTAAGTTTCAGAACTTTCAAACTTCACACAACGAACTGAGTTTCAGAACTTTACCAGCTTCTCCACTTTGGTCCAGCCGCAACACAGGCCTAGGACCAAATGTTTTCATTGCCACAGCTCCGCCTATCTTCTCACAATAACGTAAACTCATGCTATTCATCACATTGAGCGTTATGATACTATAGCCTACAGTATGCTGTGTTGTGTTTAGAGTAATGTAGGGGAACCAATCACCAAATCTTCCCCCCTCTCTGGTTAAGATCAAAGGAACAGGCCCAAATTGCCATTGTGAACACTCCAGGGGGCGCTAGCCTGTTCCTCTCACACCACTTCTGAGATTTAGACAAAACAGCACACTGCTTCCACTCTAAGGATTAATAAATTAGGATTAAGAAACTGTTGCCTAAGGAACAATCAATTAAATTATTGGACATTGACAATGAGAAGAAATTGTAATATCAATCGTTTGTATTTTGTAATAATATATATAGTGTGTATTTGTATTTCTAAATGAACTGACATAGTTAGCCTAGTCATGTTTGGTATCAAAATGTTCACCATGACATTTTGTAAGCTTTGCAGACGTTATATAGAATATATTCCTAGTATATAAACTTACATTGAAACCAAACGACATGGTAAGGTAAACTGATATTTCACTGATAAGTGAGATAATCAACACCTCTGGTCACTGGCCTGTGGCCAATCAGGTGACCCTAGCCACCTTTTGGGAACCTCCTTTGGATGCTTCCAATAAATAGGGTTGCAACCAGGAAATTAATTGCTTTTTAACATCTGCAAGATCGGTGTCGGCCACCTCGTTCTAACAGGATAAAAATTGCACCCCGCTGTTCCTTGACCCCGAGTCTGCTAGCAACTCTCACTCAGAACAAAGGAAATAGGCCTTGGACCTCACTACAGGCCAGAAGACTCCTTGCAACAATTTCTAACTTCACCACGTCAGAGCAAAGAAACCTTTGTTCAAACCCATGTTTCTTTTCCACGTTTATTCAAACAAGGAACTAACTTTCAGAACTCTCCAACTTCACACAACGGACTCCGTTTCAGAACTTTACCACTAAAACCACAGACCGCTTTTTGGTCCAGCCGCAACAGCAGGCCTAAGACCAATCATTCAGTGCCACAGCTCCGCCTTCCTTCTCACTGTAACGAAAACTCATGCTTTTCATAACGTTGAGCATTTAGATGCTATAGAGACAACTTTACTGATGTGTACCATAATTTGTCAATACTTTAACTGTATGTTTAGATACTAACCACTTTAGTTTATCAATGTCATCATTTAGTCATTCTTTGTAGTACCGCAATTTTCATGTGTTTTTTTAGACTAGTAAATAAATAGAATTGCTTTGCAATCAAACCCAGCTGTGTCATATCTTCGTTTTCATACAATCATTTATTCTCGTAACATAGAACGTCACTACTTCAGAATTGAGACTAAAACATTACTATTACATTATTAAATTAATGCTAAATTGATTCAGTTTCCCGCAGAGCCGTGCTTAACCTAAGCTAAAATTCTGTGTGGTGGTGCTCCGTATACTAGGTAATTACCCTTCATCACCTTGATCGATTTTAATATTAATTTATGAATTAATTGATAATCTACAAAAATTGATGAAGAGTAATTTACACACAAGAAGTAGTAAACCAGTAACCCTACAGTAATCTGGTCAATATTTTTACTGTTATACTGTGTATGTTTAGATTCTAACCATAGCGTTAAATATCTACAAACCCGTTTTATTTCATTAATGTTATCGTTTCGTCAATCTTTGTAGTAACGTAATTATCATGCTTTCTTTAGATTAGCAAATAAATAGAATTGCTTTGCATTTAAACCCAGCTGTGTCTTTCGTTTTCATACAATCATTTATTCTCGTAACATAAAACTTCACTACTTCAGAATTGAGATTGAAACCTATAACTATTACATTATTAAATTAATGATAAGATTTGGTTTCCCGCAAAGCCGTGCTTAAGCTAAATTCTGTGTGGCGGTGCTCTGTACATAGACAATTACACTGAATCACCTTGATCGATTACAATATTAATTTATGAATTAATGGATAATCTATAAAAATGTATAAAGCGTGATTTACACAAGAAGAAGTAAGCCAAATCCCCTACACAGGGCAAAAGCGTTTTCAGTTTTTTTTAAATCAAGTGGTGAAATATTCAGAATTTGTGTTACTAACTAAACGTTCATTAATAAAACGAAATATATAAATTGTCAGTTTTTCTAAAAGTTACCGTTTTAGTGTCGGAAGAAGGTTTTAAAATTTGCAGAGTTGGTGCTTCCGTGTAGCCAACCGAAGTCGTTAAAAAGTCAGAACCTCATACGGCCGACTTTGACATTACTGTAGTCTTTTACTCTTGAGCAAAATAATTAATATTTTGCGATAGATATGGTAAAACGCATTATCTTTATATGTTATATAATCGTTTACCGAAGTAAAGGGTACAATATTTAAAACGTGTGCGCGAGAAAACTGCAATTGCGTCAAATTACTTTGTTGTTTTAGGACACGTACACCAGGGGGGTATTCCATCAAGCTAGATAAGCGAAAAGCCTGGCTTATTTAGATAAGTCTGGCTAATTTTAGTGAGAGATCTGTTCCATTACTGTGGCTAATACGAATCGCCGCTCAGTTACCAAGGTAATTTACACCACTGAACTAGCCTGCTCCGTAGTAGGCTAACTGTCAAGCTTAGTTTAGCTGTGTTACAAAAAATATCCAACAGGTGGAAACAAAATCCCAAAAGACAGTTCCGTCAAGTGTCTTTTCTTGCTCGCTTCACTTTTGTCACATACCGTATGTCCGTGTTCGGAAACATACGTAGGTTCAGACCTTTTTCTTGCAATGTATGTGACCAAGCATGAACATAAGAATTTACGTCCAATTCCTGTGTTCGCAACCTTGCCACGTTAAACATAGGCCTAAAAAAGTAAAATGCTGAAAGGACAAATAAGTGTTCACTTTGGCATTCCATTTCCTTATTGTAATTACATTATTTGTGGCAGATCTCTGTAAAACACAATGTGACATTGAAAATGACATTTCTTTGTCACCACATTAAAAAAATACTAATTACAGAGCATTTATGCTTTTTCGTTGGAGCAATAAAGAGACGACATAGACCTGTCGCGCTCAGTGCTGGGATCGAACCCCTGCCCTTTCGATAGGCACTGGCTATCAATGAAACGTGCTCTTTGCCTGGTGAGCTGCCAGGGAGCCCGTGTGTATACAGGGGCCTATATTAACCATCAATCAGATTTCCTATTATTAAGCCTGCGGATGCCGCAGTCTCATCATAACGATGTCAATGTTCATTTACATAGAAAATTAGGCTACTAAATTATGCATTTAATCTGTCTGCAATTTTTGGCCACGCACATTCCCTCACCTTGAAAACCGCAGCAGTATTGCCCTTTTTGGTGATGAGACAGTCAGTGGCGAATTCCTTTGATGTGTTTTTCCCGCGAGAATAGCACCGCTCTTTCTGGTTTTTGCGATACTTTATCTGCTTTTTGACAATCGATTGTTCCGGGCTGCTTCTGTTCTCTGTGCACGCACACAATGCCAATTTGTACAAGCCTGGCTTGAGTTAACATTGACTGAAAACGGTTGAATTGTGTTAATGGAACGACTTGAGGCTTAAATCCAAGTTGAAGTTCGTTCAAGCCAGGCTTTTTCTATTAAGCTCCGATTTCATTAGCGTGGTTGCTAACATTCTAGCTTACTACTAGACAAACAAACCGATAGCCTGCATTAGCATTAGGTAACAGAGCTGTGTCTGAAATCATGCCACCCTAAAATATAAATAGATAAGCCTACCTTATTATATTATACAGTGAACATACTGTATATAGATAGGTAAATTATAGATTTATAAAACTAGTGCATAGGTATAGCCTATGCTGTTGATTGGACCAAGATACCATCTTCACTTCCATCATGACGAGACGCTGCATTATGTGGTTCACTGAGAGCTCTGATCTGATTATATCCATACTTACAAATGAACACTAAACAATTTATTTCTTGAATAGATTTCAATATTAAAAAGGGTTAGACATGTTTGGAAGGAAAACGACAAAAGCAGTAGTGTTAACGTTTTTCTTTTATTTGTGGCAACCAGTCTAGGATGTATGTTTATAGGAATGGGAAAAACTTAAATGTTTACATACAAACAAACCCGTGCTGCAAACCAGATCCACGAAAACCTCCTGCATAGCATAAGTATACCAACCATAGGCCTATGTTTAAAAGTTGGGATACCCCCTTACAAACCTACCAAACTGAACTCTGGCACTTGCAGGCTCACCTATCCAGACCCAAACCTGCTAATTTAAAACCTGCATATCAATGAAGCCTGCAGGATTCTGTATAAGCAGGTTCTCCCCACACAAGGTTAACTTTGACCAGACACCACTGATCTTTACATCAGCCTCATCCAGCTTAAGTTCCCTGACTTTCTACTGGCTGAATTCTCTGCCTTCCTCCTCCCTATAACAGTTAGATTTGGCCTGCAGTGCAACCCAAAGCAGTCTTTCCATAACCTATCTGTGATGGCTTTTTTTTAGGTTAATGACGGCCTCATCTGCAGCTCTTAATATATAAATAACTATTATATAAATAATTAACTATTATTAGTATTATATAGATACTATATTTACTAGTATATAGAAACTGTGAATACTTAAGATAACAGGGTAAAATTGATTTATAAATAGTAAATATATTTTATTCCATCGCATTCCTTAACAATTACAAGACCAGTGGAGAGAAAGAGAAACCTGTGGACATAAAGATAAGAGAAAAGAGGGGCAGGGAATGAAGGGGGCAGAAAACCGCTCAGATTTAAAATGTATTCCTCTTTGCGAAACTGGTCACATTCGGCCGAACAGTTCCTATCATGAGTAAAGGAGAGCGTTTTACTTTTCTCACTCACTCCAATTTTAGAAGCGTTAGCTAGCTACCTGTTAGGACTACCTACTTATAAAGTTACTGAATTATATAAAAATTATATAAATAACTGAAGTACACATGGCAAGCTTCACAGAATTTTTTACCTCAAATTCCAGTCATAAAATTAAAAGGCATGTTGAGCTCGAGAACTCATGCTAATGACGCTAGACAAACGCTTTTCAAGTCATGTAATTGACTAAACCCGAACTATAACTGGTCTTACCTCGAAATATTGCCTCAGATTGAACTTTGCAGCGTTAAATATGATACTTTGGTCCTGTTTCCTGGGTTAACTCCTTTCGCTCTGCTTCGGCTGTGGTGAATTTTTTTCAGTTTCAGTTCAATCCCGTAAAATAATCGCGCCACTTACCCGGTAACAAATTGCAAGGTGAATGGCGGGATTTGTCAGCTATATCCGGCCTTTTTCAGAATAAAAGTATGTGATTCACCGGCTGCGCTATTAAAGGGGTCCTAGTATGCAAATGTTCAGGTTCACGCCTTTATTTAGGAATTATACTAGAATAGGTTTACACGTTTTAATGTTCAATAAACAATTTATTTTTTCCAAACTGCCTGGATCTGCAACACCACTATTCACCCTGTCTGAAACGTTCCGTTTTAGCTCCTCTTTAAAGCTCTCCCTCCCGACGAGCCAAGTCTGCTTTGATTGGTCAGCTGGCCAAACAAAGGGAATTTGCCTTTGCACTGACGAAAACAACGTTTTCCCGGCACCGCGAAACCCCCCGGCCTCCGACTGACTCTGGTTGAGGACGTGCCAAACATTATTCAAATGTGTGACTTAGTGACGTAAATAAGTTACGGAAGAAAACGCCGTACTACAAACAAGGCGTTTCAGGCAGCAGTTCAGGAGCAGAGTTTTCTGTGAGAGAGAGAGTAGCTCCCTTTGGCGTGGACTATGGGCTTTGTAACTTTTCAGACCTTTTTCATGCACAAAAAGCCATATAACATACTGAAGGAAAGGGAAAAACCCAAAATTCATAATAGGTCCTCTTTAATCCTTTGGTCATCGGCACTTTTCTTCCGAAATTAAAGCGTGCAGGCGAGAGGTAGGTTAAAACTGAAAACGCATGTGTACTTCCAATACACTAATCAACACAATATAAATCAGGCAGAGATCGTCTTTAGCTCTAACGACAAACTAGCGTCCCCTAGCAGCAATGTGATGACGTCACTCAAACAAATGCTTCTTAAGGTAAAAGTTACACATTGTGTGAGACCATGTTATGACGATTTGTTTCAGATTTTTTTTTTTATTTAGAAAGGTTTTGAATTTATAATGCATTGTAAGATAATCAAATAAGATCAACAAGTCAAAGTTTGATAAAGTCAGTATATTAGGAGAATATTAAGTATTCTAAAACCGTTTTGTTGCATAGCGAATCATTGGTCTGAACTGGCCTTGAAAGGCACTGAACACATACGTATATGGGATAGGAATATGCGATGTGAATTTCTGCAGCTGCTGTGCAAATGTGCGGCCGCCTGTCTCTACATGAGCATCTCTTGTTTTGTGGTGCAGGGGGTCTACCTTTCTCTGCCCCAGCCTCATCTCTCCTCTCCATAAGGAGGTAGCGGGGGCTCTCTGGTAGGAAGGGAAGCACACAGAGTTGGAGTAACGCTGGCAGCGCCAAGAAGGCAAATAGGAAGTTCCACCTGGACTCCTGCGTTTACACAAAGTAATGGAGAATACTTAGATCCTGTGGATTGTTACGACATAGAAGTGCTGTTGGCAGCTCAGTATTTTGTAACCAGGATCTTGTTTTACATCGCAAAGATATGATTAACATACTGGATAATAAAAGGCATTACATTATACATTAAATATATGAGATACTATGTATGCAATTTACACAGACTTGTCTTTTTTTTACAAACAATTAAGGTTATCCCTGCATGGGCAACAGTAATGTTTAGTGTTTAAAAATCAAACATTGAAAGTCTAACATTCAAGCCCACCTCTGTTGTTCTTATCAGGTGATGAATATCCTCTTGAAAGGGTGCTCATAGCAATTAACAAGAAAATTTAAGTGTTGTGAAAAGGGTAATGCACTAAACCTATTAAAGATAATGTATATGCATTATAGAGGGGCTCATTTGAACTAACAATTTAAAATAACAAAAAAGTTCTGACTAGACATTAAAGTTCCACAAAACGTGTGTTACGGCCACCCATATTTTGGTGTCCATATTGTTGGTATTGTGTATGTGTGTTTTGTCTTCCCTTCTGTTTTTTCCCTTCATTCAGATCTGCTGCCCGCTTTCCATTGGTTCCCTCCCCCTCGTCACACACCATCAGCCATCCGTTGACGGACCAATCACGGAGCCAATCCGTCTACTTTTAAACCCTTCTCCCCAGCAGTCTCGTATTCTGTGTTTAGAGCTCGCTCTCATTTAATAAGGTCTGTCTTTTTGGTGTTCTGTCTATTCTGTTTGTTAGTGGGTTTATTCCTGTTCATCAGTACTATTGTTGGTTAGTTTGTTAGCGTGTGTCAATTGCTAACTTGATATTCAGTGTTCGTATTTCCCCATTCGATCCTTCTTTAGTCCTAGTATTAGATATAGCTTGTTTGGTTTCACTCTTTATCCCCGTTTGGAACC
>JAPMUY010010453.1:0-97336 GCA_026901105.3 Galaxias olidus
AAATCTGTAAACATTGTCTGGAACTGTGGTACATAGGATCATAGAAACTGTCTGATAGGGGATGGTGATAAAATATTATATCAACAGATAATGTGGTTCATGTTCCACGGTCGTCTTTGGATCTCTTTTACTTTGAAATGCCATGATCTAACATGGAATATTGTTTATCATCATTAAGCTGTACATTAGGAGAAAATCATGAAAAAGCATGTTTCAAGTCCTGAAGGGGAAATTCATTTTAATTGTTAACCATCCAACTACAACAGGGAATTACCATGTTCAGGTCTGTGGACTTTTTACACTCTAAATTTAGCCACAAGCTGTTGAAAACTTACATTGTTGGGTAGACAAAAGCCTGGGCTTACTCTATCTTTGAGGTATTTCAACGGCGGTTTTTAAAAGGATACATTGTCGTTGTTCGCTCAACTTAATGGTTCGCTGATAGCATTAAAAAAAATATCTTTCATAGTATGCTTAAGAATCACAAAGCTTGGCATGAAGACAAATGGATGCTGTCACTTCTTCTCTTCATACAATCACTGCCCATGACATGAAGGAACTGTTGAGGGTGTGAATGATAAGACATTTGTTATCAGGCCAGTTATACATTCCCTAGGACCAAATGTTGTGTAACTTTAAATTTGTACATACAGCAAAAACACAGGTTGTCCAAGCCAACAGCACATAATGGAGTATTCGGATGGGTTGATGAGACAATACCTATCTACAGTATGTATATATATATATATATATATATATATATATATATATATATATATATATATATATATATATATATATATATATATATATTCGGATGGGTTGATGAGACAATACCTATCTACAGTATGTATGTATATATATATATATACATACTGTAGATAGGTATTGTCTCATCAACCCATCCGAATACTCCATTATGTGCTGTTGTCTTGGACAACCTGTGTTCATACGGTATATACATTTACATATTAACAGTTGTTGAAACCTGTCCTGCAGCCCAAATCTAATTCAAATCCAAAAAATGTATTTGAAATAACTCCTTACCCAAGAGCTTTGCGGTTTAGTACCTACCTCTTAATTTGTTTCAAGAGCCTTTTCTCAAAACTCATATTTTAAGGAGAAACTTGATGCAAAGCCAATGTAGCATTCAAGGCCTATTCAGGAAAATCAAAGGGCTCAAGTTATTTCAATGTACACAGGATAGGATGTTATAATAACCATTATGCCATACGCTGAGATAATCACTTCAAAAGACAACATTTTAGAATGGACTTGGGTTGAGAGCAGATGTCATTGGGGTTTTCAAGTGGGCACCCTCCATTCCGGATGTTTCCTTAATTTGAGCCCAACATGGCTTAACGGTGAGCTATGACGTCTCAGAGCCACCCCCATCTATATCCGCTCTCAGCACGGCCACATATTTAAAAATAACGGAAAGAAAGTTGTTTATTAAGAGAGATATCCCTATATCTATCCATATTTCCTTTTCCTGCAGTCTTTTAATGCCAACTCCGCAGGGATACATTTTTAATCTAGCTTTAGTGCACTTAAATTCCTCTGTGAGCCCGGTAATTCAGGAAAATCAAAGGGCTCAAATTATACAAAATTAAAAAAATATGTCTAAAAATGGTTGTTTCAAAAATAACATAGGGAACACAATGAAATGGAACGCTATGGGTATCTGTAGGCTTGAATTAAGTTCCTTTCTGAAGGCTTACCTCTTCTGTTGTTACTACAGCATTTTCCCCCAAACTCAATTTTTAATAAGCACCTTGCTGAAAAGAGTGTAAAGCATCCAACATTTTTTGTAGATGTATTAGTGGCATATTTAGTCCATTAAAATATGTCTACTGTTTGGCAAAACAAATACCAAGTGACATTTTTTCAGAAAGTGGCTTACTGAATGGTTACATAATTTAAAATAAACAAAAACACGGTTTTAATTGATAACAATTAAAGATAAAAAATACACACTTTTTATATAGCCTATATAGTCCACTTCCAATTGAGCCTGATGTTGTTTGTGATAAACAAAGTGAACAGTGCTAAAACATATAGTTTTACATTCAGCATTATATAAAAATTATTGTTTGTATAAATATTATATTACTTTTAGGCGAGAACTAAAAGCAAAATGTATTCTGCAGCATCTTCTCATTAGTACTGTAGAGCCAGTGAGCTTTACTCAGTATTTATTTTATGAAGCACAGAACAATGTTTTGAGCTAAATAATGATACATTCATAAAATAGTAATAGTCATAGGTTCTCAAGCAAAAAAATTAAATAGAAAAAACATGTCAGCATGCAGGTTGGAAGTATGAACAGGTGCTTGGGATACAATGCTCTTAACACCCACCAAGACCAACAAGGTAAACCTATAAATGGAGCAAGACTCTAATATTCATTCTTGTAGGTTTATTTTAGGAGAGAATTAACAGTATGCTCCCTAGTCTGCGTAAAAAACAGAGAATTTGAGATATTGTCCTTTAAACCACGTAAAAATGTCCATACAGGGGAAGAATATATGTATTTTCTATTCCAGTTCTATCTGCCTATGAGTGGACCATTCGTTGGATAATCAGCAGCAGTAGAGCCGAGAGAAGAATCATAGGAGAGGACACCATAGCAGGAGACCAGCCGGAGATACTGTAGAAGAGAAAAATGAACAAACATTTTAAACGTTACATTTTTGGGTGAACTGATCAGTCCTCATGACTTAACTTTATCACCATCCTTTATCAGAGACTGTTTCTGTGGTCCCATCTACCACTGTTCCAGACAAGGTTTTCAGGTTTAACAGTATGTGCATGCAGGCCTTTGTCATTGCTTTTATAATACCACTGTAACAACTCATCACTGATGATTAATTTCACACATTTGTTGTAAGAATATAACAGTTTTAAAATGTCATATTATCTGATTAACATTCTTTATTGATCTGTACTTTTTTTCTTCCACCGTAGTCTTTCGCTGAGGAAGGCTGGTGCTTGCAAAACTATAAGAAAAGACATTTTTCATTTCAGTCAGACAATGATTAACAGATATTCAACATCATTACTTAAAGCTGAAACAATGACACATAAAAATAACAAAGCAATACTTTGATGCACATGGTCCATCGTGACGATTTGTTGTGGGGAATGTAAGGTTCAGAGTTGGTATCTTTGGGCATGGGAGAGAGCTATGGCTCTGCAGTGGGGATATGTCTGGAGAGCAAACACAATGATTTGATAAGATTCTGCCACAGAGCGTGGCTGTATTTCAAATGTTTTACAGCAGAGGGTTATGTGTCCTCATAAACCAGTACCAACCCAGTTTGAGTCAGAGTGGAGACTATTTATACCTTGAAAATTCACCAGGAAGATGGCGTCATCTCCCTTGAGGACATTTCTTGTCTTCATGTCTTTTACATTCACAATAAAGTGGCTGAACAGACCATTTGCATAAAATACTTTGTTGTTCTCATCTACAAAGCTGCTCCCAACCTTTCGGGGATTGTCCCAAAGCAATTTTCCTGTAGGCATAAGACATGTAGAATGATATAAAATATTTAAGGATGAATTTATAGTTTTACATAATTTGTAAAACAAAAATATTGGTGAGCTCTGTAGGCAAAAAATAAAAATAAATAAATATTGTTGAGCTCTTACATTTTTTTTGTCTTTTAAAACCAATGTAGCCAATGTGACAACATATGATCATGTTTTAAATACAGTCCACAATCATACTCACCAGCCAGGGTTTCAGTGGGATCAGTGATGAAACTTCTTTGAAATGACATTTGCAGCTGGATGTTGGGATTCTGGTCCAGGGAAATAAAGGTCACCTGCCTCCAGGCACAGGGCCAATGAAGATGGTCATCATATTCACCGGATACCAAGCGCACAAACATTTTCACCCTATCTCCCAAAGTTCGCATCGCCACCTGGTAGGCATAGCCCTCGGGTGAGTAATAATGTGGACTGTATTTAAATTCTTCATATTTGCTGGAGGTAACAAGGCTCTCAAAGTCCCTGATCTGCCAGGTCTCATGAGGACACTCGGTCTCAGAAAGGTTGATGTCATCGATGGAAAAGCCACCTGAGGAATTATCTGCTCCTTTACGGACCTCAAACTCCACCTGGAAAGACTTGGAGGCATTCAGAGGAACATGGTGCAGGAACCAGTGAGATGTTGGTGGACCTGGAAGAGGGAAACATTGAGGTGATGGATACATGCTGTGATATAATGAATTGCTGATTAAATGGACACTGTCAAGTTTCTACCAATGAAGACTGCGTGTCTGAATTCCTAAACCTTGACATTCAATCAAACTAAATTATCCGTCTGAATGCAATTTAGTTTGCTATGGTTGGATCTGCTATTTATCTAGCACTTATACAATACTCCCCTTTTGGAACAGATGAGCCAACCCAAGGTGGCAGCTGGGGAGGAGGTGGAATCGTTTTCCATCACCTCACCAGACAAGCACAGAACCTAACCGAGTTATCTGCCTTAACTGCAGCAGAAGCTTCAACCACAAACACCTTGACACTATGATTGATGCTTATTTGAAAAGTCACAAAATATATTTTAATAATCATATGATCAAATCCAGAGATGACCTTACCGGTGATCTGTCCCATATGGCGAAGATTCCCTGTAGAGTCCTTTACATCCTGGAACTCTCTCAGCCATATGTTGAGCTGGTCTGATTGGTGTCCACTATGGAAGTAGTAAAACTGTAGACACTGGACATGACACTTCCTAGTGGGGCTCATCCTCCTGCTCTGCAGCCAGGACGAGTCCCCCTGCTGGCCAAGCATGGTGCTGACGTGCATGAAGAAACCTGTGTTTTAAAGGGGATATTCCATTGGTACAGTTCCAACCTTTAGGTCAGGAGTTTTGCATTAACAAATTTGCAGGTCTATAAATTAGAAAATATAAACATCTGTGCAAAAACGATCGCATACGCACTGATGTTCAACACCATCATCACAACATCTTTGAGTACCTTGCTTTGGAGATGATGTGACACGCTTTGCTAGGAACAAAATAAAATCAGAAATCATGGTTAATATTCCTTAGTGAATCCTTATATTTTTTATTTTTACTTTTTCAAAAGCTTGGCATGGTGTAATATTGTATACAAATGTTTTTGTTAAATTTACTGTCCTCAAACAATTTTAAAACGGATACTTAATAGGATCTTTATTTCATTTTACCATTACTAAGTGCAGCACTCTGGAGATTTGTGTGGTCAGTGGAAGGGCCTCCCAGAGCCTTGGCAACTCTCTGCCAGCCTGCCTCATTATTCTGGGCACAGGAACTCATTCCACAAATAAGCTCATCTGAAAAGCTGCACAACTCCTTAAATGCAATGGTTGAATCTGCAATAGATGAAGACAAACCATGTAAATAGTGGCAGAACTCAAATAGATCAGGATGCAGACTTCTTCAGAGTTACACATTGTAACAGGGATACCGTGAGGCTCTGGGTCGAATGAAATTGCAAAAAAATAAACTTTAAACAATAATTCTGGGTAAATGGCTTGCATATCAGATGGCACTTACGGCAATTGTAGAGTCTGTTAAGTTTGAGAACATCATTGGGGCTCATGTCCAGACGTTGGCCAATCACATCCTGAAACTCTGGTTTCTTAGTGAAGATTGTGGATCCCTTACCGTTGCTGAATGTGTCTTGCCTGTAGTGCATTACTGAGTTGTAGTCATATGGAGTGTTTTGGGTGCTGCTCTGAGTATTTGTAAGTTTATCAAAGTTACGTTCTCTCCCTGCAGAGTGAAAATTTGTCATTAGCAGTAACAAAACTGTCTAAAAACACATTTTCAGGTGCATCTATGTGAAATAGGGTGTAAGTGAATACATTCAAATACATACCATTCTTCTGAATAGTATTTTACGTTCTATTCATGACATGTGCATAAACCCTTATTATCGTAAGCTTTATCATTTATAAATAATTACTTACATAAATAAATAAATACGTGTAGAGAGAAAGATAGAAATATACATAGATACAGAGAGAAATACTTAGATTGATCTGTTAATATTACAAATTAATCAAACCTTTTTCAATATTTTGATAAGCTATAGTCACATAATCGTCTCTGTCATATCTGGACTGCTCATGCCAGAAGCCGAGAGCATGTAGAAACTCATGTTCCACAATGCCAACGTTATCACAAAGTTGTCCGATAGAGAGTTTTTGGCCTGACGTCTGTATCCGCCCTACACTGGAGGAACACCTACAAATAAAAGGAAAATGAAACCTGCGTTACTGCCTAAACATATTCAGTATATAAACAGCCTGATTTAAAAACTTCTTATTCTGTTAAGAACATACCCATCTATGTTCTGGACAGATATGTAGTATTTCTCAGAGTCTTTTGGCTTAAAGTCAATGCATGTCTTTATCCTGTATTGGTCAAAGGCTCTTAGGATCACCCCTTTGGCATTCATCTCTGCATTGTAAGCCACATTGTTATATTATATTATTGTGATGAATCATACATGATTGATTGGACATTAAAATTACATAATGATGAACACACTAGTTTTCTCTATAGGCCTATGTTAGGCCATGACCATTAACATTACACATTGTATTTAATATTCTGTGTAATACTTAAGTTTTTCTCCAGAACATATGGCACTGGGGATGTCCAACGCTGATCCTTATTAATAATTGTATTCCTGTCGGTTATCTACAGTAGAGAGTAAGAGGAAGGGTATGTCAACTTAGAATGCATAGGCAAGCCTGATATGTAAAGTCTGCATGTCCTCAACAGTTAAAAAACTGATTCTTACTTGGTCTACGATATCTCCAAAACGCAAGTTCAAATCTAGTAAAGAGTAATGAATGAGAAACATTCAAGACAGAAATAAATAATTTAATTTTACATACAAAAAAACTCTAACAGAATTTGTACTCAGTTGTTCTTATAATCTTATATTGATCAACTTTACCTTTATTAATTTCAGTTATGTCCTTGTCACTGTGTTCAATTTCTTGAAAAAGAGAGGGAACACATTGATATTTGTGACACTATGACGCCATTAAGGAAATTGATACATGAACTTATTTTAAAGCATTGAAGAGCGTGCGATAAAACAACCACACAAAGTTATGTCTCTAATTAGTATTTACTCATTATCTGTAATAGGGCTCTCATGTTGAGAGTATACACATCACTCCTTGTACTTGAAGAAAAATAGCACAATGTGAATAATATCTTACCCTTTATACTGAGTTCAGGCTGTGTACAAAGAAAATTAACAAATATTTAGAAACAATATGAAGTTTATTTATATTAAATTTTTTTAACTTATTGGAGTTTTCTTTCTAAACTTTTCCACAATTAGGATTGTATGAAACGTAAACAAAAAATGTATCAATCCAATATGTGTGGTGTCATACACTTACCACAATCACTGCATATGAGACTGCAAAACTAACCGCAAGAACTGTACAGACGAGCATCCTCCACAGGTATCCTCTGAGTGAAACTCACTTTAAACAGCGTACAATTCAGAAAATAGAGATGATAATTAATTAAATGGAATGGAAAATACTTTATTGATCTTGAGGGAAACTGTAGTATCATCAAAAATATTAAAAAACAAAAATAAATTCGAAATCAAGTAATGAAATACATACTCACCATAAAACAACCAAATCATAAAATAAAGAAAAAATCTGTTCAAATCAAACAAAAAGGAAAAATTCTAATTCAGTTCAAACCAAGTAAAAATGAGGATATGTTTTATACAGATACCTATAGAAATAGCAGTTACAAAAGCATGTCTACAAGTGAACCATCAGTTGCATCATTGCTCATATCAACTGTTTTGATTCAGAAATTGAATAGCAGTAGGTACAAACGATTTCCTGAATCTCTCTGTTTTACAAACACGCAAAACAAATCGATTACTATAAGAACTCTTTTGATTTACTAAGACTTTGATTTACAAGGATGTTTTTTATTACTTAAAATATATTGCATTATTAATTTCTCGCAAATACAGCCAAAACAATTTTGTGAAAATTATTGTTTGTTACCAGTAATAAAAGGCTATATGGGATATTATTACGATTATCTCAGCAGTTTTGACAAAAATCAAATAGTCTACTTCTACAATTGGGTATCAAAATAATTTTTACCTCAGTGTCCACTTGTTGAATTGGAATTGCTCACTGATACTAAGTGAAGGGTTCTGTACCACAGGTACTTCTAAAAAAGTAAGTAACTGGCCTCTAAGATCTGGTCTAAGAAATGTACCCTAACAGGTTTTTATCTCTTGTTGGACTGGTCAGATGAGTCTACTTGCCTTTTACAGTGTTTTTATTTCATTTATTTGTTTCTTTCTTTTACCGTTAATATATTGCAGAATGTGATCAGACAGCAAGCCGTGTATCAGCAAACAGGAATGGAGTTTGAAACAATCACATACGGACGTAACCCTTCCTAGCTTCAAATTTACTAACATCTTCATTGGCCCAACCTAACCCCAGCGATTGAAACCTTGAAGTTTGAAGTTTGCTGTCAAGGGTCTGCTGCTCTGAATTGCTTCCCCACCCGGGCTCTTATACAAACATTAAGTGAACATAGTGAACATGGATAGGGAGCAAATATCTGCAGAATCCCCCATCGGATACTGTGGAACAGACCCTAAATAGGTGGAAGCTGGGATGGAGGTGGGCAGCAGCAAGAAAAGGTGCATAACGTGTCACAGCAGCGAGCAGAGTGCACTTCAGTGAGCAGAGTGCACTGCAGTTTAAGTAGACCGCATTAAACTATTGAGCGTATGTAACTGGTTAATTGGTGTGATGAGGAAAAATGCTGTCTGTCTTGCCTGCTTGAACTAGCCCTGCCAAGGCATCGCCCCATTTCTGGTGTCCCAATTGCTTTTTACTGTGGTGTTTGGTGAAATAATGAGCCAAAGAGTAGCAATTGATGCAAGCTCTTTATTAATGGAACAGGCATGAAAGCTCATGATCAAATTTAACTCAGCCTGGCAGGGCCATCTTACCCTGCCGATTTTAACCTCTGTCCAGGTTTCCAAACGAAACGGCAAATTCCACAATGTTAAAAATCCCCGAGATATTTCCCACCGCTACGGTAATTGCTAATTTAAATGTACAACAATTGATTCCTATTTACCCAAATTACCACAATCCTTGAGTACATTGTATTACATTTATTAACATTTTGGCACATGACGTCTCCGTGCTGCCTTTGCCACAATATTGTCTCTTAGTACAGATATTTGTCATTTATAACACCTGGAAAGAAACAAATTTTTTTGTTATCAGGGATGGTAACACTGTGTTCTATGCTACTCTGTACTATGTGTTAGGTTTGCAAAACGTACTTGTGCTGGACAGTTTGAAGAATTGAATGACTCAGTCTGTATAAGTGACAGCCAATGTTACCTTGGCCATGTGACTTGAAGGTATTATTGTATGTCTCCATGGCTTTGATGCAGGCTGAAATATGGTAGTTTATTGCTGGTTTAGTAGTAGTGATAGGGTACTCAACTGCAGGTAATTTGGGTCAATACCAGTCAAAAGTTTGGACACTCTCTCCCATTCACAGCATTGTCTCCAAACTTTTGAGTGGTATATATTTAAATTATATTCATTTTAGGTTATTCATTAATGTTAAGAGAATTGTGAGTATGAGAATGTTACCATGAAAAATGCATTTAGACTGTAGAAGATGGCCTTTAGCACATTTCATATAGAAGGTATCAGTCTTGCATCAATAGTGAATTCCATTGTATGCAGAATGTTGCATGCATGTCTGCATTGTGGTTTATTGTCACAGCTCACAGTCAGCAAATATTGTACAGTAAGTATTGGACTACGAGAGAGTTGCAAGCCTGCAAAGGTAGTTATTTACAGCTACGAATGAGTCCATTGTGGTTACAGAGGCGTCATGCACCTCATTTCTTTCATCACCATGTCCTCTTCTTTCTCCATATCACTCCATGTTGTTTCTGTGTTGTAGGTAGGTGTGAAAGATGGTGATAAAGTAGGCCTATTATCCATATATAATATGGTTCATGTTCCACTGTAATTGGTGTCAATGGATTTCTTTACCCTGGAACTTTCATGAAAGCTTGTCCATCAGTTTCAATAAAGCTTTTTGTTAGAAGTAATGCAACAGTGGATAGTTGATAGTTGATATAAGCAGTGTATCTAATGAAAAGACAGTTCATGTGTGTGAATTGCATTTTGAAATAGAAATACTTGTGTGTTACGTTGTGTCATTTTAAACCAGATGTTTGTTCACTTAACCAGTTATCTTGTTTCAGCCATGTGGCCACGCAAGTAAGAGTTGGCATGGAAAAGCAAACCAAACATTTGTAAATTGTTGTTATTTTAAGCTGGATAGTTGTTTTGTAGTTTGTGTACATTTTCTTTCAGAGAAAAAAATAGTGGATTTTAGTGTGAGGCTTTTCTGTAAGGAATTTTACTTATTCCCATGCCATTGTCATACTGACAAGTCCACACCCAAAAACAAAAATGTGCTTGCTACTTATTCTCATTCTGGGGGTCCTTAAAATAAAACAGCAAGTGAAAGAATGTGCTGCATCATTATCTACCTGATCATAATCAATGGGGTTGGTCAGACCTGTTATTTTTTTAAGCAAGATACAGTACTTTAAGGTGTTGACTGAAGTTGAGGACAGAATGCTGACAGAGCAGTGATCCGCCCGTTCTCTGACTAAAATGTTAACTTGGCATTGAGTTGAGCAGGTCAAACAACTAATGGAGGAAAGTAAAGTCCCTTTACTGGGAGTACCACTACATCAGTTCAGATATGCAAGAACTACCAAAGAGATTCCGCCAGAATTGCAAAGACGGAAACCAAACGATTTCTTAGGTGAGATACATAATTATTTCCATGTTGTTAGCTGCCCTCTCAACTTGTTGGTCTGGTTTTATGTCAGGCCAGAGTCAAGCAATAAAGGAATAGCAATACCTCTTGAATTACTTACCTTTCCATAACTTGCAACAAAATAAATCAATGACAGTCAATTTTGTAACACTAATTAGGGTATGCGTTTTATTTACACAACGGTAACAGCTAGCATTAGCCAACATAATTTTGTCCAATCTGTAGTCACATTTTCAAAACTCTAAACACAATTAGCACAACAAACATCTGTGTGGACTATACTATTAGAACAATTCATGTTTTCACAGAATATGTAATCAATTAACACGTTTCTAAAATGCTTACATTTTCTTTCTTTTCTTTTCTCAAGCTTACCCAATACCAAAATTATGGTTTTTGTGTTATTTACAAATGCTTTCACACAGTGTGCCATAAAGGAAACCATAATGTTCAAAACATTAAACATAGTATAAAGCCTGTACTTCAGCAACAACGGCAGCTCAAAAGCTATATTGAAAGGGCTGATAAGCATTTTTGAATGAACAGATCATTGAAACATTGGAAAAAAGAGGATTTACTGTAAGTTGTGCAAAATAGACCAACCCCATCTGAGTCCAGATGTCAGAGACATAGCCAGGTATGTACATACATAGTAAAAGGGGACTTTTTGGATTGAGTGTGGTCAACGTGGAAAGAGAACAACACAAAGTGGTGATTGAAAAGATAATGTCTGGACAAGAGAGAGAAATAGTTGAACGGGGGATAGGAGTAGTTGGAACAGGCAGAAGAATAGTTGGAACACCAGAGTTAGGAGCGTAAGAGCTGACGTCACTTATTAAATACTGTAAGAGCCACCATCATAGACCATGCAATAAACCATCACTGAGAGAGGCTAGTGAAAAAGTCCAGACAAATTTCAGAACGTAAACCGTGGCATCCATTATCCTGAATTTAACTTAGACAATGCATTTCACACTTCTTCCATCATTACTGTTGCTCTGTCCCATAGTTACTGTAGGTGACCAGTCCCAATGCAAATACATGTGTTTTTGTTCCTTTTTGTGGATCACTGGCAGCAATTTCATGTTGCTAATAGTTTTTACAGTCGCAATTCTGTCACTTAAAGTTTCTACTGTACATTAGATAAAGTAAAGATGACTTGTTCACTTTCAGATTGTAAATGTGCAAAAAAATGCACATTTTGGACACTCAAAAGGCTGAATGGTTCACAGTAAAAGTAAACACAATAATAAAAAAACTATGGATTTCATATTGTATATGCAGGTAGAACTGAAACATGATAGGTAAGGCTGTTTTTGTAATGCCATCAACTGTTAGTATTTTGAAAGTTATTGTACCAAAAATAAATTAGGCCTACTATAGGCTGAGGCAGTACCACATTGCCAAACTTCACACTCTGCAATTGCAAAGTGGTAGCTTGAGAAAAAGCGAAATAAATAAACAAATAAATAAATCACGGTTTTATAACAATATGTTAGATATAGAAATCTTCATTTTTGGAGAAACTCACAACAAAAGCTGATATTCTAAGTAATTTACACCTGATGTTTCCTATTCAGAAATCGAAGCCTGCATCAAAGAACTTTAATTGACAAGAACTGAAAGCTAATTGGTCGTTCCATTGCAACACCAGCGCACAGCAGCAGAGCTCCGCCTCCGCCATTTTGGACTGAAGGAGACTGCCGTAGGACTATTGTCGAAGAACTTAACGCTGCTTCTGCTATGAAATTATTTGACGCCAGTAAAACGTCCCGTTTACAAAGTACCTTAAAAATATATACAATCGTTTCTATATATAAATATAAATATTTACAGTATATATATATAATGCCTCTACCTAAATAATAACTTAAAGAGCGCATTTCTAGAAACCCAAGGGTAGTTTACAAAGCATAGACAAATACAAAAAACTAAATACAGTAAGCGAAAGGCCTGTGTTGAACAATGCAAATGTATTATAAATATGCAACTATTAAACCTATTTACTCAAACTTATTTATTAGATTTATGAAACAATGAATGCAGAAATTTGCAAAACATTTTTAATTCATAAATGTACTTTATTCAACAATACAAACTTTCACATCATGGGTTCAGTTTCACAAAGACGACAATTTAAAAAAGCATTTTTTATTTGATTGTGATATTAGTTTTCAGTATATACATCAGGGCTTCCCCCAAAATACCTTGTAGTAGCCAGCCAGTCGTAGAAGGCAGCTACACCGACGGTGTACACTGATCTTAATAACTGCAAATGTTGATGAGTTTGCCTACCCGATTCTAAACATGTAGTGAATTAGTACAGGTGAATTAGGCTTCTTGTGCGTTTTTGCCCTCCCAGTCTCCTAATAAATAATAAAGGGATAGTTTGCTCATCTGCTAAAATAATCCACCTAGGCCTATTGTTTATGCTAAATTATGTAAGTATATGGAACAATTTCGGGTAGTAGTAAATCTGAGAGAATTTCCCCTATTTTTCGGTACACTCTGATGGGAGCCTCTGAGAGCTTATCCCCATCAAAGATGCATTCCTTAGATTCTGCACCCACCTGGCACACCTGCAAAAGGCAGACTAATATGCATTCCTTTATTCATTTAAGCTCATTCAAACTACGGGACATATCCATATAAATCTAAATTAATATGGTGATTAATAGCCTACTAGACTAACATTTAGGCCGGCTGATGTTCGGCCAATAATTTCAACACAGTTCAATGTCTGTGAATCAGCATTGAAAGTTAAAAGAATATGGGTTTTGATAGCCTACATTATATGATTAAGCTACTTTTAATACGGAAAATTATTAAAACACTAACTAACAATAAAAGAAAGTCCCGTGGCTTGGCCTGTGCGCTAAATACATTTTGATAGCTGCATAAAATAGCGTTAGTCCCACTTGAAAAGACTTGAATAATAATTTCTACACTTGTGAATATTACCAGTCAAGGTCTTTTGGGAGCCGATGAAAGGTAAGATGTGTACTGTCACACTGATCATTTTTGCAGTGGATTGCTGAACTATGTTTTCTATTATTCCACTTAATTTTCGAAGTCGTGGTGTCTTTGTAATAAGTTCAGTGTAGTTCTGCAGGTTCTGTGCTTGGCGCGTTCAGTCCAAAATGGCGGCAGCGCTACTGAAGCGCCATCTAGTGGCGGTTGTCAAAAAAAGCACCAGAGTTTTGTCTCTTGTGCTTCTAAACTCTTTGCCTGCATGTCCCAGTGGAAGTTGTGGCTATTCAAAAGAAAGTGTTGGCATAGCGCTGATGAGATCCGCCCCCAGTAACTGAATTTAATTCCAAGAGGTAACCTGTGTCATGTTCAATTTCCCACACTTATAACAAAAAAATTCCATGAAAATCAGTTCAGAATATGGCAAGTTACAGTCGATTTTGTCTGCTTTGTTGCCTTTTCTCAATACACATTGTATTTGTCTACCAGCGGATCTTGACCGCTCCAAGATGGCGGACGTACGTGCAGACGCATAGCGGCGACATACAGCAGCGGCTTTCGACCGATCTATGGAGCTAACGGCTTTAGCCTTTAGCTGCTAGCCAGACCAATAATGCAATAGCGGCGCGGCTCCACTAGTCAGGCCAAGTCTTGGTAAGAAACACTCCAACTTCTGGTGAGATTGAGAACAATTTCTGGTTAGACTGAATTTGAAAACAAGTCATGATGAGACTCACTGACATCAAATTCTGACGAGACTGACGTACAGCCAACTGAGAATGACACCATCTTGTGGTGTCAACTTAATTTATAGAGACTAACTTTGAAAACAAATCCTGATGAGAATTGCACTATGTTTTGACGAGAATGAATACAACTTTTCGTTCGACTGAC
This sequence comes from Galaxias olidus, assembly GCA_026901105.3. Taxonomy (NCBI): domain Eukaryota; kingdom Metazoa; phylum Chordata; class Actinopteri; order Galaxiiformes; family Galaxiidae; genus Galaxias; species Galaxias olidus. The sequence goes on from JAPMUY010010453.1 coordinate 14,774, forward strand.
TTTGAAAACAAGTCGCGGTGAGAGTGACACTAAATTTTGACGAGTTTTCAATTTTGTTTGTTAAACTGACGTTGAAAGCAAGTTTTAGCGACAATGACCACACGTTTTGCTGAGATCGATACAAAGTAGGCCTGCAACTGAGACTGACATCCTAAAATGGACACCGTAGTCTGGGTGTTATTATCAGGAGTAAGCGAGGTAAAGAAGCAATATCAAAATCCTGTAGGAAACTATTTTGAATAAATACCCAATTTACTATAAACCTGTTTGATATAGCCTATAGCAAGGCATTGAAATAGAACCCACTGCCTTTACTGTATTGTATCATTGATTCTTTGTGGCGAACATTAGCAAGTAGGATGCTGATAGTGGCCACAGCATCCACATTTTTTGTCCTTGTCCTTCTCTTTGACAGGCAAAACTTGGAAACCTAGCATTTACTTCTTCGTGCGTCTTCACAATAATCTGTTCAGGTCTTCAATAAAAATATAACACTAGATAAAAATACCCGTTATCTATAATGGTCTCTTCATGATGAAAAATAGATAATCCAATGAAAAACTGAACCTCCCCCTAAACACTAATATGACTGCAATACCAAACGATATCTCTCCGCTATGGAAAGAGAAAACCCAATAAAGAATTTGTTTTCCAGAACATTTGCATTTTTAAAAGCTATCCTGAAAAAATTACATTGTAGAACAAAACTGATGCTGGTTTGTTATTGCCCTAAAGACAAAAGTGGGCTGCACAATTACCTATTGTGTTTACTCCTAAAGAGATGTTTTGAGGGATTAATAACAGAATGTATTCAACACAATTATCCCCTTCGTTTTCATCGTTATTATGTAAAATCTATGACACCTTTTGTCTTCTCACTACATCTAAAACTGTGTGTTCACGCGGAAGAGTTCAATCATTCATTTGCAATAAAATGGAAAAAACAAATTTTTAATGATTAAAAATAGCATATTTAGTCAAACGCAACACTTGATAATATCTCATATCAGAGCAAGGTTTTTTTCTACAACACATGCGTGTTTTATAAGGTTTCAAAGTTATGATACCCACTTTTTGTCAACATCGTCAGATATTAATTAAAATGTAATAAAATAAGGCAATATCAGGGGCAGAGTCCCCCTCTGCAGAGTGCTTCAATGTCAGAGGTGCTCTGGTAAATTTTATAGTTTTAGAATATTTTAAATCTTAATGTTAATATTTCCTGTGTCACAACCATGATACGTCAACACCATCTTCCAATTTCTGAGGAAATTATTTGAAATGTTAATTTCATTCTCCTGAAGTAGGTCTATTGGCATCTAGCATCAACAGAAAAAACTAAATGGCAACTACATGAACTCCATTTGTTTTCTGAAAGAAATGCCTAATGTGTCAAGACCGTCAGTGTCACCACCATCAACACCAAGGCTAATTGATGCGCGTGGGGAGTGAAGGCTAGCCCGTCTGGTCCGATCCCACAGACGAGCTACTGTAGCACAAATTGCTGAAAAAAATGTATGCTGGCTATGGTAGAAAGGTGTCAGAACGCACAGTGTATTGCAGCTTGTTGCGTAGCCGCAGACCGGTCAGAGTGCCCATGCTGACCCCTGTCCACCACCGAAAGTGCCTACAATAGGCACGTGAGCGTCAGAACTGGACCATGGAGTAATGGAAGGAGGTGGCCTGGCCTGATGAATCACGTTTTCTTTTAGATCATGTGGATGACCGGGTGCGTGTGTGTCATTTTCCTGGGGAAGAGCTGGCACCAGGATGCAGTGTGATGCTCTGGGCAATTTTCTGCTGGGAAACCTTGTGTCCTGGCATTCATGTAGATGTTACTTTGGCACGTACCACCTACCTAAACATTGTTGCAGACTAAGGACACCCCTTCATGGCAACAGTGTTCCCTGATGGCAGTGGCCTCTTTCAGGAGGACAATGCCCCCTAAGGAATGGTTTGAGGAACATGACAAAGAGTTCAAGGCATTGACGTGGCCTCCAAATTCCCCAGATCTCAATCCGATCGAGCATCTGTTGGATGTGCTGGAACAATAGGTCCAATCCTTGGAGGCCTCACCTTGCAACCTTGTGGAAACAGATCTTAAACGATCTGCTGCTAACGTCTTTGTGCCAGATATCACAGGACAGCTTCAGAGGTCTCGTGGAGTCCATGCCTCGACGGGTCAGAGCTGTTTTGGTGACACAAGGGGGACCTAGACAATATTAGGCAGGTGGTTTTAACTTTGTGGTTGATTGGGGTATGGTGAGGGAACATACACACTCCCGTTCTAGCATAGTATAAGCAAATATGATTCAAGATCTTCAGTGCTCTCGTTGTGTGTTTAGTCCAGGATGGCTTGGCAACATCTCACATTGGAGGAGCGTAGAATGGTAAATTGATAGTGGTAATTTATTTTTTAATATAATTGTTTCTAAAAGTAATTTTGTTACCGTAGCACATGCACTGCAGACATACTAATCTGAGGAGAGAGAAAACACCTATATCTATGGATAATTTTTGTTCCAATGATGTATATCAAAACACATAATGTGAATCTTGAATAAAAGGTTTATAATCAATAACATACTCGTCTGTTTGTTGTTTGTTTAATGCAATAATTGATTGATTCAATATATCTGATTAAAATGACGACAAATTCAGATTTTTGTTACCACTGTCAGATGTGTCAACTCTGTCATGTCTATGTCACCTTCGTCAGATGAACATTTTGATAATATTTCATTATTTTCTCTCCGGGTTGGGAGTGAGTTGCTGCCCCAAGCGAGGGAGTTCAAGTATCTCGGGATCTTGTTCACGAGTGAGGGAAAAGTGGAGCGTGAGATTGACAGGCGGATTTGTGCAGCATCAGCAGTAATGCGGGCGTTGTACCGGACCGTCGTGGTGAAGAAGGAGCTGAGTCGAAAGGCGAAGCTCGCGATTTACCAGTCGGTCTATGTTCCAACCCTCACCTATGGTCATGAGCTTTGGGTAGTGACCGAAAGAATGAGGTCGCGAGTACAAGCAGCTGAAATGTCTTTCATCCGTAGGGTGGCTGGGCTCAGCCTCAGGGATAGGGTAAAGAGCTCGTTCGTCCGGAGGTAGCTTGGAGTAGAGCCGCTGCTCCTTCGCGTCGAAAGGAGCCAGATGAGGTGGTTCTGGCATCTGATTAGGATGCCTCCTGGGCGCCTCCCATTGGAGGTTTTCCGGGCACGCCCTACTGGTAGGAGACCCCGGGGTAGACCCAGAACACACTGGACAGATTAGATATCTCATCTGGCCTGGGAACGCCTCGGGATCCTTCAGGAAGAGCTGGAAAGTTTTGCTGGGGATAGGGAGGTCTGTACTACCCTTCTTAGCCTGCTGCCACCGCGACCCAGCCCCGGATAAGCGGCGGGAAATGGATGGATGGATGGATGGATGTCTGCCCCCACTTGAAGGGGCGATTGTAACTGCATATGGTGGCAATTGTAATACCTCACGTAATATCTTTAACTTTAATTAACTCCCAAGAATATAAATATGGTTAAAACAATTGAACAATTACTTCCAGTTTAAAATTGTATAAGAAATCATATAATTATACAAATATATATTTTTTAATTATTAATAAACACCAATAACCGCATCACACAAAAAAAGGATTTTCTCCTCATCAACTTTAAAAAGTCAGTGTATCTGACAACAAAATGAAGTGAGTCACAAACAACTTGACCAAAAACATCTCAATTTGAAAATTAATTGAATTGCCAATGCTCACAACCCTCTAAATGTATCTTTAGAAAAGAATGCATACAAAAACTATAACCAACAGTTATAAAAACTGTAAAACAGATAAAATGGGAACACATTCACATGGGAGTCAAAACAAATGGAGGAATTATCTTCAAACTTATCATTAAGTTTTTCTTTATCTTTAAACTTAATTAGCAAAACAATATCTATTCGGATGTCATTACTGAGCCAGACTGCACACGGTTGGGCGTTTATTTATGCTAATTAGGAAACCCTGGCATGAGCTTTCAAATGACAAAGAAATGGGATTAAACAATATAAGGGCACAGTGGCGTGTACAGAAAATCTTACTTGGGGGGTGCCAAGAGGGACACAAGCCAAGTGAAAGGGGGGAGAAAATCAACTCTTCTGGAAATTCTGACAAAGGAGGGGGGCACCAGGTGGGGTCAATTAGATTTCTGAGGGGGCCTTGGCCTATGCACATACCTGTCGTTTTCAGAGACTGATGATTGCAATCAATAAAAAACAACAGTGCTAAAACTAATATGTTTACCTTTAATACAATTAATACAAAAACATATACGTATAATACATGTATTGTATTAATATTATTTTACTTTGCTGCCAGAACTTATCTAGAAATGAAAAATGAATTATGCAGGAGCCTTTCAATGGTACAGTATAGCCAGCACACAATTTCATTTTGCAGAGTGCCACTGTATTTAAAAGAACAAAACAATGTATTGATTTATGATGGCAAATTCACAATCCAACAAGTGCAAAAAATCATGTTTCCTCATCAAGCTAGTAGTAAAAGCAAAAGCAATAGTTACACTATGACCATCAGAGCCTTAAACAATGCAAGTAAAAGAGGAACATTTTAAATCCAAGCCTATATTTAAAAAATGCACAAGTGATAGTGGCAATTTTGTTCCCGACTCCCCCCAAGGCCATAGACAACCTATTATGGAGGCCAAAAACATACTCTTAAAATCCATTATATTAGGTAAAGGAAAAAGTTGATGCTAAACTTAATTGTTCACCAAATTTTTTATTTGAGACATAGCTCTTGAACCCTATTAACATTCCCAACACAGGGACAGAAAATATATTTTAAATTCCAGCTCTATCTGCCTATGAGTGGACCATTCGTTGGATAAACAGCAGCAATAGAGTCAAGAGAAGAATCATAGGAGAGGACACCATAGCAGGAGACCAGCTGAAGATACTGTAGAAGAGAAAAATAAACCAACATTTAAAACAACATATAAAAAAATTTGTCTTCCAACATGTGCACTTGACATGCAATTTTTTTTTATCAACATTGAATTAATAATTAAATGGGTGAGTACCTTTTGTCTTCATCTGTAGTATATGGAGGATATATGGTGCCCCTTTAAAAGAAAAATTGTATTCAAGATTTAGATTACAGAATCCCTATACTGCAAGGGACAAGTGTCAAAAAGTTAGCCAGTTGAGATTTAAACTTCCTAAAATGTGGATTGCAGTAGCATCCGAGTTTGAAAGTAAGAATAGGTAGTGTTTACAAGACTAGGAAAAGGGAGGCAGTAAACTCAGATCAGGAAATTAATCACAAATTTGTAACTTAAGTACTTAAAAGCTAAAAAACAATATACCCATAACTAAAAAGAACAAAGCCATACCCTAAAGCACATCCATCTTGACGATTTTCCTTAGAAAATGTGAAGTTTCGTGTTGGTGTTTTTGGGCATGGGAGAGAGCTATGATTCTGCAGTGGGGATATGTCTGGAGAACAAACAAAAACACTCTAGTTGAACATATTTGATCACATCATGCCAAAGGGTTTTGGCCATATGTAAAATGTTTTAGAGTGGTAAGTCAAACATAATGACCAGCCGAGTTTGAGACAGGGTGGACACTGTTTCTACCTTGGAAATTCACAAGGAATATGGCGTCATGTCCCTTGAGGACATCTCTTGTCTTCATGTCTTTCACATACACAATAAAGTTGCTGAACAGACCATTTGCATAAAAAGTGTGGTTTTTCTCATCTACAGTGCGATTCCCGACCATCCGGGGATTGCCCCAAAGCAACTGTCCTGTTGGCAAAATATATTTAGAATTACATAAAAAATTTAATGACAGTCACCTTTTTAACATAAAATATTGCTGAGCTCTTAAATGTTTTTGTCTTTTAAATATGGCATCTCCTTGGCAAAACCAATCTAGCTAATGCAACAGCATACTGTATGTTCATGTTTTAAATACAGTCTTAGAATCAAACTCACCAGCATTCGTGGTTTCATTGGGATTAGTGGTGAGACTTCTTTGACGAGACATTTGCAGCTGGATGTTGGGGTTCTGGTCCAGGGAAATGAAGGTCACCTGCCTCAAGGCACAGGGCCACTGAAGCTGGTCATCATATTCACCGGACACCAAGCGTACATACAGTCTCAACTTGTCTCCCAAAGGTCGCATTGCCACCTGGTAAGCATATCCCTCAGGTGAATAATATGATGGACTGAATATAAATGTTTCATTGTTGCTGGTGTTAAAAATCCTCTCAAAGTCCCTGATCTGCCAGGTCTGATGAGGACACTCTGTCTCAGACAGGTTGATGTCATCAATGGAGAAGCCACCTGGATAATAATAACCAGCTCCTTTACGGACCTCAAACTCCACCTTGAAGGAGTTAGAGGCGTTCAGAGGAACATGGTGCAGGAGCCAGTGAGATGTTGGTGGACCTGGAAGAGAGAAGAAAATAGGTGACGGTTTATCAATTGTTCCGAACGCCTTTACAAGAAAATCATAGGCATGAAATGGACATAGCTTCTTTTTTTTTTTAAACAACCACAAAAGTGAACTATTTGTGTCTGACTGCCCTGAAATATGAAACACCTTCACATTTATATATATATAAAACTACTGAAAAAAAAAATATATATATATATATATATATATATACATACATACATACCGTGACAGTAGTTCATTTTCAAAGTCACAAAACATGACATTATCCATAGATGAGCTCACCTGTGATCTGTCCCATCAGGCGAAGTTTCCCTGTAGAGTCCTTTTCATCATGGAACTCTCTGAGCCATATGTTGAGCTGGTCTGATTGGTGTCCACTATGGAAGTAGTAAAACTGTAGACACTGGACATGACACTTCCTAGTGGGGCTCATCCTCCTACTCTGCAGCCAGGACGAGTCCCCCTGCTGGCCAAATCCGGTGATGGCGTGCATGAAGAAAGCTGAAAGGAATTATTCCATTGGCAATGTTTCAACCTTCACTCAGGCAATTAGGTAAGGTTTTTTGAGTTAACCTATTCCCAAATCTTTAATTCTTTAATTTAGTATATATTCCAAACATTTATGCAAAAGTGATTGCTGATGCACGGATATATTTTATTATTGCTAGGCCATTTCTACTATTATCACATGTTTGCTTACCACGTTCTGGAGATGATGTGGGGTTTTGTGCTAGGGAAAATAGAAATATATAATAATAGTTAATAATCTAGTGAAATATGGAACTTTCAAAACATGTTTTTGTTTTTAAAGCTAGGCTTAAGACTTGTATATGCAGTCCAGTGGTACATTGTTTAAGAACTTGTGCATGGTCCTTTTTCTGCTCTCAAACATTTATTTATTTATCTTATCAGAAATTTATGTTTATGAGTATAAAGGGATGGGATAGTAAACAGAATCTTTTTTATTATTATTTTACCATTATTAAGTCCAGCACTTGGCAGATATGTGTGGTCAGTGTAAGGACCTCCCGGAGCCATGGGCACTCTCTGCCAGCCTGCCAGATGATTCTGGGCACAGGAACTCATTCCACAAATAAGCTCATCTGAAAAGCTGCAAAACTCCTTAAATGCAATGGTTGAATCTGCGACAGATATAGACAAACCATGTAAATGGTGGTAGAACAAAAATAGATCAGGGTGCAGAATTAGTCTGAGTCGCACATCGTAACAGAGATATCTAGACAATGTGGGTAGGGGGAAATTGCACAAACACCTTTGTAACCAATAAAATATTTTTAAACCCTTGCATATATAATAATAATTTATAATAATAAATATGACTTATGGCTCTTACTACAGGTGTAGAGTCTGTTAAGTTTGAGAACATCATTGTGACTCATGTCCAGACGTTGACCAATTACATCCTGGAACTCTGGTTTCTTGGTGATGATGGTGGATCCATTGCCATTGCTGAAGGCGTTTTTACCATAGTGCATTACTGAGTTGTAGTCATACATAGTGTCTTGGGTGTTGCTCTGTTCTTTGGTAATTTTATCAAAATTACGCTCTTTCCCTGTGTGAAAAGAGTGAAAAGTTGTTATTGGTAATAAAATAACTGACTAAAAATTTACTTTTGAGGTGTGCCTACGCAAAATAGGTTGTTAGAGAATACTTTGAGATACGGGTCGGACTATAGAATAATATTTGTTTTATGTTTCCTTTGTAAACTATATAACTCATTAATCATGATCTTTATTGTTAAAAAAAATCTATCTATAAATATAGTTTTAGGTATCATAAATTGATCAAACCTTTTAGGATGTTTGCATAGGCTACAGTCACATAATCATCTCTGTCATATCTGGACTGTTCATGCCAGAAGCCGAGAGCATGTAGAAACTCATGCTCTACAATGTCAATTTTGTCACAATACTCTCCGATAGACAGGTTCTGGCCTTGGTTGCTTGTATGCCCTACATAGGAGAAACACCTACACATAAAAGGAAAAATACATCTGTGTTACCGCCCCAAACAATCCTATATGACATTCAGTGCATAATCAGCCTTTACAAGTGCGTTTTTTTTTCTGATTTAGTTAATTGTAATTTATTTTTACAATCCTTGATGAAAAGAAAATCTTCTTCTATTAACACCTTACCCATCTAACTTCTGGACAGATATGTAGGATTCCTCAGAGTCTCTTGGCTTAAAGTCAATGCATGTCTTTATCCTGTATTGGTCAAAGGCTCTTAGGATCACCCCTTTGGCATTCATCTCTGCATTATTAGTGAAATTATAATAGTGTTATCAATAATGTAAGATTGATTAAAATTTAATAATGAACCAAAGGTATTTGACATGCTTTGCTGTGACCATTGGACACTCCCTGTTGTAATTCAAATTCTGTGTAATACTTAAGCTTTTCTCCAGAACATATGGCACCGGGGATGTCCATCGCTGATCTTGATTAATAGTGGTATTCGCCTGGCCTTTCTACAGTAGTGCATCAGAGTAAGGGTACGTTAACTTGCATAGTCAAGCTTGATATGTGAAGTGTACCTGCTGCCCACAATAATAAAAAATGTATTCTTACTTGAACTATATCTCCAAAACTGATGTTCAAAGCTAGAAAGCAACAAGACCAGTAAAGAGCAATGAGTGAACAATATCAAACACATACATTAATAGTGGTAAATATAGACTTCTTTAGTCAAAGTTCCCTAACAGCAGTTGTGCTCGGATGTTCTTTCAATAAACCTTACCCTTATTTATCTCAGTTATGTCCCGGTCCACGTCTTCAATATCTGGAAAATAGAGAAAGGAAGAGAACACATCAACTGTGCAACCAAGACACGTCAAGTCATAAAACACAAAAATGTGTATATAAACCATGTGTTGTCTGTATGTATGAATTATCTCTGTTATACTTTATAAAGCTGTCATGCGGACAGTGTATTTGTGCACTCCCTCATACTTCAATGAAAAAGCAAAAATGGTGAACAAAAGCTTACCCTTGAATTCAGGCTGTTTACAAAGAAAATAAGATAGTTCACACAAAATGTCAGTTTTGTTAAACTTCTATTTGAATTTAATTAAATTATTGAATTAAACTTCTTCAATATATTATTGATAACCATGCTTGAATACATTTTTGTTCCATCTTTTAAATGCTGGATTCCTGGAGTTTTGTTTTCTTGTATAAAATTTACTAAATTGGAATTTGGTGTGAATGAAAACACAACATTAATAAATCTGATATGAGTGGTGTCACACACTTACCAAAGCCATTGCATGTGAGACAGCAAAGCTAACTGCAAGAACTGTACAGATAAACATCATCCACAGGTATCCTCTGAGTGAAACTCACTTTAAACAGGGTACAATTCAGAAAATAGGGATTCGCTTTTAATATGCTGCATGAGTTATTTCTTTGCAAATATTGCCAATTAAATGTTCTCAAAAGGATAGTTTGTTACCACTAACACAAAACTGTGGGTAGTTAGTATTACACCATCTGAGCGATAGCAATACAATTGCATATGAAAATAGATTTACCTCAATGCCCACTTGTTGAATGGATGAAGCTCCTTGTAGACTGTAGGAGAAGGGCTACCACAGGCACTTTTAAAACAGTAACTGGGCTCTAGACTAAGAATGTAGGCCTACCCAATCAGGTTTTTTATTTCAGAGTAGTTTGGTGTGATGTTTGTCAGGTTTTTTTTTTTACTCTTACTGAGTGCACAAACTGAACTGCAGAAAAAAATTTACTCAAATGTACTAACATCTTTTATCCATTGAGTCAACTTAATTGCAGCAATTTAAACCTACAGAATATTATTAGGCAGCCGGTCTACATAGCAAAATAGTTATCCAAGTTTATGTGTTAGCTAATGTATGTCTCTTGGTTTAATTCCAAAGTAAGTACAAATATAGTCATTACTTAAATTAGTTTAAGGGAGTAAGAACAGCTTAGACACAGATTTCTCTTTCACTACAGGCCACCCCAGGCAGAGTCAAGCCATTGCATGCATTATTGTACGCGTGATATGCAGAAAGTGTGTACCTTTTATATTTTTGCTGTTTGAACCATTAGAGGGTGTATGCCTTTCACAACTGTTGATGTTTAGGTTGGGTCCCTTATTTTCTATATATGAGGTTTTCACAGTGTGTTACCCAGCTGCTCTGGGGAAATCCGCCTCCAAATAAGTTTATGTCAGACAAATTTCAAATTGTGTACAAAATTGTTCTTTTGCCTAGCCCATATCTAAACATTGCCCAAATGTAACTTCTGCAAAGTCTTGTCAGAGAAAGACAGGTCGTTGGTAACCAATAGTGTACTGTGCATTTACGGAAACATGTTCTAGATCTTTTTTGCCTTTTATGTTTTCGATTCAATTGAATGTAATATTTCCTTGCCTGCATAGAAGCACTCACACATCAAAGTCTACTGTGAAGGTACGCAAGAAGAAATCTTCAAACTTACAAATGCACATGGGCTGGGTACCAGGGACAGTGGTGGCATAGTGGCTAGAACTGCTACCTAGTGACCTAAAGGTCAGGAATTCAAGCCCTCTTGGAAACACCACTAGTAGTGTGTCCTTGAGCAAGGCACTTAACCCTAAATTGTTGCAGGGGGACTGCCCCAGTAATTTCATTGTCAGTGGCTTTTGCACTTAGGATGTCTGTCAGTATCTGTGTCTGCTGAGCTGTCTTTCTTGTTGCCACATCTAGAAGAACATTCCACAACACGTCAGTTTCCTTCTTTTAACACTCTGAGATACACTATAATAGTGGTACACACTTTTTGCATTCAGGTCTGAATGATGTAAGTGCAAGGCTGATATGTCTTCTAAACAAGACCATACTATGCTCCATGAGGAAGTTAGAAAGTCAGAGGGTGTTCATAGCTTGGCTGAGGGTTTTATAATTTTGCAATCAGGTTCACTACCCCTATATAATAATCTTACAAGGGTGAAATTATTATGTGACAGCTGTTTAGCACTAACACCACTCACAGAGGGAAAATTCTATGTCTCATAGAATCTGAGAGCAATGAATGAGTTCTTCAGTTTCTCATTTGTGCTTGTTTTTTTGACTTCTTGCTCCTAAAGGCATCTTAGGAGCAAAAGAAGGGAAGTAAAAGAGAACATGATTTTGAGACTTGGATGAGCTTTGATTGAGATAAAAATACTTATCATAAATACTTGGAGATACAAATGAGACTCATTAGAAACATTTCTGATAACTCCTTTACTGCTCATTTTAAGACAAATGTGAGACTATATGTCATTATTTCTCCTGAGGAGATTTTGAGAGGTTGCGACAAAGTCTCAAGGTCTCACTTAAGTATCAGAAATGTCTCATTTGTGTCTAGGAGAAAAAAAAAGTGACACTGAGATAAAATTTTCGAATCTTGCTTTCCTATTGGCTGGACTCAGATCTGAAGGCAATAAGCCTATCCTCACAGACAACATTGTAAAGGAAGTAAGTCAATAATGTGGAGCATTTTGAAACATACCAGTCGACTTGAATATTCACTGTTCAAAATAAACGGGGAGTGAGGTGGAAAGGGCAGGGAATCTTACCAACAAAGTTTAGAAGAAAATATGGTTATCTCAATGGACATTTAGGTTAATATCCTACCTGGCAATACTTTTGTGAATCACCTTCCCTGAAAGTGCGTTCAGGATCAGTGGTGATACTGAACTGATTGGACATTTTCTTCTGGATCTGAGGGTTCTGGTGCAGTTGTAGAACAGTGACCTGTCTCCACTGACAAGGCTGCAAGATCTGGTCGTCTGAGGCAACAGACAGTTTGGGGGCATCCAGAGGAAAATGGTGCAGGAGCCAATGAGATGTTGGTGGACCTGGCAAGGAAGACTAGTTTTTGACTGTAAACGGATTCGATTATTTGCCTGTTTTTCTTTTTTCCCTGCCACATTCATCTAAATTGATAAATTACTTTCTTTCTTTGTATGTACGTAACGGATTTAAGATATGTGAGCAATGGGAGCACCAATCCCCGGAATAAAATTAGATGGTTGGACCAATCCCACTAGGATAAGATAGTGTTTTTGGATTATCTTACTTAGAGGCAACATATAAATGAAGAAGATGACAGGCGCCAGAATGGAGTGCAGGGTAGGTTGGTTTTGGGGGGGGGGGGGGGGGTTGCTCATGTTGATAGAGAAAGTTCTGTTTTCAAGACATGAGCATAACCAGTCCAGGGCAGTGCCTTAACGCCAAGCCCATGCTTAAGGCGGTTGACAAGAATAGTATGATCCACTGTGTCAAAAACAGCACTGAGGTCAAGAAGAACTAAAATGGCACAATTTTCAGAGTCGACAGTGAGGAGCAGGTCGTTATAAACTTTCATTTTACCAGGTTAGTCTCACTGAGATTCAGAATCTCTTTTGCAAGAAAGACCTGGCCCCCAAGAAAAACAGCACATAAAAAGGTTTCACACAAATGTAAATAAAACAAAACACAGTCTGCAAAAACATAAGCATATAAATAAAAATCAAATCCATAAAAATGTCCTAAGGTGACTCATATCCATTAATTGGCCAATTACATCTTGGAACTTTGGTTGGTTATTGATAACGGATCCAGTCATTGTTTAAACCATCTATCCAGTAGTGTATTTTTGTATAACGTGCCAAATATGATGGCATGGCTTACACTGTTTTTTCATAAATTATAACATACATAGTCACATAATCATCTCTATCATATTTGAAATGCCTGTTCCAGAAGCCAAGAGAATGAAGAATACAATTTTCTACAATGGAAAGGTGATCACACCACATTCCAATTGAGATCTGGTTTCCCCAACGACAATTTCCCACACGACCCACACCAGAGAAGACAAGTATGTAAAGACCTTAACGTATGAGACAACACCTTGACTTCTTATACCTACATTATAAACTCGTAGCACAGGTCTTTTCTCATATGATTGCTCATTTGAGAGAAATGTTTGCTAAAAACATCTCTTAAACCCCTAATCTTTCAGAACTCTCAGGAAGTTGGGTTCATCTTCCCAGGGTTTAAAGTCAACAAAGCTCTTCAGATAGACTTGCTCAAATGCTAGTAAAATAATCCCTTTTGGATCGATTTCTGGAAATGTGGAAAGACAAATGTACAAAAAGATAAATGACAACACTAGCATTTTTCACATTATATTCTTGAATCAGAAGGCACCAGGCCCAGATGGCGTCTCACCCTCCTGTTTGAAAGTCTCGCTGACCAGCTGGCCCCCATCTTTTCACAGATCTTCAACAGATCCCTGGAGTTGTGTGAAGTGAAAACATACAGTATATCAATGTGTTTTACCAGTGTCAGGATCTTAATGTGGGAAGTTAGGACCCAAACGTAGGAAGGCAGAATGAAACTATAAATAGTGGAACTTAATCTAAAAGAAAACAAAACAGGGGTGTGTGGCTTTTCTCCCTTTACACTAACGACTGCATCTCAGGAGAGTTACTGTACAGCTCCAGAAGGAGGTTGAACAGCCCTCTGGTGTGGTTTACCTGTGAATGACAGTGGACTTCAAACTCAGATAAACTGCTCCCCATCACCATTGTACCTTCAGGTTTCTGGGAACCACAATCTCCCATACCTGAAGTGGACGGCCAACATCAACACGAGCAGGGCCAAATGTGCAATGACCTCAGGACAGAGAGTCTGTTCTCTACAACATCAAAGGACAACTTCAACGGACAGTGAGCTGCAGAGAGAATCACCGGTGCTAACCTGCCCTCCATCCAGGACTTATACATCTCCAGGTCAGGAAACGGGCAGGAAGCATCTGCAGACATACAAAATGAATACAGGTGCAAATCATAATCATAATTCAGACCCCAAAATGTGGTGGAAATTCAGGTGGCAATTCAAAGGGTTTAGGAGCCCTCTACTGGATAGCACCATGACAGCCAAGGTTGCAATGACCCACAGAGATACAACATCAAAGGACAAAGCATAGGGGACAAAGTTCCCAATTCCTTCAGCTGTAAAAATAACGCTATATGAAATTTAGCCCAATGTTTAGGTTTGGTGTTTGTTTAAACAGAAAATCAATTTAGTGCCTTCTAAACCTCATGATGCCCTTGACTATGGAAAAATGTATAAACTCTTTAAGTGCTAAGATTTTATAACAAAGGTTAACAACGTGGATGTTTATGTTATGTATTAGATATATTGGTTGTGTAAATAAAATGTAGGACTACTCACACAGCAGGCAGTTTTCTGCATGACACTAGAGTCTATCACACACTTGTCATATCTGTTGCTAGAGGTCTTTCCGTTCAGAATGGACCCAATTTAGATAAACACACTAAGCGAAGGTAGTCAACCTGGGTCATACTTTACCAACAATTTGTTGATGGTAAAATAGTCAAATGGGTTTGGCCAGTTTTCTTTATGTCCTGTTTACTTGTGTTTCCTCTAAGGACATACATTAATTATTTTCCATCCAGTTTGCAGTTATCGGAATCAGGAACTACCTACAGCATTACACAACACCCTCTATTTCCTGAATGTTATCCTTTACGCTTTCCTCAAATCCCTAAACATAAACAAACAAATACCAATCAATTGTGTCAATTGTAGACGGAACAAAATCCTTAGATTGGGATGAATGGTGTTTGGTGGCGTCTCTGTATACTCTGGACACTTTTCACATTGATTCAACCGGGTAGCGTCTGATTGTTCCTTTCTGTAATGCTGCATTGTGTCTTATTTGACACATTGTTAGAAATAGGATTCATGTCCTGCTTTTGTTGTTTCTCTTCCTCATGTTACAGTGCCTTTTGTAACTAAAACAATCTGCACTCCAATGTCTATATCTACGTATCTTATGTTCAAATGTGTCTGTTAATCTCACTTAAAATTAGCTAACACTCTGTAGAGCACTAATCTAAATCTTGATCTTTTCCTAAAGAGTCCCACACCCTACATTACTTCTAAATACTGAGGTGGGCAGGTGCGCTTTGTGTCAGTGGGAGTGCTGGATGGGGTACAGATCGACTGTTATGAGAGCCCCAGTAGGGACAGCAGGAATGGGAGAAACGTGCCCTCGGCCGCCTGGGCTGACGCTCGGGTAGAGGACTTCTGGAAAGAAGAAAATACGGCCCGCAGGCGAGACGAGAAGAACTTCTCCAATTTGATGAGGGACCACTTTAATCACAGCCTTGGTAAGTCAGGACTGTTTTTCAGTGCTGAACGATGAAGTCTAAACCTTGGGCTGGAAACCCTTTTTGTTTTGAAATGTGAGCCTGTAAAAGTGGACACTAACTTGCTGGCTTCAGAGCGAACCTATAGGTGTCATGGCCCTCCTCTTAGGGCAGACGCACACCTTCCAGACCATGTGTGAGCGTGGTATCAGGGAAGATGGGTCCACATGGGGGACATTCGCAATGCCCACGACGGACAAGACTTCCTGACCTTTGACCCGCTGTCCAGTGGCTGGCTTGCGGTCGCCCTGCAGCGTTACATGGCAGCGGCTCAGCGGATAAAGAGACAGGTGGGTCTGTCCAATGACAATTTCTATTTTAACGTGACATCCACTACCAGTCAGCCATGACACACAAAAAACGTGGACAGCAGCAATTCCAGCATAGTATTAGATTTGAACTCCAGGATGGGGCCATGATGCTAGTTTTGTAAAGAGTGTGTCCTGTGACTTTCCTGAATGCTGTAAGTGGGACAACAGGGTGTGGTGGACCATGACGTGGCAGACTATGTGAAAACAAAGTGCGTGAAGAAGCTCTGCACGCTCCTACAGCATGGGGAAAAAGCTCTGGCCAGGAAAGGTAAGAGGAGCCCCTTCAAAAGAAATGGAAACAAATGTTTTTATTTTGAATCCACCAGGGTTGGGTATTATATCCACAACACAAGTGTCCAAATAACATGCTAATGATTTTTCTCTATTTAAGAAAGTATTTTTTTTTTCTTTCTTAAACAAGGGGGAAGCATATAACACGCCTCACCAATCTCGATTAAAAACGGTGCAGAAATTACAACCGTCACGGTGCTCTCTCAAGTAGACCAAGTCACCTGCCTGGCCACTGGTTTCTACCCCCGGGGGGCAGTGTTGAGCTCGTTCCGAAAGGTTCAGGGAGATGAGGAGAAAGGAGAGGAAGAATTGGTCCTGATGCCGAGTGAAGAGCTTACCAATGGAGATGGAACCTTCCAGATCCGTCTATCATTGAAGGTTGAGGAGCCAGAGTTCTCCAAGTACACCTTTTGGTGTTGGCTTGAGCACAGTCGCCTGGAAAAGCCTAAATAGGTAAAACTGGTGTAAGAGAGTAACTCCATTTTTAGAGCTTTGATGAAAATCAAGGGGAAGTGATGCCATGTAATATGCCTTTAAATAGGCTCTCAGGGAGGACATTTGATTTACTAAATGTATAGATTAACCTGTGTACTGATTTCCAAAGAAGATATACCTGTGGTAAGAGGACATCTTTTGACCAATTTTGTGATTGTGGTGGTTGTTTTAGCAGCTGCCATCATAACTGTGATTACATTGTGGTGTCAACATAGAGGTAAACTATTTAAAGCACTGAGAATCAGAGATATGTGTTACAGCTCTCTCTCTCTCTCTCTCTCTCTCTCTGTCTGGTTTCTGTTATTTCTGTCAAGCAACTGCAGCTGTCAAACAAGACATCATTATCATGCCGAAGAAAGATCAACCCATCTTTAGTCTTTCTTATTCTGTTCTTAACTCTTAGCTAGGGTATAATGATTTGTGTTTGAACTCAAATGTGTAATAAATGTTTACCTTTTAATAGTTTTATAAATCAATATTTGCCACACAATTTGAGTGGTCTGTCATAAATGGCTCTTGCGGTAAAGTCAGTTCACTGTTTCACCACAAGCAGTAACATCTTTTTTTTCTATAAGGATGCAACAACATTAAATTCCCCAGATTAAAAGGGAGCAGCATGGGTTGGTCCCATTTAGGTACATTTTCGGGCTCCATTAATATACTCAATTAAGCCAGCGTTGTTCTTACTTAGCAAAAGTTGAGGCAAAGTGTTGTACTTCTTTACAACCTCAGAGGCAACGTGTAACGGAAAACAGCCCGTCTATGTTGACCTATTAGTTACAACCAGTTTTAACATTTAGTGTTTGAATCTAGAAACCAGCTGTGGCATTGATAAAAGAATAAATAAAAGAAATCTGCTTACATGAGTGTACCTGAAGTCAATCAACACATGGACCAAAATGATTTTATAACGTCTTATCATCATGTGAGTGTTTTTTTTCCTTGTCCCCTTTCACCACCATTCATTATCCAAAGACCAAACACTGAAAAACATGTCAAAACAAAGTACACCTCCATTATGTCACGGTTGTGGGCGGAAGCAAGTGTGGGCTTGTTCAAAGAACCTTAAAGACCCAACAACAAATCCTGAAGTTCCCTCAATAAGCTGTGTATGTTTACCATCACAGTTAATGGGGCGATACGTTTATTCAAACAACCTCCCGGTTGGAGAGTAAGGGGCCAATCGAACAGGACTCAACAACATGTACCCTACTGAGATAAACAAAGAGCCGAGTTTGTGAACCCCCCTGCATGGTCCTTGTCAATAAGGAGACAGGTCAGGGACACAGAGGTGGGTTGGTCGTCCCCAGACATCTCTTTCAAATGGGCTAAATTTATGACAATTAATTTATTTATTTGAAGCACATTCAAAAACTGGATTTACAAGCAAGTAGTTCTGTTAAGTGTACTGATATACCAAGGTAATAGTGTACTTTCGTTTTGACAAAACCTGAAAAGAACAGCGTTGAGCAACTACCCTTGTTTAAATGGTCACAATCGATACTACTCTTCGTGGCATGGCAAGGCCTCAAAGAAGTCACCGTGAGCCACTGATAAGCGACGTCTTTAGGAGGCTCAGTAAGTGACTGGCGTAATATGTTTCCCTGGTGAGTCTCCCTTACACATTCCGTTCCGAGTGGTTTGTTTGCCTGGTTGTTTTGAAGTTTATTGGGAACAATTGGAAAGCAGTTGACTGTGGTGTTGTCACTGGACTCTGGCCCTCCACGCTGCATATTGCCAAAGGTGAAGAGAGAGGAGGAGGTGAGGTGCCTGGGTGGGAGGGGTGTGTGCGTGTGTGTGTTGATATGTGTTTGAATGCAAACACACCTCTTAACAGGTCGGTGTGTAGTAGCTGGTTGGAAAGTTGACAAACAGCCGCAAAGAGTCAATTTGTGATCAAATCTACTTTAGTGAACCAATATTCTAGAAATGGTTTAGCGGTCAGTACATTGTCAATAAGGTTATCTAAGAAAAACTAATATATTTGAAATACAAAACACTCCATCCGCATCCTTACACACCTCTAACAGGTTGGTGTGTAGTAGCTGGTTAGAAAGTTGACAAACAGCCGCAAAGAGTCAATGTCTAAGTGATCAAATCTACTTTAGTGAACCAATATTCTAGAAATGGTGTAGCGGTCAGTACATTATCAATAAGGTTATCTAAGAAAATATAATATATTTGTAATACAAAAACACTCCATCCGCATCCTTACACTAGCTCTGGCAAGCACGGACTTGTAGGAGGACAATGATATGAGCCCAGATCAACCAGCCCCTGCTATGAGAGACAGTCTAGTGGCATGACTTGCCTGGACCTGAGAGGTGAGCTTGGGGGCACATGCTTCATGTTTCTCTATGTAAGGAAACCCAGCAGCATCTCATTAGTTCTAACAACAAAGAACTGCTGACTTGTTACGGTACAAACCAGGTTGATCTTCCGGGCAGGTTGTTAGCAGTCTATCAAAGTTACACTTTTTAACTTACTTAAAGGATATGCTGATTATTTGTGCCCCTAGGTCTTGTTCGCCTGTTCAAATAATGAACTCATGAGTCAAAAAGTATTGTTTGTATTGCTTTTTAATTTTTGTTTTAAATTATAGCAATTAAAAAAGCGAAATGGTTCATACAATGCGATGGAAAACACACAGGGGAAAAAACAGGTTGGACAAGCATACAGTTTTTTGCATTTCTAACACTGCACTAAATAATAAATACTACATTTTGGGCATGTGCCCAGTTTCATTCATTTTGGAGTAGAGTTCAGGCATGGGAAGGATCACTTAGGATGTCTCAAAGTGCCAAACAGAGGTCGAGGGACTGCCAGGTCTCATAAGTTTGCCAGTGATGGAGAATATGGAGGTTGATTTAGCTGGCGTTAGAGTAGGACTCGTAGAGGGCGGTTAGGCGGGCTTTGAGGTCTTGGGCATATGGGTCCAGCTTGTCCTTCAGGTCCTCAGCGTAGGGGGCAAGGCTCTGCTGCACCAGCTTGGCTCTGTTTGCCAGCTGGACCTGGAGGTTCGCAGCCATGGGGGCCAGGCTCTCCTGGAAGTTCTGCAGACGTTCGTCGACCTTCTGCTTAAGCTCCTCGGTGTAGGGGCCCAGCTGGGCCTGCAGCTCGCTCACACTCTGCTCCAGGCTGGTCCTCAGCTCCTCGCTCTTCTGCAGCAGGGTGGTCCTCAGGGCCTCAGAGTCCAGAGACTCTGCGTAGGGGGCCAGCTCCTGTTTGAGCTGTTCCACTCTCTGCTGGACCTTGGTCTTCATCTCCTCTGCGTAGGGCTCCAGTTTTCCCCGGACGGTGCTCAAGTCCTGGTCCAAACGGTCTCTCAGTACCTCAGCCTCCTGCCTGATCTTCACTATCATGTCCTGGGCCAATGGGGGGATCTGTTCCTGCAGGGTCACTGCATACTGACTGGCTACGTCGGTTCCTTCAGTGATGCGGGCACTGGATGGTAGAGAGGTGGGGATAAACAAAGGAGAGGTTAGATTAAATTATCACCCAAGAGTTCGAACATATTTCCTACATCTCTCATGTCACATGACTTACTTGACTTCCTGTCCCAGCTGAGACTTCCTGATCATCTGGACTGTGTCATCGGCGGTTTGGGTAGCCTTGGCAACATAGTCCCAAAAAGCATCTGTCAGTTGCTCCAGCTGAGGCTTGGGCTCGTCAGCATAGAAGATGTTGGCATGGCAACCTGTTAAAGTGTGGCGGTAGAAACATTGTAAGTTTTAGTGTCAGTACTGATTGTGAATCCTAAAGTTGCCTACTTTAAGTAGACTGAAAATGTAAAACGTAGCTGAATGAAGCCTCAATGTGTGGTACAGCATAGGTTTTCTTTCATCTCTTCGTTTATCATTAGCAAATAGGTTTGAAAAAATAAGAAATAAGAAAGCTTTAGTAGCTTTCATAGATAAGTAATTTTAACATACCAGAGAGCACAGCGAGGGCAAGTACAAATAGCACCTTCATGATGAGTTTCTCACTGAAAAACAGAGGTAGCATTTATTAGTTTAACTTACTTTAAAGTTTAACAACAACCAAAATCCTTCATATTTTCATGTCTTTAAAAGACAGTGTTATTCTCACCTGATGGTTGTCGAGTATTTCTGCGGATGGTCAGTGTGGGTATGAGTGTCTCATTACAAGTCTAAGCTGTCTATATATACTGTTGTCAGGTGAGAGTTGTAGCCGAGAGGCTGAAGTCCAGGAAGATTATGCCATGTTGTCAATGCAGGCCTTTACGGTTTCAACTGCCACGCCTGCTCATGCAACACTCTCATACACGCACGCACGCACGCACGCACGCACACACACACACACACACACACACACACACACACACACACACACACACACACACACACACTATTGTATTGTAAGGACTCATTTTTGCATACTACAAATCTAAGCACAACTGATGAACATTTTAAGATAACACGTTATGTTATCTGTTTTGTTATGTTATGGCTACACTGCATATCTATTAGGGTATGGCTATATGGTGTCCACATAGTTCACTCCCAGTGGTCTGCATATAGCCTTAGATAACCGCTTACACTGTTTGACTGATACTCTGGACTCTGGCAATGGGTCAAGCCAAATGAGAATGAGACGGCATATTGTATTTTATTGGTTCCGTCTCCACCTCATTATCAGTCAAAACGTACAACCATCAGCGTTCCCTCACAAACCTACACGACTTTATACTTAAAAGTCAAATGCAATGTTCCAGTCTGCGTGATAGCCTTGTCCTGAGCATGCTCTGCAGGTTTGTATACTGGAGCTCAGTGCATCTGTATTATATCATCTCCCTAAGAGCATGAGCAAAAACCAATACAATCAAAAGTTACCAGATCTGCACATGCTGGGAAAAGGTAACAACTCGAAGGGGCTAGAGAATACCCAAGAGTAAGAAAGGGTGCTCAAGTAGGGAGAGGTAGGAGTATTGACTTGCACTTTTTAAGGCAAGTAAGTCAGACTCAAATAAAGTCTGCAGGACATCAACAACTCCAGCACTGAGGCGTGCAGGCAGGCACAGAAAGTCAAGGGAACAAGGTGGTCGAGCTCAATCAGCCCCCCCACCCCTCCCAAAAAAAAAACTCCCAATGAGAAGATCAGTAACCAAAAACCTAAAGTGGAGTGGCCATCCATCACTGAAAAAAGGCTTTGGACTCCATTAAACATAGACATAAAAGACACTTGAACAGCGCAGAGGCACAGTTGAATGGAAATTAGAGGAAATATGGGATGTTGTATAGGATTATGGAAAGGATAGATCTGGGCTGTTGGAGAAACTTCAAATCAAGAAAGTAATAAAAGGCTGACTGAAAATCTTACAAAAAACAACTTAATATATTCCTCAATACAGAACGTAGGCATAGCAGGCTTTTCCTAGTGTCAGGAGAACGCTAGCATGATTTGGCACCAAATTAAATTGGCAAAACATGAGAAAAAATACCTTCATGTCATATTTCTTGATTTGGCAAATGCATTTGGGTGTGTGCCTCACAATCTGTTGTGGACTGCATTTGAGTGTACCAAATGTAATTAAGTTCAATTTGACCGTTTTCAAGTTGAGATGTAGCCCTGTGATAGACTGGCGACCTGCCCAGGGTGTACCCCGCCTCTCGCCCTGTGTCGGCTGGGATAGGCTCCAGCCCCCCCGTGACCCTGCAAAGGATAAGCGGTATAGCTAATGGATGGATGGAAGTTGAGATGTTTAAAAAAGGTTTTAAAGCCTATGAACAATTTTGTTACACTTGTGGTGTTATGGGGCAGTGAATGTCGGTTGCATTCAGCATGCAGCGTCAAATATGGCCCCCTTTTTTAGTATGATGAGTATAAATTCTTGTTTTTTGTGAAATTAAACAGACCTAATTCATCCATTCATACAGAGGTACATATCGTAACACAAGATTTGTCACTACAATTGCAAATTTTAACTTATGAAAAACAAGAAAAAAATGTATATCTGCAGTCAAAGCGTCAACGCAAATTATTTGTAACACCTTTATTTTTTTTTACGCAGTTAATCCAGTCGTAAATCGGATGGCAACTAGCAAGCAATGGATCAAGAAAATGGTATTTTTTTACTGAAAACCCTGGTCTGTTGACAAGATCAAAGTTATTCGCAGGTACTGTCAATCAAATTTTGTTACTACCGGAGAACATCTCATCTTTAGTAGCCTACCATTTGCTAGCCAAGCTGACAGCTAATGCAGACAGTCCCGCCCCGTTAGCCTGAAACATCTCGCTTGCAAGGCTTTGTATTTCCCCATGTGTGGTTGGACAAAATTACATTCTGGTTTTCTTAAGAAGTGTGAGTGAGCTTGATACTGGAGTAGTTAGATGACCAGTGTACCAGTTATACAATGAACGCAGTGTTTTTAGTAAGAGCACAAATATTAAAGCTGGCTCGGCATGCAGTTGAATGCTAGCGCTAGGCCCCAGCCATTGTAAACTAATTGTAAAGAATGTTAAAAGCCCGTTCAGTGCTAGAGTGAAGCTTGTGTTGTCAATTTGTGAGTGTTTATTTAGATGCATCATGTCTTGGGCCTAAAATTGTTTAGAGATTAAGAGCATATTGGTAAATGCTTGACCTATGTGGGTCCTGTTGTTTCAGTCTGTTATGCGATAATGCTGAAAGGGGACCTATTATGCAGATTTTCAGATTCATACCTTTATTTAGGAGTTCTACTAGAATAGGTGTACGCATTTTAATGTTCAATAAACAATTTATTTTTCCAAACTGCCTGGATCTGCAGCACCTCTATTCACACTCTGTCTGAAACGCTCTGTTTTAGCTCCTGTCTCCTTAAGGCCCCCCCCCCCCCCAAACCCCCTCCCCCCCCTCCCATGAACCCAGTCTGCTCAGATTGGTCAGCTGCCCAAACAATGGGAATTTGCCTTCATGCTTACCAAAACAGCGTTTTCTCGACATGGCAAAACCACCAGGCCTCCGCTCCGACTGGCTCTGGGTAAGGGCGTGCCAAACATTATTCAAATGTGTGACTTAGTGACGTAGATAGGTTATGGAAGAAAACGCCAGACTACAAACCAGGCGTTTCAGGCAGTTCAAGAGCAGTGTTTTCTGTGAGAGAGAGTAGCTCCCATTGGCATGGACTATTGGCTTTGTAACTTTTCAGAATTTTTACATGCACAAAAAGCTATATAACACGCTAAAGGAAAGGGAAAACCCCAAAAAGCAAAATAGGGCCCCTTTAAAGCTTGGACACACTACGGCCCAAGAAAGCCTTGCGAATCACTGGGAATATGGTGGCAAACCTCACTGGTAAAAACGAAAACCACAATGTAAGTATTTTCTTTGTTAATAAAGAGTAAAACATTACGATAACCCTTGTATTATCGTAGTATCGTTTAATATAATTTCAATTTATTATATAGCCTACCTTTTGTTTATAACAAGCATAGCAAAAAGATCGCTTGTTGGCTATTGTTTCTAGCTAGTTAGCTAACGTTTCAGCAGTCAGTGTTAGGCTGATTTGTGCATATTTCCATGTGTTTCCCCACTATGATGGCATATCGATATGAAATATGCCGAAATTAACAAGTCCTGCAGTGAAGTTGCTGCACATGTTTCCGCTCTAAGTTACGTCAGTGCAGACTGGCAGGGTAGTTTTCCCGATTGGCTGCTGACAACTGAAAAAGGATGCCCACGCAAGAAGACGGTATTGTGAGATTTTAAATGTTCGGCAACAAACTCTGTTTATGTTTTTTTTGTCGCGTCCATTATGTAAAATCGATGCCTTCCACGACTACTGATGACGTATGAGGATCACGAAGGGTTGTCCAAATTCGTAGGGCCAGATTTACACCCCTACCCCTTGTGACTGCTTTGAGGGGCAAGTCGAAACGCAAAACGGAGGGCTAGGACTAAGCTAAGAGCCTACATTGTGTGAGATAGTGATGGGAATTATGGCTCTTTTTAGTGAGCCGGATTGTTTGTCTCAGCTCAGCAATAAGAGCTTTTTCATTTTTTCATTTAATTTAGTTCCACTTCTGGCTTTTGTAATTCAGCCACGTTTAGCGATGTTTTGACGTATGTGTGACGTATATCACTTACATTATTCAACGTAACGATATCAAACCTTATGATCTACAGCATACCATAATTTTACATTGTTGTGTACAAAAACCTTAAATAACCGTAAAAACATCAGACAATTGGCCTATTACACATGTGTATTGATTGAACATTTTATTTCAATCGCCATCCAAAATACAAACCATTCCAAACAAATATCACACTCAAATCAGAACATGGTGTGCCATATATAACAAATAACAAATAAATCTCAATGTGTAAAACAGCAGCATCCAACAATAAGTGAAACATTGTCTTTAGGATAGATCGTCATTAAGGAAAACTAAATTTAGAGGGGCTGATCCTGTTTCTTCTCTGCTATCTGCCCTGTTTGTGAGATGGGACTGATGTTGCCACAATGTACTGTCGCTCTGCCATCACCTTCACAAGTTGTAGAGGTGCACTAATTAAATAATTGCTGCACCAATTTAATAATTTTAATAGAATTCAGACATTTCATAAAATTGTCTTTCAAATGTGAGTTAAATAAAAAAAATTGTAATGCGTGCTACTGCTAGTTTCTGTTGGTCTTGAATTTATCAAGAAAAAAAAAGAAAACGGCTCTCAGATGGGAGCAGGCTCCTATCTTCACTTAAAAGAGCCGGCACATAGAGCTGACTCGTTCTCGAAAGACACATCACTAGTGTGAGATACTTACATACTCATATAACTAAGTAATGTCATATTTTTCAGGCTTGAGTTTAACATGTTATGATCTGAGCATATTTTGTCTGCTAAATGCAGTACCTGTAAGGGTTTCTGGGTAATATTTGTTTTGTGTAGATTGATTTCCAATACATTTGCATAAAGCAAGCATATTTTGTCCTCTCCCATGTTGATAGCAGAAACATGAACGATTTCCCATCTATGGTCAGGTTTGAACAGATACAAAATGTGCGATTAATCGCGATTACATTTTTTTATTGTTTGACAGCCTTAGTATAAATAGAAGTTAGTGTGTTTATAGTCTTACAGTATTATGCCTATTGTCGTCATCATAGCCAATACATTGGATAAATCGTGCCGTTTTTAAACAAAAGACTTGTGGTATAGGTCCATAAAATACAAAATTATATATAAATTACTTGGTTATGAATGGATAAGTTACCTATGAACACTTTACTGAATGATAATCAGTGTTTGTGTTAGTGCTGTAATACATTTAAATCCAGATCTTTAGACCCACTAACACTAAAGGTGTAAAGGATTTTCTAACACAATAGGACAGTTTAGCAGTCAGGGTTGTCAGGAAAGCTGAAGCTATGGCACCTACAGTTTGGATTTACCAGGCTTACAGAGGATTTGAAGTGCATCAAGTCTAGATTAGAAATGACACTTACAGAATCCTGAGATAGCCTAGTAAGAAAAGCAGCAGACACATTAGCATCATGGCTGAAAAGAATACAAAAGAAGAAGTGCTGCAGGCAAAAGCAGCCCTTAAACATTCGGAAATAGTATGACAAGTATAACATGGACAAAGAGAATTTGGACTTTGCACAAGTAAACAAAGATGGTCGAAATCAACCCCATGGGGATAAAGCAAATAGTGATAGATACACCTCACAAGCGAAACAAGGGCGACGGATGAACTGGGAAAGTGTAGAGCAGAAAATTACCTGGAATGACTTGTGGAAAATGGACCAGAATTTATTCTTAGGGCAACCTACAACCCATTGCCAACACCTGCAACTCATAGGCAGTGGGTAGGAAAGGACTGAAAATACGTGGGGACAGCTCATATCAGACACATAATGTCTGGGTGCAAGACTAACCTCACTCAAGGAAGACATACCTGCCGTCAAAATCATGTACTAACGTGCTTGGCGGCAGCAATAATGATAATAATAATAATACATTTAATTTAATGGCGCCTTTCTAGACACCCAAGGTCAACGTACATGGCATAGAATATTAAACAATATATACAAGTATATACAAAAAAATGGCACAATATAACATTTAACATGAGATAGACAAAAGGCATTAATGCAGGGAACATCAATGTATAAATATATATATATATATTATATACACAAACATACATACATTTACATATATATAGTACATACACATATATATGCATACATAAATAAACTAAAAAGGTAGAAAGATAACAAGCAAGGGGTAGGATAAGGGAAACAAGTGGGCCCATAGGAGGAATTTAAAAATGTTAATGGAGTCAGAGTTCTGAATCACAGGGGGAAGGGAATTCCAGAGAATGGGAGCAGCAGCACTAAATTCTCTGTCCCCCATGGAACTGAGTCTGGTTTTGCGGGTGGTGACCAGTGTCAGAGGAGCGGAGGGTACGAGAAGGCGTGTATGGTTGGAGGAGGTCAGAGACGTAGGAAGAGGCAAGTCCATGGAGAGATTTATAGGTGAGAAGTACAATTTTGAAGGAAATGCGAGATTTGATGGGAAGCCAATGTAGTTGAAGAAGGCAGACTTGGTGACAGCTTTTATATGAGGTTCCATGGATAGGGTGGAATCCAAGACCACACCAAGACTTATTCCCTTGGCAGAGGAGCAGATAGAGGAGCCGTCAATAGTGAGGACCACATCAGCTACCTTTTTGAGCAGAGCCTGAGGAGCCACAATCATCGGCTCAGTCTTGCTTCTATTGAGTTTCAAAAACGTTTGGGACATCCAGGATTTTATTTCAAATAGGCCGTTTGTGAGTGAGGGGGTAGGGAGGGTTGTGTTGGGTTTAGGATGTATGTAGAGCTGGGTATCGTCTGCGTAGCAGTGGAAATTGAGTCCATGTTTAAGTCTAATTATCTGTCCCAGAGGAAGCATGTAGATAATGAATAGGATAAGCCTCAGGACCGAGCCCTGCGTTACACCATGGCAGACTGGTGCCGGGAGGACTGGGCTGTTCCTAGAGTCACTCGATTGTACCTGCCAGATAGATACGACCTGAACCATGCATTGGCAGTGTCAGTGATGCCCAGGAGCCTATCCAGGCGGTCTAGGAGGATATTGTGACAGACGGTGTCGAAGGCTGCTGAGAGGTTGAGAAGGATCAATAGAGTTAGGTTGCCAGAGTCAGCTGCCAAGAAAAGTTGCTGTGTTTAGCCCAGAACCCAGATTGCATAGGTTCATTCAACTCATGGTGAGACACATGGGACTGTAGTTGAGCAGCTACAGTGCGCTCCAGGATTTTGCTAAGGAATGGAAGGTTGTAAATAGGCCGGTAGTTATTTAGAGACTCTGGGTCCAGACCCTGCTTTTTAAGGATAGGGGTGATCACAGCCATCTAAAGCTCTGGAGGGACAGAGCCAGTCCAGGTGGAGGTGTTTACAATGTTAACAATGAAGGGGCACAGAGTTGGCAGACAGGTCTTGACTAGGGAGACAGGCGTAGGGTCAAGTGTGCAGGTAGAAGATTTTGATCGGGTGACCAGAGCAGAGATAAACGCAGCATCAACAGGATAAATCATACTTATCAATATATGATCAATAGAGCATAGGTGGTCAATATTTAATGTCCTGCAAATTGGAGCAGAAGGGAACACACCACATCCACTTTGTCAGGGAGGGACTTCTGTGAACAAAGAAATGTAGGCCAACTCAAAGCTCAGGGCAGCTGAATGAGCCGTGATTGGAAAATGCTTGCATATGTTAACCAACAACTGAGAGTCTCATCAGAGATTGCAACAACCAACTTAAGACCAGACATGTTTCTCTCTATTTCTCTGGTCCAACGCACAGCAAACTGTGCACTTTGTAGAGCTTACGGTCCCATGGGAAGAAGCAATAGAAGAGGCATACGAAAGAAAGAAACTCTGCTATAGCGAATTAGCAGCTGAGGTAGAACAGAGGTGTTGGGGAACAGAGGAGATATCAACAAACAAACTACTTAAATAAAATAGGAATCTGAAGCAAAGAGTTGCTCCACTCCAAAAAAGCTGTGTCAGATATAGCTAAGATATAGAAAGAAGTAGCCAGTGGCTAAAAGGGATAGATTGAATATGGACACAAAAGTAAAGAACATCATGTCAAAAAGCCAAAGTGGTTTCATCTCAGGACAAAAGTATAAAAGTAAGATTTTCTGCTGAGCATGTTTTTAGCAAACCCGCAGGAATAGAGTAGGGAAAGATTCTTTTAATTTGAGGGAATGGTAAGTATCCCTGCAGAGCTGCCCAAATAAGCATGCAAGAACAGAGTATGGATATCTCACTGCTTAAAAATAATCTTTTTTCCTTATAATTATCTGACGATGCAAAGAGCGGATATAGAGGGGGATTGCTCTGAGACGTCAGTGCACTCCGTGAAGCCTGGGGCTGTTTTGCGCTCTTAACTAAACATTCAGGATGTAAGGTGCTGACTTGAAAACTCCAGTGACACATCTGCTGTCAACCACAATCCAGTCTAAAATATAGTTTTTGAAAGTGCTCTTCTTGGATTATGGCTTTATGGATACTAAAACATTGTATCCTGTGTATTTTTTAAATGTCCCTCAAAACCACCGTACTCTCATCCTATCTGAACCGTCAACAGTTAGCATCAGTAGGCCAAGTTTTCATCCATTCATTACTATTCCACCGTCTCATGCACTCACATTAAGTCAAGTCAAATGTATTTATCGAGTACAGTTAAAAACAACTCACACTGACCAAAGGGCTGTACAAACGAGCAGACAGCAATTACTGTCATAAACGTCCAACAAATCGCCACGTTGCTCATGAAGAAATGCCAACTTTCACACACTTCCCCGCCTCCCAGATGAAGGTTCATTTGAGGTGGCAAATAAATCACAACACAGACAGAGCTAAGGGTAAAGAGCACAGGGCTTCAGTCTCCTTCGGTCTCTTCGGTCTCTCATCCACAATCCATTATTTCGCTGCTCCCTCTTGGATTGTTAAAGTGGGGCAAGTTAGAGAGTTGGCTTAGGATGGGCAAGGGCTTCTGTTGAACACGGGGGGCACATGTGAAGTCATGATGAACAAGAGGTGTTAAAGGATGGTTATTTAAAGATGTGTTCTTAATGTAAGGGCCTCACATTCCGTACATTTCAACGACCCAAAAAAATAGATCACAATTATAGAATCCATTTTGATATTTCCAATTTTCACAGCTTGGTTGTGTAGGAAATATTGTGACATGAAGTAAAAAGGTTATTTGGTGCGTAAACTGACTGCATGACTAACCTAAGGACTGACACGTAATGAACATGACACAGAATGACCCTTGATATGACAGAGAACCGAAACTGACTGTTACTGTAACTAGAGGCAGATTGGACCAAAAAGGCTTAGACACATTTGCATTATCGGGGGAACCCGATCACATCCCAGGTATGCAGACTGGAAGTGTTGTCTGGGCATTCAAAGGGCAATAAAATGACTGGCGTTGGATTTGCGATTGAAGACAGTGTGAGTTCCCAGGGGCAAAATCCATACACGCAACCTTAACTGAACCTTGACCTCAGACAGCTTTGCCATTGCAGTGAAGTGTTCCAATTTCAAAAGCAACCATTTGTTCACAACACAGACTCAAGGAAAATTCAAAGTGGAAGTGGGATCCAAACTATTCTTATCAAGTTACAAATGAATTGCAATATAAACTAAACCAACCTTCCAGCATTGTGTGCAGCTCTCTTTCTCTATAACACAAGATAATTTATGAAAAGATATGAATGGATTAGATAATCACTAACCAAGGCTATTTGATATTAGCTCCATGTTAGGCAGAGATTCAAAAGGTTAATAATGTGACACACCTGAGACAGCGAGACACTAGCCCCTGGACTTTGGGTTACTAGTTGCCTGGCTATGTATATAAACAGACAGCTCCTAAAGCCCTGGCACATTCACTGAGGTGACCAGTCCCATAGAGCTATCGGTACACTGGTAAGTCTGACAGTTGGCTGGCACAAACAACATTATTAGAGACAACTATTTCTGAAATACTCCTTTGCCAAAGCGATGTTCGTAAAATTAATTATTGTACTTTTCTTCCACAGAAACTAATAACCATGAAGGTTTTTGTTGTTCTTGTTTTGGTCGCTTTCACTGGTGAGTAACAGACACTCATATGTTTTTCAAAGTTCATACTTCAATTAAATAAATGTAATACGAACATTTCCAATCGATAATACCAACGATTCAGATTGCATCACCACCCCAGAACTAACTTAATGTTTCCACCAGGTTGCCATGCCAACATCCTCTTTGCTGATGAGCCCAAACCCCAGCTGGTGCAACTGTCAGACACTTTCTGGGAGTATATCTCCAAGGCTACCCAAACCGCCGATGACACTGTCCAGATGATCAGGAAGTCTCAGATAGGACAACATGTCAAGTAAGTCATGTGACGTGTGGGGCAAGCGAGCGCCGCTGTCACTGAGAGATGTACACAGTACTTTATGACTCAAGACTCTCAAATCCACTCTTTCGGTTTCTTGATCTCTCTCTTAACGGTCCCTCCATCTTTTTACCCTCCAGTTCCCGCATCACTGAAAGTACCGAAAAGGTCAGCCGGTATGCAGAGGACATGGCAGTGAAGATCAGGCAGGAGGCTGAGGTACTGAGAGACCGTTTGGACCAGGACCTGAGCACTGTCCGGGGAAAACTGGAGCCCTACGCAGAGGAGATGAAGACCAGGGTCCAGCAGAGAGTGGAACAGTTCAAACAGGAGCTGGGCCCCTATGCAGAGTCCCTGGACTCTGAGACCCTGAGGACCACCCTGCTGCAGAAGAGCGAGGAGCTGAGGACCAGCCTGGAGCAGAGTGTGAGCGAGCTGCAGGCCCAGCTGGGCCCCTACACCGAGGAGCTTAAGCAGAAGGTCGACGAACGTCTGCAGAACTTCCAAGAGAGCCTGGCCCCCATGTCTGAGGACATCCAAGCCCAGCTGGCAAAAAGAGTCGAGCAAGTGCAGCAGAGCCTGGCCCCCTACGCTGAGGACCTGAAGGACAAACTGGACCCCTACACCCAAGACCTGATGGACAAGCTGGACCCATATGCCGTGGACCTCAAGGCCCGACTAATGTCTCTCTATGAGTCCTACTCTAACGGCAGCTAAATCAACAACAATGTGCCATCCTTATGCAAATGGAACTTCCTTACCCCAAAAACTTACCCAAGATTCTGACCTGCCAACCAAATGGCTGAATATTTTCTAGTATTAAAACCTGCTTGTGTCTATATGATTGTATGTATGAGTCTTTACATCGAGTGGTTTCAGCTGAATTGCTTTGTTTGTTTGTTTTTCTATTCTGTGCAACGCTGTTTTATGCTTTAACATCCTAATTTATCAAATTAAAAGTAAAAAAAACTAGCTCTTTGACTCCCCATTAATTTAAATATGTCTATATGTAAAGCTGCCATGGATTATTTGGATAAGGGCCTGTAAAGGAAACTGAAACTTAGGCTAAACGGGGGAAGGTCATTGCTTACTACATTCCTTATTAAAATTTTGTTAAAATTAAGCCACTTCATTAAATAAAGTTAATTGACATTTGGTGTTTTATAAAGAAAAGTGGCCATCCAATCTTTCTTTTCTATATTATTTTTATAATTGCTGTTTTTTGTTGTCCGTGGGCTAGGAGGCCTCATTCAGATTGACGACAGACGATGCTCGCCATCTAGTGGCAAACAATAGCAATTTCACATGGAACAACTTTCTATTAGAAAATAGGTTAAATATCAGTGGCAAGGACCATGTATGAGTCTGGAATTGTCAACAACCAAGCACCATACAACTGCTTTTGGTGAACCAAACCGGTCCTGTCTATAGATTATCTTAAAAACCCTTTAGCCTTGTGTCCCACACCCAAACCCCCTTAAGCAGTGGGTACAGAAGGGACATGTTCTGGGCTGTTTCTGCATGTCTTGATCACACAAACAACTCCTTCCTCCACCTTCCTCCTCCTCCTTCTCCTCTTTCCCGTTTCCTCTCAGCCCTCCCGCCTTAGAGGCAGCTCCGTCCTCCCACGCTGTTTCATCTAATGTGGAGAGAAAAAAACAACATGCTGCCACACAGCCTGGACAGGCCGACACACCTGTTGCCCCCCCATAATTACAGAATCATGTCTGCACTAAATCATCTTCGTTTGAGATCTAGTTGTTACGATTCACGAGGGGACAGTTGTCGGCTCTAATTCTAATCCAGTGCAAATAATGGGGAGTTATCTGACATGATGAACAAAACATCTTATCTGTATTTGACTGATTTAAGGAGATGAGGTCACCTGCAGTTCTATTGTAGCGGCAGGAAAAAACGGTTCCAATTAATCATCTGGATTCTGAAGCCTGGGTGGACAAGAGCCAAGTCAACCGTTTTATTTTTTTATTTTTTTTGCTGAAAGTCCGCAGCCAGCTGACCACCACATATGACTCAAAGACTACTGGTAAGCTCCGTTCAATGCCCTATCACCCAGAGAACCGAACTGTGGTGACCTCCAAGACTGTCATAGACTAGGGAAAAGTTCTGGTTGTTTTGAAACGCTGCTACCCCAACCATCTGACCAAAAAACAGCCTGTTCAGCTCTCCTTCTGAGGCTGACTAACCGATGAGCAGGCTGGGGTAGTGACCGTTCATTCTCCCTGAATGCCCTCTCAAACACTGCCCTGCCAGACATGATGTATTTGCACATTCTTACCATTGTCTAAACCGGGAAAGAGGAAGGAGTATAAAAATAAGTCTTTCTGTCTGTCTGACTGTGAGTGTTCGCTGTATGATGTTACACTCGTTCTAATTCTCTTCCCTTCAATTTCCATTTGCTTCCCAATCCATTCGCATGTGTTACTCTGCATGAGGCCGCCATTCAAACCTCTGAATCCCTGTCCTCTGCAAAACGGAGGCCACAACCTTGTCACTCACCTGCATGCAGCAGCATATTTGTGTTTGTGAGCATTATGAAAATACTAAGGAAACACATCCAAATGTAATCCCTTGGTGATGAGAGGACAATGGAGGTCCTGGTTGTTCCTTCATGTTGGGTGAAAGACTAGAAGAACTCTTATTCTCGGAGCCAAGCAAATGCAAACCAAGAATGAAAGAAAATGTGTGAGAACGGGGATTGCGTGACTGTAGATTGCCAAGGCTGTTTAGATTCAATTACTGTAGTTATTTATTCAGAACTGGACTGGACTTGTTGCTGAATGTGCCCTTTTCTTTGTGACACACCCTTGTCATCACATACTCTCCTGAAAGACAGATTTCAATCTCAATGTGAGAACCGGAGTATAAATAATGCTGCATTCTTACATTAAAAACCTCTGTGAATCTGTTTGATATAAAGCTATTATGTGTGCTGCAACTGGGCTATAGAGCACTCTAAATATTGTGTCAATTTGTAAGGCTTTCGAAAGGTGTTCAGTCCTAATCCATTCTCATGCTTAGGAGTACAGACTTAAACTCCAGCTTTGTTCAGCTGTATAATCTAACTGAAACATGTTTTCTTTTCAATATGCGGCACAGAGAGGAATTTGTCATATCGGTCAGAGAGGCACTCCTTGGCCAGAGCCTAATGGGCCAAAGGCCAATGGAACAGTGAGAAAGTAAATAATGTTTCCAGATAGATTACGCCAAAACTGAATGTCCTCCACCCCAGCTAACCCCTTGCTTAAGTTAAGACTGACATAAGAATGTCATATTTTAACAGATTTTGGCAGTGCAATTACTGCAAATTTAAAATAGGAATTTCCTGACTACTAAGAGAGAGATAAGATAACCTTTAATATCACTACTCATTAATGCTATAAAGAGAATCCAAGTTGCACCAGTAAAACTTTCTTGCCTGTCAATGACAACAATATGTTTACAGTTCGATAAAAGCAATCATAAGAAGAAATATATGTGGCTAATTTTGTCCTATTCAAACTTATAAAAAGTATGTGTGCCTTCTTAATACGTTTTAATGAAAGTCCCTACCATTCATAGAGCAACCTTACGGACTTTGTATTGAAAACCGAGAAGTGCCAATTACAAATAGCAATAATAGGAAGTTACTTATCAGCAAACAAACAACCTCAGTTTAGACCTTTGGCCCCCAACTCATCCCCTGTCAAATTACTTTGTGACATCAATGCGATTACTTCAATAGAATACAACACTATTACTAGTATTAGTAGCTATTACAATTTATTTTTAAATGGCTTGTTGAAGCCAATGCTTGAAAAGTTAACATGAACGTTATGTAATCATACAACAGTAAACTATAACTTTTATCACTGAAAGTTATAGATTACCAGATAATCTGCTGTGATTCAAACTAATAGTATGACAATACTGTAGTCTTTGTTTTGGGTCCTCATGCCATATCGCATCGCCCACTCACAATTTTCTCAGGTTCTAGCCTCCAAGCCCTGGCATGCCCCTGGACTGCCTTTCTGTTGTCAACATGTGTTTTTTAAGGAGCAGTCGTCCAAGATAGTTAAACAAGGATTGCTTTAGAAATAACTAGGAGCACACAAATTCAAGGTGCTTGCTGGAACGCCAAGTAACTTTACTGTAACTTTCCCTCAATGCCATTGTTATTTTGATTAGGTCCTATTAAAGAGATGAATATGTGATGGTCATAGGGCTGTTCAGGAGTTGCAAAACATGTTAACATGTTAATTGCCACTTCAGGTTTCATGCAGAAATAATAACATTTTAAATTGTTGTAATTATTCAGTTGTTGGTATTAAGTTATTATTTTTGCTAAATCATGCAGTCATAAGTATTAAAGGACATCGTAATTGCATTAAAGTAAAAAAAAACTTAATCTGATCTTTCATAATTCAACATACCTGATCAATTAAAATAAATAAATGAACTATATAGGCCTAAATAGGTTTGTTGTGATGGGAAATTTAGCGCATGTAGCGATGCATAAGTCTCAGAACTGGACGTTTCGCTATTTTTTTTTCTTTTCATTCTTACGTTGAAATGCATATTTCACAATCATTTGCAAAACAGGTGAGAACTTCGGTCACAGAGCCTAATCGTGGAGCACACATCATCATCAAGTGGGCGCGCGTGCTTCCACCCTGCTGCGACACATGCACTTCGCTCTGCGAGGAAAGTATAAAAGCCAGTTGCCACCGTCCTTAAAGCACGGAGGAAACCGGACTTTTCAGGTGAGTGGGAAAAACTATGAACAGAACTATATTAGAAAAGCTATTTCCCTAACCTGATTGTGGATTATACACACATTATTTGGACAATATTACGAACGTTAGTTGACATTTGACCAGGTGACGTGTAATTTTACATATTTTGACTGATATGAAAACCAAAAAGCACTTTATTGCTGCAATGTCAATAGCCTTTGTTTAGATTTTATCTTAACGTTATACATTAAATTAATGCTTTATTCGTTAAATTTATAAAGGATATATATATATATATATGTATATATATATATATATATATATATATATATATATATATATATATATATATATATATATATATATGTATATACACACACATATACGTATATGTATGTTATATAACGAATAAAGAATAGGTGAGTGTGAATAACGATATTTTAATAGTGTTATTCATATCTTTTGGTATATCTAGTTCAAAAGCTAAGATATAACATTTAAACCAGTGCTTCAGCTGATTAATTTAATGTTTTTGTGTCACTCTTTTTAGGTCACTTCTAATTATAAATGACAATACAGTAACCTATCAGAGTGTATGTAGCCTATATATATATATATATATATATATATATATATATATATATATATATATATATATATATATACAATACTGTACATAAGTTTTAGGCAGGGAATGCTGTTTGGAAGGCGAAGGGCGGTCACACCAAATGTTGATTTGGTACAAATTTGCTGTTCCCTCGCTTTGTATTTCATGAATTGATAGATAAAAAAATAAACCATTAACATTTATATTTTTATATATATTTTTTCTAACTTTAAAGACTTCACACCTGCCTAAAACCTTTGCACAGTACTGTATATATATATAATATACTGTGCTGTTTTCTTTTAGGTGCACTTGTCTGTCAATCAATCATGAAAGCTGTAGCACTGATCCTTGCTCTCGCGGTCATCACTGGTAAGCATTATTCCTATTTTGGCTACTTCCTATTCACAACAACTTGATTTCTACTTTTGGAAATATTATTTACCATATTTCGTCGATTTGAAAATCAGTGATAGATCCCAGACCTTAATATAATACATTGTTTGTATTTATGCACTTATGTTCTCTTTCTTTCACAGGCTGCAATGCCCGCGTTGTGCGCCAGGCTGATGCCACCCCAGACCGCTGGGAGGAGACAGTGGAGAACTTCTGGCAATACGTCTCTGCACTGAACAACCAAGCTGATGGTGTGGTGGGCAACCTGAAGAGCTCCCAGATCAGCAGAGAACTATAGTAAGCCCCCCCCCCCACACACACACACTGTTAAAAGGACAGCTCACCTATTTTCCCTAACCTCTGACATCAGTGGTGAAGGTGCACAGCTTAGTCTATGTCAGTCAGTATGTGTATTATATGACTTTCTGTTTCCCACATGCAGCTACTTATCTCCCTGAGATTTCTACCTTTCCATACTTGCAACTTGGTCAGACATCCACCCTGCTTCTGCTCCCTTATCCATGATGGATTCCCCAGTCTAACCCATCCCTCTCCACTTCCCCACAGCACCCTGATCACAGACACCATGGCCGAGCTGGCAGTGTACAAGGACAACGTCGAGGCCAAGCTGGGCCCCTATGCTCAGGACACCGCTGGGCAGCTCAGCCAGGACCTGCAGCTGCTGGCTAGCAAGCTCCAGAAGGACATGGAGGATGCCAAGGAGCGCAGCACCGTCTACCTGGGCGAGCTCCAGACCATGGTGGACCAGAACACCGACGACGTGCGCACCCGCATCAGCTCTTACACCCGCAAGCTGAAGAAGCGCCTGAACAAGGACGCCGAAGAGATCCGCAAGTAAGTGGAGAGTGCCGCACTGTCGGCGGGGACCTTGGGTAGGAGAGGGGAACATCTAGCGTGTGTCTGGGCTTGTCGGGGAACGTTACTAAACCTGTGTTGTCCTCTGTGCCCTCCCCCAGCACCGTGGCCACCTACCTGGGCGAGTTCCAGTCCCGCACCTCCCAGAACATGGAGAAAGTGAAGGAGCACGTGGAGCCCTACGTCAGCCAGGCCCACGACACCGCCGCCCAGAGGCTGAGCAGCTTCACGGCCCTGCTGAAGAGCCAGGCCGAGGAGCTCAGCAGCCAGCTGGAGTCCCAGGCCCAGGGCCTCCGTGGCCAGCTGGAGTCCACCGCCGGCGATCTCCGCTCCAGCCTGGAGGGCAAGATCGACGAGCTGAGCGACTGGCTCAGCCCCTACGCCGTCAAGATCCGTGAGCAGATCCAGACGGTGGTGGACAAGGTCAAGGAGACCACTGCCTAAGCACCCGAGAACATTGGTGGGGTTGTGAGAGGGTTGGGGACATTCAAGGGTCCATTAATTTGTGTACCTCTGGGGCTCTCAACCACCATTTACCATCTGAATGTGGAGGGGAGGGAGTTGAGTGTTACTGATATTGCATTCATTTAGTTAGAAGCTTTTCTCTTCAGGGGATGGGGGGGGGAGGTGACCAACGAGGAAGGAGGAGAGGTGAGAAGCTCATAGCTTATATCAGCATTATATCATTTTGTCAGTTGAGACAGTTCTGTTTTGTTTGATAACTGGCGTGACTCTCTCTTCAATAACTCCTTCTTTGCTCCAAAGTGCCACACTCATCATTAACATTCTTTCATGCAGACACCCATGTTGTTAACCTGCTTTGCTCGTCTAGAGTTGTGAGGTCCTAGATGTCTCAACCCAGGGGACTTGGATCTAATCTGTGTTAGGTTTCCAGTGCATTGTTCAGGTTACAAGAGAAAGTGAGGGGGTGGTAACCATACCCATTCGGATCTTGGGCCAAATTGGAACCATCTCAAACCGACAACCCTCCTAAATGCACTCCAACACCAATGAGGCTGCGTCCCTTCATTTCACTCCCAGTACCCGCACAGAATAACACCAACAAATGGGGTCGACAAACTGAAATTGTTTGTTCCTATAGTACCTCTCACCTCCAACTGCATTGCTGTCTTTGCTTGCTGTATTTACACCTGCTCTGTTGGCTTTCTGTTTGTTGTTTTCACGATGTAACGTAACATGACCTGATGCAAACGTGACAATCCACTAAGGCATTTTGTAGCCTGGGCTGCATTCCTCTTGGACTGTAGATTGTGCTCTGTTGTGTACGTGTAACAAGCCTGTGATGCTGCTCACCATATTACACTGACTGGCAGTCCATGTCTGCAGTGGCTGCAGTTTGCTAACCTGCATTGAGTTAATAAAAACACATAAAAACATGAGACTCGTTGTGTGCTATAGTGACCTTATTGTGTATTCATTAGGCTACATGTAATGTTTTATTCAAGATATATTAGGTTTCAAGAGTCAGAAGCGATGAGAGCTGGAGTTTTATAGAAACAAAGCTTTGGAAAGGTAGTCTAGAATTAGATTAAAAACATAATATGAAGATATATTTAGATATCCAAAATGATGAGTAATTTTATTGACTCTCCTTGAAAGAACCATCATTTTGTATATTTTCCCTATGATCGAACTGCTGTTTAGATTTTCTTTCCCTGTAAACCCTAACGCCAAAGACACGTCCCTTATCACTGTAAGTGGTTGTTGCATAAATTGAACGTTGATTTAAGGCATAAAGCCTTAATCTACAACGGCTTTTGAGTGCTTTTCTATCTCTGTGACCCCCCCAGTCGTTTACAGACAAAATCCTTCATGATGTTCTGCCTCTCCCTTTCCCCCACACTGCAGAGCTATGTATTTTCTAATCTGTACTGCTGGCAGTTGATTAGCCAATCAGTGAATTTCTGACCCCTGCCGTTCTCTCCCTGTTTCTCTCATTACCCTCTCCTATCTTTTGTGCGGTTCTGACTTGTCATGATACGCATTGGCATTCCATTCCCTTGATCTCAGCGTGCTTTCGGGTACGCTCCGTGCCCGTTCGCTTTCATCTCCGGTTTATGGCGAGATAACTCTCACATAAACAGGAGGACATGCCAGGGCACATACATAGAAAGTCACCCCACTGAGAACCACCGTTTAAATAACAAATTGCTCTGACAAGTCCAACCGAAGCAGCAAGTAAAGACATGGCAAAAGGGGCATGGCCTGCAACAATCAAAGTCTTGCACCATTGAGATTCATCAACTTGATTCTCCGTCCAGGCCCAAGTAAGGCTAAGGTTATGAAAGCCGTAGTTATAATGAAGCTTGATGCCTTCGCGTAGGATTTTTTTCAGTGCTCAGCGGATTCTTCACAGCTCAGTGGTCAGCGACCATTCGTGTCTAGTTGGAACAGAATGAAACAGAACGCTTGATAGTTGAAGCCAGAGGGGAGCAATGTTGAACCAAGGCCTGTGAAGATGGCTCAATTGTTAGCCAACTGACAACATTTCGCTCTACAGACGTCCTAAAATGCTTTTGAAAGGCAACATGGTTTAACAAACAAACAAACAAACATGGTTAAAACAGTTTATATATGGTGTACATATACAGTAATACTTTGGTTAAAGGGATTTTAGATTTTTATTGCCTATGTGGATAGCATTCGTTCATTGATCTAAGAGATAAGGGGCCTGCAATGTGTGTAACTATAATGACATGAATTAAACTTTTTTGCTACATCATCCGGATGTTCTCCATCTGTCTACCACAAATGAAACAAAGTTGTTTCATTGACATTTGAGAGCAACCATTTACAGTAATAAAATGTTGTAGGTCTAAATGAGATCAAATTCAAGGACAGGCTGCATTTAAAGTGTCACAGAGAGGCCAGCAGAGGACACTGTTTGGCCCGTTTCTCCTCATGCCCCCTCTGTATTCATTGCTGAAGAAAGTAACAGCTGTATTGTCTTTCCTGGAAGTCTCAGTGAATTGAACAGCTTTGATACAGATACATTGGGTTCATTGAACTTCAACAGTTCAACAGTTCACTCAGGGGAAATAGGAACAAGATCTAACAGTCTGAATGATGATAAAATATAAAATAAAATATTTAATGACAAAAACAGAGGCAAATGTGGGATTTGTGAGCATGCAGCAAAATATCACAGCAGGCCTAACCCTTACCACCTGCTTGACTTTGTTTCCATAACAATAACATAATTAAGTAATACAATCACAGTTTTAATGGAATTACTAGGCAGTGAATAACACTTTATTGATATCTTCCTTATGGAAAACTGGTGATAATTCTTAATTTCCATTATCACTCCGTGGAATTTTCTAGAGAAAACTATTTTTAGCTGCAGGGGGTCTGACCACAGAGAAAACAGGAAAACCACAAGCATGCTGCCGGTCAGCATTTCTGCTCAGATAGCCTTAGGGTGTCTGCTCTGTCTTCCTCTCAGGCCAAGCAAAAAAAGGAATCCAGCTTGCTAACAGGTGTTAGCATGAAGCCATGACCGATAGTAACCCTCTTTCCAAAAAAACTCCTATTGAGATTGCAGCTACATAACAGTCCCTGTCAAATCCATTCTAACAGATCTGACACACAACACATTTCTCCACAGGACCCCTTTGACAAATGCTTCCCTTTTTTGTGGCCCTTGTTATTGCAATTTGTCAGCAGTCCAGACATGCCTGTTCAGGGCCAGGGTATCCAATGAGAAAACTGGACAGTTTTGATGAAAATCACTGTCATCTCTGGGTACTCTACAGCAACACCCCTGGACAAAGAGGGTGCCTTCTCCTCAGGTGATAAGGATGTGAAGAGTGGTATGATTGCCTATATGCAAATCAATAGCCATTGATAAGCTATGCATTACAATTGGGCAATGCCAGCGGGCCTAATGGGCATTTGAACATTAGACAAGAGGGTGCGAATACTCCTGCTTAACGAGACCCATTCCAATTCTTCTGCCTTGATTTTCCTTTGTCATTCTCCACTCACATATCCGTGCCAGAACAAAAGGTTACTGTGGTACACCACAGTGTTGTGAAGTCTCTGCATGTCAAAGTGCAATGACCACACACTGCTACGTCTGTCTCACTTCCTTATCCCAGGGGTAGACTTTGGTCGTCGACATCAACAATTCCATCGTGACAAAACATGTTGGGCAGAAGGTAATTAATTTTAAGGGTTGTGTTTTGCTATACCAGCAAGTGAAAGGATTTGGGCCAGGAGGCAAGCTGATATGACTTAAACTGCAAGATGTCATACTCATGATAAGCAGCCATTGTACCTCTAAGAGACAGTACGGAAGAAGAGTACACTGTGCTGATTTCAAATTTACATCACCATGGATAGATAGCCCATCTGGTGTGCCTAGCCCATATGACTTAACTATCTCCTCATCAAGCATTAGTCTGGAATGAGACAAACAAAGGGTAGATATGGAACAACTGAGAGTAGAGTTTTTATTGTTGTCAGACGTTTGGATAATGCACTAGTAGTAAAGTTGTTTGAAAGTAAAAAGATTATGTTGTCTGACTGAGAGGAACACTTGTATACATCATTTTAGCATATGGAAATGGAATGCACATATTGTTGCACTAAACATTTTTAATGCATATAACACATAATGTTTTTTATAATGGTTTGCAATTTGAAGACCACAGACTATGCTTCTTTGATGAGAGACCTGGCAAGGCCCATTTATTAACTTTTACCAACATAATAATAATAATAAAAATACATCAGCTTTTCTGGTAACTGTAAGTAAGGACATTGTACAAAGGGAACAAACTGGGGCTAAGCATGGAAGCAAGTTTATTATACAAAAATACTGTATGATACACATACTGTTTGAAAGTACAGCAGGCTTGCTCCCCAACCCACAACTCAGGTCAAATGGAAAATAGATCTCTAGCTAGCTAAAAATGTACAACAAAGTAGCAAGAAAGTAATGATACCACTGAATAACAAACGCTGCTGATAATGGGTCCAATGTCATTCCCTGTCGGCTGGACTCTGATCACAAGGTTTCACCACCTCAGTGCATGCCATCTAACTCAAGATGTTTCTTCTGTAGCCCTGCTATAGGAATGGATACTGAAAATATACAGTAAGGTGTATAGAAACAGTCCAAGATTGTGTGTGCTTATAGATGCCATTTACCTAAAACAGCAGAGAAAAATTAAAAATAAAATTCGAGTAAATTGTTGTGTTTTAGATAGAATGTTCCTGCCCTTGGAATTATCTATGTTTGTATACAATGTATTTGTAAAGGAACATACTGTGGTTGTTTTCAAGGACATTGTCATACAACTATTGTAAAACAAACTGTACAATTACAAACAAAATTGTGTGGGCAGAGCACTGATAAAAAACAGGCCTTCACATATTCAGAGAAACCATGTGCCTCTCTCCCTGCTGTTACAATTTGACAATATTCACGATAAATTGAATTCAAATCTTAGAAATAATGGCATAATCTCAGAATTAACGAAACTGATTAAAATCAACAAGTTTGGGAAAATATTTGGGACGTTGAGGATATGAGAAAATATTCGATGAAGAGGAGGAGTCGGTGAAATGAGGTGAGAGATGTGGAGGTCAACACTGAGTCAGTATTGTGGCAGTTGCGTCAGCAAGTTGGATCAGTATAAAAAGGCACATGGTCAAGCATTAAGGCAAGCTTAGTTAATTCACTAAAACGGGAACCAGGTAAGCCGGAAAATTAATTTGCGTTTGTAAAGTCTCTCATTCTGTATAGAATTTTAAAACACCAGTGAATATTTCCAGAACAATTAGCACTGATCCAATTGAAAAGATTGCAACTTAATGTGTGTAGCTTATAAAGTTAAAGGTTTAAGTGGATATATTTGTGTAAAAATGAATTGGGCATAATGCTGTTTCCCCGATTGTAACAAAATATATTTAAATCTCGGGAACAAAGCCAGTGAACGTCTCGCCTTCCTCTTTGCAGACCTCAGTCAAGATGAAACTGTCCTTCGCCATTGCCGTGCTAATGCTGGTGTTCGCAGCACACACAGGTATAAATCCTACAGTTTCCTAATTCCAACTGCAAATTACTATTTTCTGACTGCAGAAGTGGTGTAACTCTCTACCCTGTCTAACATATACAGAGGCTCAGGACGCGACACTTGAGGACAAGTTCGCCCAGTTTGGAACTCAGGTGACTGAGCTGACCAAGGACCTGGCAGAGAAGACCAAGATCACATTTGAGCAGATCCACACAAGCGAGTTTGCCACAAACACCAGGTTAGCGCAAACATAAGCATTGTGCACCCCCAAACCCACACACTTACATACTATTCATATTTACTGGAATGCAAAAATGTGTAGGCCT
This sequence comes from Galaxias olidus, assembly GCA_026901105.3. Lineage (NCBI taxonomy): Eukaryota > Metazoa > Chordata > Actinopteri > Galaxiiformes > Galaxiidae > Galaxias > Galaxias olidus. The sequence goes on from JAPMUY010010453.1 coordinate 58,963, forward strand.
AATAACATCTTGCCTAACTCCGTCTTTTATTTTCCTCTCAGGAACTGGTTCACTGAGCAGTTTGAGAAGGTGAAGGCCAAACTGGATGAGATTAAGCAATAGGACTGCTATAGTAACCCTTGACGCTTTACTCATCATGGATTTGATCCCTGACCTCTGATCTGTGTGTGACCCAACGTCATGTATCTATACAGCTTATAACATCAGCTTGTTTTCACAGACGCGATAGTTACAGGTCATCTCTTGAGAGGCAAGATTTTAATCTGAATGTAATTCCTTAAATTTGCTAATTCAGATGTAAACAAAGCTCACTATGTAATGTGAAAAATAAAGATACATTTTTTGATAAAATTTTGTTTGTGGTAATAGTTTTTGCATAAGGCATTGACAAACATAGACACTAAAAATAATTTTCTATAATCTACAGTAAGGTAATTTTAGGTAATTTCCATTTTAGTAGGCAAAGGAGACTATGAGTTTCACATGATGTTTTTCTGATAATCACTCGGCTTAGGCTACTTTAAAGCTTTATCATTAGACAATGGATTAATTTGGCTTTCATAGAAACAAAATCTGAACATACAAACCAGCATCGGCTCCAAGAGTTTATCATTTTCGGGAAATAGTTAGTGGGCCAAAAATATAACTTCCAGGAAACCTTGCGGTCGTTCGCACATAACAGTCCATAAAAGCTGAATGTGTCTGCAATGACCTCAACATGTAAATAACATATAGGCAGCCACGCAGCGCAGTATGTAGGTAAATAAGCCTATAGTGCTTATTTGTGGTAAACAGAACAGGCAGATGGAGATGGGCACAGCAGCAGGATACAAACTGATTCATTATTAACAGTATACACACATAGGAGCCTACACATTTTGACTTTGGATTTAGGATGTTGGGGTATTGGCACGCTTTGATCACTGGTAATTAAAATACACACTTGTCAAATTGTCCAGTTTGGATGGCAAAACAAACAACCAATGACAAGACAGCGCAATCAGACGCATTCAAATCAGACTATACAAAAATGTGTGTAGCCTAAGCTGTATAAATAAACAATAAACAACAATATTTACTAAACAATAATATCGGCTTAGCTACATCGTTTTTGTTTATATTTCAACGATATGACCTATATTCTAGCATAATTATTATTTTTGGCTTCATTGTGATAATGTTTGTTGTTAATATTACAAAACAAGTTACATTCAAACATTCTGCAATAAAAATGTCCTGCATGGTCATTGGAAATTCTGTGAGTTGTTTAACTCCTGCCTCTCTCCTGATGTGATTGGTTGCCTGACGGTGACAGTGATATGCATTTGCCTGTTTTCGGCAATGTTATCGAGGTTACACAGATTATTGTGTTGCTGTATTATTTGCAGTCATGAAAAAACATCATTCGCCTAATAATGTTTGGGGAAACTAAACCAATTGCAAATTTAAAAAGAATTGTGGGACAGTAATAAAACTACTCGAGCCTTTAGGCACATTTTGATAGCGCATTTAGGATTTTTTCCTTGTTTTCTGCACCAGATTGTGCTCTTTAGTACATAGCAATGGAAACCAAAGAAATCTCTTGCAGTAAACTCAAGACATGTGTCTGATCGAGCAATACATCCTTGTCATGTGCTGATAATGCAGTGCCCTAATGAGGCTACTCAGCAACATGGAACATTTGTGCAACCCACAGCATGTGTCATAAAGAGGACCTGTAGGTTTTCCCGAAATTATTGTGTTTTTAGGTTTTTTTTACAGAATGAAAAAAAACATTTGATCATGTTCCACGCTGTACTGGATGTAAAGTTAATACAAATTAAGTGAAATGTGAAGATTTTCAGGAAATGTGTGTTATGTAATTTTGTTTATAGGTTCAAATGTATAAATATACTATAATATATCCTGTGATTAGACTTATTTAGATTTAAAATTTCAAGCCTGTCCTTCTAGTCAACTTATCAATATGTTTATTAAGAGGCAAAAAGCCAATTGAATCAATAACATAGATAGTGGTCCAATATCATCAATAGATGTACCAAAGGGCAACTGCCAGCCAGGCCTTTTCATGGTTTCACAAGGCCTGGGCTAAAGTCACTGTTGATACTGGGTTAATTATCACACTGCTTTCCCTTCTCCCTGGTACTACTCCTCTGGAAGATGAAACTAAGAGACAAAGGTAGGATGAGCTGGGGTCAGGGGCATGGGCCCTACAGTATATGATCATACAGTCTAATATGATCGGGGACACCTAAGGTGCGTGTCATTCCGTGCCACAGGTCTCAGGGCTGAGACACAGAGAAAAAACAGATATTGATATAAATTATCTATGGTCTTAATCTGTCTATCCCACTGCAAAGTTTAGGAGATCTGGGACAACTGTTTGAAATCTTGCATAGTCTCATACATTCTAAATGAATCAAGAAGATAAAGATGTCCAAACTTCATGTAGCAACATATCTTCCAAGGGCAGTGTTCTAAATCCCACGCTTGAGCAATCTATTAGAAAGGCTACAATGTAAATTGTGTTTTGTTATTTGTCATGCACATGCACATTTTCAACAGATATCAAACTGATTGTAAATTGGATGTAGATGTTGACTATGACCTGCACCTTTGGAATCTGTTATGTTGGCCAAACCATTTATTTTATTTAACTTATTCTTTAAGAAAATCTTATATCAAAACCTGAATGACAGACTGCTCTATTTACAATGGAGACACTGCGAAATGGGACGAGAGGTCTGAATCAAAGTGCATTTGGACAGCAGAAAAGTCAATGTTGAGACTCAGGGGCCTTTGACGCGTAACACAATTTGGACAGAACAGGGCATACAAGAGGCAGGGTCAATAGACTCTTGGAACCGTCTCCCCGCTGTCGTTACTCTAAGCACCTTATACAAATAAAGTCTTGTGGTGCCACACAACACTAATCCAGTACTGTGATCCAACCTGGCTTGATTAATGGTAATGCACATGGGGTCAAGGCTGGGTAAGGGTGTACAGGACGCTGGAGATGAGAGAGTATATATGTTTATGTGTTGTCAACTGCCACATATGGTTTGCTGCATTTTAGTTTAGGAAGATCAATAAAGGTTTGTCACTCTTGAGCTTTAGTCTCCAAATGTGAAGGAAGTGTAAAGTCTGTAGGAATAGCTATCTATTCCAAAAGGTTTAAGTTGTTGGTGGTCTTGCGGTTCTAAGCTCTGTGTGTGTGTGTGTGTGTGTGTGTGTGTGTGTGTGTGTGTGTGTGTGTGTGTGTGTGTGTGTGTGTGTGTGTGTGTGTGTCTGTTCATGCAAACGTATTACGAGTGCTTGCATGTGTGTTTCTGTTTGTGTTTAGCTCATTATCTGGTCTTTCTTTTGGCAGATGCAGAAGTCCAAAGTACTAGTTACTGTCGTCTTGCTAATGCAAGGTAAAGGTTTACTTTTCAGCTTCAAACTTTAAGATGAAACAATGTCCCTTTGTCATATGTCCCCACCTAACGTCTAGTTTAAAATGTTCTCCTTGGTCATTTTACAATTCCTTCATCAGGATGTATCCCTCTCTTCGCCCAGACCCCGTCCCCAGCGGACGATCAGGAGGAGAACCCTTGGCGGCTGTGGTCTACTGTTTCCAGGGTGACTGAAAGGGTGACAGAGGAAGTCAGGCATGTACCCCCATCACTACCATCCACCCCACCCTGTGCCTTATCATTAGCACAGCAACCTCAAGCTCAACAACACACCACATTTTTTGCATGTCCAGCCAGCATTATTGTCCTACTTGAATGTCTTTCTTGTACACAATGTAGACTTTGAGCACAAACTAGATTGTGTGTGTGAGTCATTGTACATGTGAGTCATAGGTGTGTGTGCTTTGCCAGCATGCATTTGTACGTGCGAGCACCCAACTATAGTGTGTGTATGTGTGTGTGTGTGTGTTTTGTGTGTGTGTTTTGTGTGTGTGTTTTTTCTGTGTGTGTGTGTGTGTGTGTGTGTGTGTGTGTGTGTGTGTGTGTGTGTGCGTGCGTGTGTGTGTGTGTGTGTGTGTTTTGCAGGGAAGCCAGAAGCACAGTGAGGTCCACAGTGGGGGCTGTGCTGGGCTCTGCCAGCATGTTCTACGAGGACCTCGTTCAACCCGTCACCCGCTCCTACCTGGCCTGGGTCTCCGACACCGGCATCTCTCTGCTGGATAGAGTCAAGGCCCAGTACATCCCATCCTGGAGGGACTGAAGGACGCTCGGGGTTCTGCTAAAGCACACTTGCTGACCTCCCCAACATGCACATGTCATTACCAGCATAATATCAAATAAATCTTTTTGCATATTATTCAATGGGGGCTTTGCTTTCTTTATTCTTACTAAATGACATTGTGAAGAGGCGTGAGAACCACAGAAAGACAGACTGAGGGGCATGAATAGCTTTGATAGTTGGCCCACATATGAACGGTCTAGCCGGTCAGGGCGTTTTGGTGCCCTCTGGCCCAGTCTTAGTCATTGGAAGTGGAAAGGAGAACACAGCTACGTGGTGCTCTGGGTTCAATGGGGCTGTCTAGAGTGGACCTCACGACTATCAGATTGACCTCGCGAAAAGTTGACGGATCTCTTTTTCCCTCTTTCTCTCTTTCTCTCATCTCTTTCTCTCTCCCTGAGGTTATTTGCTTGGCCTTCTCAATCTGGTTCTCCCCTCCTTGACCTTTCCCTGTTGCTGTTTCAGAGAGTACCTATTCTATTGTCTATGTTCAAGAAACACATTGATGCAATAGAGAGGGGAGAGATATTGAAGTCTGGTCTAACTTACTTTAAAATGAGGTCTGTCTATTTTCTATGTCACACACTGATCTTGGACTGTTTGTGATGGTTTGAATCAAAACAGGAAACACTTTTTAGCTACTTGTGTGGTTCCAAGTTTTAGACATACCAAGCAGATATTTGTTTCATCCTGTATCAAGTCTGTATCTCTTGCAAGTAAGGAGGTTGGGAGGCTGTGACAGCATTCTTGCAAAGCTAGATTTCTGCATGAACTTACACAACACCAAACCATGTCGATAAAACCCAAGAGAATTGGACTTTGTATAGGTGAACGGTTATGCGTGTAAGAGTTCCATAGGTAAGGTGGACAACTGATGATTTGGTCTGTCTGTGTGTGTGCGTGTGCTTGTTTAGCATGTTGTGTGTGTGTGTGTGTGTGTGTGTGTGTGTGTGTGTGTGTGTGTGTGTGTGTGTGTGTGTGTGTGTGTGTGTGCATGCGCAGGGGTATTTGTGTGTGGTCTCAGCAGATGACGTTGACATGCAGTCTCCCCTATATTATCCAGCGGTCTCAGGAGCACTTAGTTACAGACAACTCAACCTCAGAGAAGACTGTCACCTATTGGATCTATATCCAACTCTACCACAGGTAATACAGCTTCATGCTTCTCTTTACACATGGTTCCAAACAACTGGATTTTTAGAAAACTGTTCAATATGACAGTTTATATAATATAACATTTCCTATGTTTTTAGATAATGCAATGCATAGTTTAGGTATTACTAGACTTAAGATCTTTGTCTTGTCAGAGGCATTTTCATGTTGAGATTATTTGACCAATACATACACGTTAGCACAGTGTCTACTTGAACTATTGGAAATGCTGATCAAATATGTCCTTCATGGGATCATAAAATACTTTATTTGTTTTTTTTTATTCTAGCAAACATGAACGCAAAATACGTCTTGGCACTGTTCGTTGCCCTCCAGGGTAAGAGCCCCAATCCTCTGCATACATCAAACACAAAGCCATAAGATCAAGTCAAACCAAACAATTGCAGTAAAAAAAAAACAGAAGAAGCTAATTGAGAAGCTTAGAGAACTGTAGATCTGTAGAACTGTAGATTAGAAGCTAATTGAGAACTGTAGAACACAGTTTGTAAAGCTGCACAACATGTTATGATGTCGAGACAATATATTAATTAAGGGTATGTGTTGCCCATCAAGAACTTGCACAACTCAGTCAAACAGTTGATACAGCTGTGCTTGAGTTGACAGAGTTACACAATGTTATCATAGTCACTAACTTCACCACATGTTATCTCTGTTTGATAGAGAGCCAAGAAACACTGCTACTATCATAACATAGGCTGAGGCAACAATCAATTGGACAGCGCATATTTAACAAAATTGCTTTTGACCAGGCAATAATTCACATTGAGTCACTGTAACTTTAGTTTCAAAGTGATCTGTGACTGGTGAACTAATTCAACATCTCTCTCAATATCTGTCCCCCGCCCCCACCACACACACACACACACACACACACACACACACACACACACACACACACACACACATAGTCTCCGTGACCCTGGCTCAGATCCCCCAGCCTGAACAGGAGCTGGTGGACAAGTATGAGAGCATGAAGGCGGTCTTCTACAAGAGGCTGCTCAACGCCTACGGCAAGGTGCAGGTCGCCATGGCCCCAGTGGTGGAGAAGATGGGCGAGGGTCAAGGCCAGGCTGCCAGGGACTACTTGGAGGACCTGCAGACCAAGCCCCAGTTCCAGAATGCCGTCAAGGTCTTCACGTGAGTGATGCCCCTGTGTGAATGAATGTCTGTTTAATGCGTCAATGTGTCTAAACACCTACCAGGGAATCATACAGTTTGCGATGCAAAGTGACACTGCAGTTTGGACCTTATTTGATGACTGCGACTTCACAGGCATTCTCAGACATTCCTTATCATGTTTGTCTTTCTGCATTCCAGTGGCCTCGCTCAGGAGGCAGCGCCCCTTGTGGACCAGGCCCGTACTGCAGGTCTGGGTCTGTACGGCCAATATCTCCGTCCCCATGTTGGCACCCACCTGGATGAGGCCATCAACAACTTGAAGACCGTGCTGGACAAATACCTTCCCGCAGAGTAATGTCCGTCTTTTTGGACGTGACCTCCCCTCCCGCTGGGCTTACACTGAACCAGCTCTTGTGATAGATTTGTTGACAGTAGAATGATTATATCAGCTAAGACTGACAAAGTAATAAGCAATGCACAATGCAAAATGCTGTCTCGTTTGAATGTAACATCTGTTTTTCACAGTATGTCGGCACTGTCATTCAACCATCCTTGTACGTGTACATTATATGCAGCCAAACGTTTTTATGTGACTGTGTGCATGAGCGTGTGTTCAATAAAAACTCAAACATGAATGAACCTTGTTGTAATATTAGTCTTTAAAGTGGTGAGGTGCATAAACTCATGAGCACTCGTATGCAAAGGACATGAAAAGGTTTTAGCAGATAAACTCAATGGGAGAAAGTATTTTTAACAAGTGACCATGACGGTCAGTTAAGTACTTGGATGCAAATAATTTGAATGCTCAGGTAAGTACAGAAGGCAACAGTTGTATCAAAACCACTCCAATCAGCCAGCCAGTCAATCATTTAGTCGTTGGTCTTGAGTATGTGAGGTGAGGACAGCTTTTTGATGCTATGGGTTGGAATGGACCTGAGGGGGAGAAGCTAAGGCAGACAAATGAAGAAGTAATGCTCTATGCAAAATACAGTCTTGTTCAGATGGACTATCTACAAGTGTCAACGATGTACTTTCATCTTCCAATGAATGTGCACACATTTGTGTTTGATACACCTGCTGGATGTTTTCGTTTGACTGTCTAAATGTTTGTATAATGTGTCCTTCATCAGGTGAGTTGGGGACACAGCTTTGTGTCGCTATGGGTTCAACAGGGCTGTGTGGAGGGGACCTAAGGGGAATCAGACGAACCCCGTGGATGTTCAGCTGCATTCTCTCCCCCTCTTTCTCTCTCTGTGTATGTCCATTTCTCTTTCTCAAACAGCCTCTCTCTTTCAGAAATCTCGTCTCTTGCTCTGTCCTTCTCTTTGAAAAAAGTACAATTCAAATTGATCATGAAGCATATCCAAGATTAGAGTTCCACCAGTAACCTTAAAGTAACTGTGGAATGTAGTCTGATGGGGTCGTCACAATTGCGTGCACATGTGTGTGCTCATTTTCACGCTGTGCGTGTCCATTGGCATGCCTGAGTACGTACAGGGGTATGCCTGTTTTGGGTAAGCAGATGACGTTGCATGCAGCCTCGCCTACATCCTTCAGCCATTTCAAGAGTACTGAGTAACGGACAACTCAACCTCAGAGAAGTCTGTCATCTCTACAGCAGTAAATATAGATTTATGCTTTTCTCTATACCTTTGCTGCTAACACCCTGTCTACACATACAATATAAAATAGAACCTATCTTAATCAACTAAATGGATTTTTATATTTTTTCACGCCAGTGTCTCCTCTCCAGCTCCTCTACCCTTGATTACTAATTGCTCCCACCTGTCCTGATATCTCCCTTTATAAGGTTCCTTCTGCGCTCACTTCTTAGTTTGTTAGTTTGACTTCCTATACCACCCGTAATTCTCTGCTGTGGAACTTTAGTTAAATTTACTGTTTCTGACCCTAAGTTTTGCTGCTTTAAATCCTGGATGGATGCATTGCAATAATATTTAATGTATTTGCAAATTACTATCTCAATGAAAAATATTAAAATTTGAGTTATTGCTTATCAAAAATAGACCATACTAAATATTAATTTCTATTTTAAATAATTAAGATGCATTTCTTTTCTTTCAGGGAATGAACCCTAAATATTCACTGGCACTGCTCCTTGCCATCCAGGGTAATGACCCTAATTGTAACACACATAACATACACAGAGCTAAAACAAATTACTTTATTAAACTGTAATCACACTAAGTGCAATACACCATATTTTATAATAACCTTTTGAATTTATTCTTTAGGTTATCTTTAAAGAGTATAGCTGTTGCAATCAAGAACTTACGAAACCGTGTTGAATGGTTGATACATTTAGTTTGCATTGACACAAAGTAGTTCCATTATAAATACCCTGCATTTATTGTTTCTAACCTCACTATGGATTATCGGTGTACTCTTTGTATATTCACACATACAAAAAGATTTCATATTTATAAGCACTCGGGTCGCACGCTGTTAATCCTATAGTTTTTACGGCACCTTTAAATGTATGGCATGTTATACGAATGGTTTGAAAGGTCCTTTATAAATAAAAAGTGTGTGACCTTAAATTAGATTACATATCATTCACAAGGCAAAATACAATAAATACCACAACTACAAAAGGCTGCCCTGCGATATCGGAGGCCCCCTGTGGTCCATCTAAGACCAGCCCGTGGACTCACTAACTGATTAAGCCATCGTGTCTTGCAATACCTCCAAAACAACACTTTCCGTAGTTACTGATCAGTCTTTCACAGGGATTTCAGCCTGTTCTCTTTGATGCAAACTTGCTGTAACCGATGACCCCTAGAAGGAGAGTGAAGATCTCAGATCTCCTAAAAACAATGCTCTTAATGTTTAACAGTCTGGAATTTTGCTGCTTTAAAAAAAATTCCTGTCTCTGGAGCTCCACTGAACCACATACAGAACTGTGTTGAAGGTTTTGGACATCTTGTGGGAATTACACTTAGAGCTTACTTGTTCTGGAGTGATCTTCTATGGAAGAAAGTGTAACGTTTAATTTTTTCATTATTCTGTCTAATTCCTCTCAATAACCTTTCCTTAATTAATGACCGTGAGACTCTCTCTCTTTAACCCGCCCTTCTTTGCCTCCCACGGTCTCCGTAGGTCTGGCCCAGTTTCCTGAACCTGACAAGGAGCTGGTGGAGAAGTTTGAGAACCTGAGGAATGTGTTCCACATGAGGCTGTCGGATACCCACAGCAAGATGGCGCGAAACATTCACTCCGCAGTGAGCTCACTGACGGACAGGCAAATGCCATAGAAGTTAACTTTAAGAATACCATGGAGAGTTACATCGAGAAGCTGCAGCTCAAGAATCTTTCCATTGCTACTGCTTGGATTGCCGGGTAGTGATTCCTCTGTTCATCTGAACATCTGTGACTGAGCAATCATTCAGTATTGTTTGTTACCGGTGTCACCACAGTTTGTTAATTTTCTATAATAATTAGACAGTGATTCTCTGAAACACTGAGTCTGCTGTATAAAAATGATCCTTACAATGACATTGCCAGCAAGAAATGTCTGGGTCTGTGTGGCTAGTATGCCCATTTATATGTCAGCACCTATTCCTGGATGAAGCTATCAAAGCTGTACTGGAACTGTAAAGCCACTCTTGTTCGGCCAATATTGAGCTCAGGCCTCTCCAATCACACTGGACAAATATCTACATAAATGTAAAACATGTAAATGTGTGACTTCTCAGACATTCCTTTTCATGTTCAAATACTGTGGTCTTCCTGCGTTCCAGTGAACTCATTTACAAGTCAACTCTCCTCGTGGACAAGGCCAGTACTACAGGTCTTGGTCTGTACGGCCAATATCTCCGCCCCCATGTCGCCACCTACATGGATGAGGCCATCAGCAACATGAAAACCGTTCTGGACAAATACCTGCCCACAAAGTAAAGTACACCTATTTAGACCCGATCGCCTTTAACACTAGGTTTACACTAATCCAGCTATTGTGATAGATTTCTAGACAGTGGGTTATATCAGATAAGATTAACAATATAATAAGCAAATCACAATGCAAAATGCTGTCTCGTTTGAATGGAACATATGTCATTCAACCATCCTTGTACATGTACATTTGACGCAGCCAAACGTTTTTATGTGACTGTGTGCGTGAGCGTGTGTTCAATAAAAACTTGAACATGAAAGAGCCTTGTTGTAATATTACTCTTTAATGCGATGAGGTGCATAAACCGACGAGCACCAGTATGCCAAGACAAGCAAGAACATTCAAACATTAAACATATTTTTGATTGGTGACCAAGACAGTCAGTGAAGCCCTTGGATGCAGGTCATTTGAATGTTCAAGTAAGTGCAGAAGGCAACAATTTGTCATATAACCACTCCTGTCATCCAGCCTGTAAATCATTTAGTTGTTGGTCTAGAGGACAGTTTTTTGATACTTTGGGATGGAATGGACCTGAGGGGGGTCAGCTAAGGCAGACAAAAATCAATGCTCAATGCAGAATACGGTCTAGTTCAGATGGACTATCTATGCGTGTGAACGATGTACTTTCATCATCCAATGAATGTGCACATATTTGCGTTTGATACACAAACTGTATGTTTTCGTTTGACTGTATAAATGTTTGTTTAACGTGTCCTCTAAGCCATAGGTCTTCATCAGGTAAGTTGAGAACCCTGGAGGTTCAGCTGCATTCTCTCCCCCTCTTTCTGTATATCTCTCCCTCTGTAGGACATCCATCCCTCTTTCTCAAATACCCCCTTGCCCTCTCCCTCTTTATAAAAAAGTACAAGTCGAATTGATCATGGAACATGTCCAAGAAAAGAGATCCACCGGTAACCTTACTGTGACCGTGGAATGTATTGTGTGCATGTTCATATGCATTCATTGGTATACCTGGGTATGTGCAGGGGTATGCCTGTGTTGGGTAAGCAGATGACGCTTACATGCAGCCTCCCCTATATCATCCAGCCGTCTCGAGAGTACCGACTTACAGACAACTCAACATCAGAGAAGACTGTCATCTCTACAGCAGTAAATATGGATTTATGCTTTTCTCTATGCCATTTCTGCTTACAACCTGGCTGCACAATATAAAATAGAACCGATCTTAATCAACTAACTTGAGATTTATATATTTTTTTCACGCCCAGGTCTCCTGTCCTGCTCCTCTTCCCTTGACTACTAATTGTTCTCACCTGTTTCCTATTATTTACCTTTTGTACGTTTCCTTCTGTGCTCACTTTTTATCCATTGCTGTATTTTTTGTGTTGAATATAATTTTTTTTTTTTACACCTGCCTGTTTTTTTATACCGAGTTTAACTGCTCATTTCCCATCATTGTATAAAAAAAGAAATCACCGCACTATATGGATTTATTACAATATAATTTAATGTATTTGCTATGTCATCTCAATTATCATCATCATCATCATCATCATCATCTTCATCCGCTTTGTCCGGGGTCGGGTCGCGGAGGTAGCAGTTCCAGCAGGGCATCCCAAACTTCCCTTTCCCGGGCCACATTAACCAGCTCTGACTGGGGGTTTCCAAGGCGTTCCCAGGCCAGTGTGGAGATATAATCCCTCCACCTGGTCCTAGGTCTGCCCGCGGCCTCCGCCCAGCAGGACGTGCCTGGAACACCTCCCTAGGGAGGCGGCCAGGTGGCATCCTTACTAGATGCCCGAACCACCTCAACTGGCTCCTTTCTACGCAAAGAAGCAGTGTCTCTACTCCGAGTCCCTCACGAATGGCTGAACTTCTCACCCTATCCCTAAGGGAGATGCCAGCCACCCTCCGGAGGAAACTTATTTCCGCCGCTTGTATCTTAATTATATATATTCTTAATTTAAAAAAATCGGAAAAATAACATATGAGCCATCCTGCTTACAATATAATTTAATGCATTTGCCGATTGTTATCTTAATTTGTAGCAATATGAAAAAAGGAGAACATGAGTCAGACTTCTTGTCAAAAAAATAGACAATACTAAATAGTCATTTGTATTTTATACGATTATAATGTTTTTTTTTTCTTTCAGAGATGAACCCAAAATACGGCTTTGCACTGGTCCTTGCCCTCCAGGGTAATACCCCAAATCACCACACACATAGCATGCACAGAGCTAAAACTTATCGTTGTGCTCTTTGAAAGGAATAGACTTTGATAGCTGACAGACGTTACCAGGCGGTGCTATGTTCCTTTCAGCACTGATGCCAACTTTATGTGTATGCTGTAGTTAACACTGAGATGAGAGGGACTTTTCAGCAAAGCAACTTTTCACTAGATAAACATGATTTAAAACCACAGTGGTCTCAGTTTCAAATTGACTGTGATTGCTGTATTCATTATCATTATTTAAAGTGTACTTATTGATCACAGCTTCTATTAAAAATGTCTAATAAAAAGTGACAAAAGGCTGTCAAAACATAACAGATATCCACACAGAAAAATATTTCATAATCTTATAAGCACTCGGGTTGGTCGCTGTTAATTCTATAGTTTTTAAAGCACCTTAAATGTAAGGAACATTCTTTATAATGGGCCTTTCAAAACAAATTGTATAAATTGTAGGTCATATTAAATTATGTTACATACAACACATTCATAAGGCAAGAACAATAAAAACCACAACTACAAAAGGCTGTTATGCGAGATCGGAAGCCCCCTGTGGTCCATCTAAGACCAGCCTGTGGGCTCACCAACTGATTAAGCCGTCTTGTCTAGCAATACCTCCAAAACAACATTTCCGGTAGTTACAGTTCAGTCTTTCTCAGTCCGTAAAGGAATTGCAGCCCATTCTCTTCGATGCAGATATGCTGTAACTGATGACCCATAGTAGAAGAGTGGTGATCTCAACACAAATATTTTTGAATCGCATGACATGCAACAAAGCTATCGCATGACAAAGTAAAAAAAGTAAATGTTAAAGTCTTAAAAATTAAGCTTTAGAAGTTTATCATTCTGGAGACAGTTTAAAAAAATCTAAATTATCTCGAGCTCCACTGAACCACATCCAGAACTGTGGCGAAGGATTTGGACATCTTGTGGAAATTACACCAAGATCTCACTTGCTCTGGAGTGATCTTCTATGGAAGAAAGTGTGCTGTTTAATTTTTTCATTCTTCTGTCTACTTCCTCTATATTACCTTTCCCTGATAAATGACCGTGTGCCTTTCTCTCTTCAACCCGCCCTACTTTGCCTCCCACAGTCTCCGTAGGCCTGGCCCAGTTTCCTGAACCTGACAAGGAGCCGGTGGAGAAGTTTCAGAACCTGAAGAAGGGGTTAGACCGAAGGCTGAAGAGTGCCTATAACAAGGTGCAGCATAATGTTTACTCAGCAGTGGACTGGCTCACTTACGGACAGGCCAATGTCATAAGAGTTAACTTTAGGAAGAACCTGGAGAGTTACATCGAGAAGCTGCAGCTCGGGCATGTTGTGTTCGTTACTGCTTTTGTTGTCGGGTGAGTGACTCCTCTGTTCATCTGGCGGGTGTTTAAAATTTGTGTTCGGACAATCCAATCCCACAAATGAAATGCCAAAGCCAATATGGTTTTCATTATGTTTCTTTGTGCCCGGAGGCTAGCTAAGGCTTTGATAGATACAAATTCATAAAGATATATTAAAGTTTCAGTTACAAAATGCGATTTTTAATAAGCAATATTTTTCAAATATAAAAAATAATATTACATTCATGGAAGGCTTAGCCTTCTCTAGCCTATGTTACTCGCCGCCTATGGTTGTCTTTCTGCTTTCAAGTGGACTCTCTTATGACGCAACTCGCCTCGTGGACAAGGCTAGTACTGCAGGTCTGGGTCTGTGTGGTCATTATCTCCGCCCCTATGTCGCCACCTACATGGATGAGGCCATCAACAACTTCATGACCGTACTGGACACATATCTGCCCGTAGAGTAAAACCCATGCAAAATGGAATGTTTTTCAGATGGACAATCTGTACGTGCCAATGATGCACTTTAATCTATTAACAAACGTGCACATAACTTTGTTTGATAAACCAACGCATAAACATAAGTAAGTTGAGGACACAGCTTTGTGTTGCTATGGGTTCAACAGGGCTGTGTGGAGGGGACCTAAGGGGAATCAGATGAACCCCTTGGAGGTTCAGCTGCATTCTCTTCTCCCCCTCTTTCTCTTTCTCTCCGTATGTCTCTCTCTCTCTTTCTCTATGTCCATCTCTCTTTCTCAAATACCTTGCACCCTCTCTGAAAAAAGTACAAGTCAAATTGATCATGGAAAACCTGGAAAAGAGTTCCACTAGAAAATGTACTGTAACCGAGGAATGTTTTGCTTGTGCATGTGTACGTTCATTTTCGGGCTATGTTTCAGTTTGTATTTGTCAAGCCACGTCTCCTGTCCAGTTCCTCTTCCCTTGATTACTAATTGTTCCCACCCATTTCCTAATATCTCCCTTTATATGTTTCCCCCTGTGCTCACCGTACTTTTGATTTGGTAAGACTATTGTGTATATTGACTAATAATAAACTGTTTCAGAATCCAAATGGTGGTCATTGTGATCTAATTAGTTTATTTTTCTTTCTTCCCCACCTTCTATCTTGTTAAGTGTAATATTTTAGTGCAAAAGAGCCATAATACCATATATTTTTACCCTAGCACACCCTAATTAACTCTGTTTGGAATCAGGTCCTATTCTTCTACTGATATGTTGTCCTTTTGTTATACTTATAGTTAGAACTGTTGTTGCTCTCTGTCCGTTCTACCTGTTTCGGTTTAATTGTTTATTTTTGTCATGTTATCTATGCCGATATCATGAAGCGTCTCTGGGTGTCAGAAAAGCGCTATATAAATAACAATAATAATAATAAGTCATTTTATGTGTGCTTCAAACAAAGCTGCAGCTAAATGTCTAAAATGAGATAGCTAGAATTTAGTGGCCTGCCAAGGTACCGTGGGAAATTAATTGGTTTCCCTGTGGCAAAACCAATTCTAACTCCCCATCTAAGCTTTCGAACTTAGCCTTGTTTAGGTTCTAAGCTATATAGCTACAGTAGCCCTAGAACACCCCATACACTCTTTCCAAGAGAAGGCTTGTGATTCTTTGGCTTTTTTTTTTTTTTTACAAAAAAAGCAAATGATACAAAAATAAATGTAATTCAAGAGAATGTGGTATGACAGAGAAATGTGTTTATTGAAATGATGTGACAAGGTCAACAATGCAGTCATTAGTTTTGGCTAACATTGCACAAACAGGGGTCAGGGTATTCTAACCAAAGTGGTAAATGTTCACTCTATGCTGGTCACACTACACACTGTTCCCACAAGCAGAAGTCCAGTTCCAAATAGTTGGGGCTGCATGTATGTGCATGCACTGTATTGTGTATATTGTGTAGAAATTGTGTTCTTCTATACATCCTTCCCTTTTTGAGAGGGCCGAGACAACCAGAATACTCTCAGAATTAACTCTGGAACTACTTGGATTATAATCTAATGCTCCAGCAGGTAATATGAATGCAGGTCTAGTAATATACATGTATATATATATATATATATATATATATATATAACAACAACAAACCTTTACAAAACTAATGCATTCATTTAAGGTTTTTGGTGTACTTTAGCCGTTTAGCAATAGTTTTGTTTTAGGGTTTTAGGGTTCAATAAAATACCGTAAAATACATTGCATAAATTGTAATACATTTTTGCAGATTACATGCATTTGTATTATCTGTGCTGTTTTATTTATTTATTTATTTATTTTTTATCTCACAGAAATGAGCACACGATATGTTTTGGGATTATTCCTTTCCCTCCAAGGTAAGTGTCCCAACACTTTAACACACAGAGCTAAGATTGCATTAACAAATCATATTTTATGTTTATTAGAAAGAGACATGTCTGTAGTAGGCTAGAAGATAATGCCTCAGAATTGCTTTGAGTTTGTGTGTACTACAGTGTCGTAGTATCTTTGGGTTGAACAAAATGTGGGAGTGTAGTTTTATATGGACAATTCAATATTTATTTACATAAATTTAAAAAGGTCGCTATATTCACCCGAAAGAAGCCTATGAAACACTTTTTGAAGTTTAAAATGTTAAAATATTTTCATAGCTTTCCTACTAGTTTTTATGTTTAAATGTTCTACATTCTTCATCTCTGGAAGACACATATTAACATCTATGTACAAAAGGATTAGGGGCAGGGCTACTTTTTCTAATCCCCAAATTACATAATTTATTAAATGTTTCTTCCCGTTACTCATCGTTCTTCTAAACTGTTAGTCACAATGAACATGGCGTACATATCAGTGCCAGACTGTGATCTGGTGATGCATTCCCAGAGCCTGGTGGACTCGATGACCAACTTCTATTATGAAAATCTGAGGGACATTATTACAAGTATGCGGGCTAAGCCCCATTTCCAGTGGCCATTGGAAAATGCAGAGTGAGTAATGTCTTTGTGTGTGTGTGTGTGTGTGTGCGTCTGTCTGTACCGAATGTGTGGATGTCGATGTCTTTGTGCGTGTCTGTGAATAGTGTGACTTTGTCTAAACTTAAAATTGTTACCTTAAACAAGGGAGAAATTCACCTGTGCTTAAATGACAAAGTTACTTGAGTCAATATCTGCATGTATGTCAAAATAAGCCGTTTCATATCTATTGTGATGGCTGTATTGGTTATGAACTTCACAGAGACCTACTAGAGGAAGCCATCCTCCTAGCAAACAGAGCCTGGAACCAAGGTCTAGTTCTGTATAGCTACAATATCCGGCCCCGCCTTGGAGGTTACATAGAACCAGTCATCTCCAAAATCTTGGTGGTCCTGGACAAATACAGCCTTACCGACATTTTACACTACCTCAATTCGAGAGGTAAACCGTTTACCACTCAGAGCACTGGCACCTGCTACTAACAGTACTATTATAGCTCACACTTACACTAACACTGATTGGAAAAAAAACTGCTTCTAACAGACATGATGGACTCACAACCATTAGACAGCGCAACCTGATATCCTTAGTTTGGACCACATGCAAAATTAAAACACATTAAACACAGTAGTGTTAATCATAGTTTTAAGCTAGAGCAAATCTATTTTCAAATACAAATGACACGGTTTTACAATAAGCCCATAATTTAAGATGAGTGCTTTAGACACCAACATTTAGAAAGGATTTGAGTTGAGATCAGATACGCCCTTGGGGTTTTCAGGTGGGAACCTTCCATCCCGGATGTTTTGTTACTTTGAGCCCACGACACCTCCAGAAGGTTTAACAGTGAGCAATGACTCTCAGAGCCTCCTATATCCGCTCTCGGCACGGGGCCACATGAGGGATATTTAGCCTCATCAGAAAAGGAGAGCTTAGCTTTTTGACAAGATGTTCTGTTCACGATGTTCCGGAATCCAACTTCACCAGCTTAGTCCTCCACACTTTGTAGTATTTTGGTACAAGGAGCAGTTGTTGTCAGTATTGTCTTATCGTCCATATATGCTCGAATGGGAGGAAGGCGTAACACTAACCTTAATTTTTGCCCCGCAACAACCCATTTTAATGCTCGGATTATCACTTCCATGGCTATGGTAAATGCCAAGAGATTGTACATCTGGCCATGATACCAGTTTCCAGATGCGGCCTTCCTGTGGTAACTTTCAGTGTATTAAAACACAGCTGAAGATCCAGAAAGTCTGCCTTAATGTACAGGGCTTTAGAATTGCATTTGGTACCATAAACAACTCATATGCAGTTCAGAGTCCACAGCAGATGAAATAGATTCATTGCTCATTCTTTCTTCTTTCGCTTTTTCCATAGGTTCTCGACCCACCTCAGTGGTGACAGCCGGTCCTGCAAGTCCCTAATGCCTACCTTTTCTATTTCAGACGCCTTTTTCCATTGCTTTTTTAATTGCTTTCTTTCTTCTATTAGCTTCTTGATCTATAGTATAAATTCATCAAGTTGAATTCTGGTCCTTACATTCCATACGGATAGCATCACATTGTCGCCAAACAGACATAGCTCACTTGAACCTAAGAGATGATAGGCAATAGACTTTTAGATGTTGGCTCGAGTGCATATTAGAGCAATAACATGGAATCCAAATATACCCTCCAATACATTCTCAAAGTCTAAATCAAAGTGTATATAAAGTATAAAGACCCCAATAACAAATACTGTGTTGATAAAAAATAATTACAAATTATTTGTATTCTTAACAATGTTTCAAGCTTCAAAAGCAGAAAAATATACCAGTGGAGAAAAAATAAATATTGAAATCAAAGTGGATTTATGGAATACAGTTAATTACTACATTAGCAATTGTAGCAAACAGTAACCGATAGACAGGGATGGGGATTGGGGAGGGTCCTTCAAGGTTGCTGGAAGGACCAATCAACAATTGACCCAATATAATAATCAAACCATATACGGTACTAGTCATGCCCCTCGAATACAGCATAATTTGACTTAAGATATCAAATAAAATAAAATGCAACTCCCCACCACAGTCTCCAGCAATCTCGACAAGCTCCCTGCGCCAGACCCAGACGTTGTGGTGTATTCCACGATTTTATGGTGGGGGCCAACCCTGGCGATCCATAACTTATGGGATGCTATGTGGAAGGACATGTGGACCAATCCGCGGTTCAAGCAGCACTTCCGGATGGCAGAGTGAGTGATGCCTCTGTGAGGGTGTACATCTGTGTTTCCATCTCTCGGCTCAGTAATGACCCGGCAACATCCTCTCCATGTCCCATTGAAACATTTAACACTTGTTCTTACTCTGTTTCTGTACAGTGACATGCTTGACGAGGCAGTCCCCGCAATGAACAAAGCCTGGGAATTGGGCCTAACTTTCTGCTACTATTTGGTCGCCCCCCCTTCTGGCACCGGGGAAAACTTCCTCACTCACATTGTGGGGATCCTAGAAAAATACCAGCCCAGCGATACTTTACGTATGAACGTCCTGCATTTTTACAACTATGGGCTTGATTAGATTAGACCAGTGTTTTTATCAGGACCTAGAACTGTCTGCATGAACTGAACTAAATAGGTGTACACGTGTCCAGACCTATTTTATTGAAGATAAAGAAATATGCAAAACTAGTTTTCGATGATTTTTGTTTTGCTGGCTATGATATTTTTGTAAGCGCTATATAACCCAATGTTTATCAGAGGGAGAAAGTCCACTCAACAATGTCTCTGTTACAGCGGAGCCATTTGCTCTAAAGTAAGAGATAATAAGGGACATCAAATCTATACAGTACCAGTCAAAAGTTTGGACACACTTTCCCATTAACTTTATATTTAATCCATTTAACTAATGGATTTAAACAGCCGTAGGTCAATAAGGAAGTTATGTAAAGCTTTCAAACTGGCCTGTATGTCATGATATGCTTGGTTTGTAGAGAAGGTAATGAAGTCCTTCCAGAGCCATGTGCGACAGGTGGCCGACATCTACTTGGATGACACAACGGACATCCTTGTTGACCTGCTGAAAAAGCCTCATTTTAAGCACACCATAATAATAGCAAAGTGAGTAATGCCTCCCGTTGTATGCCAGTTGCATAACCATACCTGAACAACTTATCTAGATAGATGTAACTAATCAAATATTTTGACCATTCTATGCATACACAGCCTACATGAAAGAGTGAGAATACAGAAATAATATGTGTCGCTACCACTGCATGGTCAAATGTTAGCAAGTGTACGCAGATGATAGCACAACACAACAGCCTAGCTCAGCAGTAGCTGGGCAATAAAAAATTAGGTTTTTCAAGTGGGGTATGTATTGTCCTTCTTTTGATTACAGAGAACCATTTTATAACCAAATACAATTTTTGTAGACAAAACATTTTCACAATTTTATAAGTTCATATCACCTGACATTAATTGTGTGACAACCAGACACTAAAGATACAAATCTACAAATATTTGTATTTAGTATAACCAAACTTTCCACGTCTTCTGAGCCTAAGGGGGCTAGTGGGCTCCATTTGATGTGACTATTTTTGGACACTTAAAGTGACAGTACATTTTTATTTTGGCTGCACCACCCTGAAACCTAGAAGAGCATACTTCTACTAGCATACTAAACATCAACAATGAAACAATATCACTGGCCGTCCTTTTCTTACTTAAAAACTTATATTTCTCCTCTCCACTTATTCTCTTTGTATCCTAGCCACACCTTTCCAACATGTTCCATCTTTGCTGTAATGGCTCTGTGCTTCACAGGGACCTGCTGAACAAGGCTGCCGGCCTAGTGAGCAAAGGCAACTTGCGATTTCTGGGTCTCTACAGCCAGTACGTCCGGCCATACATCGGCACCCATGTGAAGCCAGCCATCGCTATAGGTCTGAAGACCCTGGACAGACTGCCGTCCATGAGCAGTTTACATGACCTAAGTACATACAACTTCTCTAACAATTTGCAAAACACCTTTATGAGACTAGATCATTTATTCAGAGCACTTACATTTTTGAGATCCAGGTCCACATTCTTTGCTGGTCTAATAGTTGTTGAAATACTGTACATACTAATGGCTAGATAGCTTCTACATTAGAGTAGCGGGTTATCAGAACTCCGCTGCCTGCATGTGTCTTAGATATAATAAAGAAAGAGACCATCGGTTCCAAAAACATAAGATCACTGGGCAGGTTAGATGTTTGTTTTAATAACATTGTACCACAATTGACCAGCCAAATTGAATCAGTCTTTATGTTAAAGGGTAACATTGTATTGCTTTATTTTTGTGATGTTGTTAATAGAAGAGACAGAAAGATAGGCACATACTTACTGGTACACAAGCATTCCAGAAGCTGCTCCTTTGTACATTTACCAAGGGCTGGGGTTACTTTTTCCACAAATTGGGAGTAACCACATGCCAAGTCAATGTAGCCTAGGCACACCCTCCTCTCATGAAACGCCTCCCCAAAAAGGATATTATTTTTGTTTCCATTATGATCCTATTGGTTTATCCATTAATTATTATGATGTTTTAGTTATTTTTACAGTAAAAGAAGACCAATTCAGCCCAGGGTGTCAAGGCCTCATAAGCGGCTAATTCCCTTTCTACCCTCCTTCCCCTTTCTCTCTTCCACTGCAGTTTGGAAACTAGTGATGAGCGTGGAACAATGGATAGACAAACACAAGGAAGGAGGCAGGGGCGATTTGAGGACCTGGAGAAATCCGGCGCTTAGTCCAGATCCCTATTTTTTATTTTATTTTTTTTAGAAATAACTTAAAATGTTTTGCCTATTCAGGCTAGCAAATATACTTGTTGTTTATTGATCACTTGCTAATATAGATTTTTGAATGCTATGGTTTACTTGTCCAAAGAGGCGTGTGGCCACATAGGCCAACTTTAGTTCCTACCATGTCTTCTCTTTTGAATTCTTTTAAAAAGATCACATCGTTAACCCTGTCTCTGTACACAAACACACACGTGCATACACAGTTGCGCAATCTCAAAGGCCAAGACACACACACACACACACACACACACACAGTGTAGCTTACGCTTGTGACAAATAATTCCTATTCATAATATTACATATCTTGTCAGTCAAAAAAATTACCGTGGCTACAGAGAAAAGAACCGTGGCTATAACCTAATTGCTAGGCCCTAAACACACCCCTGGAAGAAGGATAAAATAAGGGGCATTAAACAAGGACTTGAAAATCAGGCATTATTTCCATGCACATTTGGAGATTTGCAGAGTGAGTGATTTCTTTTTGTGTATATTTGTGTGTTGGTATATGTCTGAGTGTGTCAATGTTGGTGAAAAAGTAAATTTTATATATGTAGGTAAATTGTTTTAATGTTAAAAATAAAAAATCATCAACAAAAGCTCTTTGTCTAGATTTTAAAGATGAACAAGCATGTAAAAACTACCTGTGTGGCCTAAGGATAGCAGGATTCTTCTGAAGCCTTAGTTTGACACAAAGGCATAAGACTCCTGTATCAGGTGCAGCTTCCAACTACTTTCTTCAAAACCGTTGAGACTATGCCAAAGTGCATTTGAAAAGCAAGCAAGTCAATGTTGAGACTCGTTACCCTTGACAAAATGTTTTTGAAACAACTTCTGAAATGTATGAAAGCTTTTTAGACTCACGGCACCAAAGCAATAGACTCTAACTTTATAACAGCTCCAAATTTAATTCCAATAAAAACTGGTCCACACCAAATATGGAAGCACAGCCACATGACCAGTGTCTACCTCTAGCGATAGCAGCTCCTTGTGAAATAATCCAAAGGAGAAAGATATTAGGGGCTCATCAAAAGAGGCTGATTGATCCTCTCACTCATGAACCACATTTGTGTCCCTCAAAGGTCAATATCAGATCACAGAAAAAGTTGTGGACGTCACTCATAATGTAAAAAAGATAATAATAATAATAATAATAATAATAATAATAATAATAATAATAATAATAATCAATTTAATTTGAGGGCACCTTTCAAGACAGTCGAGGACACCTTACAGTATAAATTACAATTACAATATACAATATATATGAAAATGAAATATAAAATAAAAGTAATTCATCAACATAGTAACAATACAAAAGGGGGTGTAGGGTAGGAAACAACAATGGAAACCATAATGAAACATTAGTGAAAACACTGATAAACAAGGGGAGACAATCGGGCACAGTGCAAGGGAACAATTGCAGTGAGTAGGCCAATTTTAATACATTTGTTTTTAGTTGAGAATATGTATGATTACTTCTATCCTTCCTGTGTTCCTTGTAAACCTTGTATGTTTGGATTTACTGTTTGTTTGCACTGTGAAGTGCAACACTTTGACAGTGAACCCAGTAGTATTTGACTTGCAAGTGTTTTCAGTCAATTTAAACTCTAGGGGGATGGAACAACAACTACAGACTTTGTATTATTATTAAATTGTGTTGAACAAACACTGTAACGGTGGTAGTTACATGCTTTTGCATATGTATTTGAGTAATGCTTTTTCAGTTAAACTGCACATATTAACAGAATTATAACATTGAGCAGGAAGTATGGACACAACTTATCACTTGTAAATGTAACATTGGATTATTTAAGTATTTCACATTCTTGGACAAAACGTAGCCTGGTGGTTCAGTGATAACTAGCAAGATGCTAATAGTAGGTTACATGATAAATTATCAAAGTAGTATCTTCCAGCTAGCTAATAGTGCCATTCGGCACACTAAGTTTTCTTTAGGAGGAGACAAAAGCAGTGCTTATTGATGTTTCCCGTGTTGATAAGTTCACGTACCTTGGTACCTAAAAGTCTGGTCCTACTTTGTCAATGTGCGTCATTTGTATGAAATGAGCAATGCAATGCATGAACATTGTACCCATTTTGGGAAGTATTGCGTGTAAAGTCCGAATTTTGCTTGTGCACCACATGGTCTGCGGTGGAGAGAAGTATCAAGCTAATGAAGTCCCGTGGGCATATCAGTCCTCCTCTTTGCCCCCTTCCCAGACCTGACCTTGGTCCAGGCCTCCTGTGGCCTCAACGTGCTAGTCACAGAGGAGCTCACCGCACGACGCCACATCAGCTGACACATCTCTCGGGACTGTTGACACAGCCCTGGCCATGCAGAGACTGGACTCATCAACCCAAACACAAAACAAGCAAAATTTGTAGAACATAATGAACGGGGATTCCCGAGACTTTTCATCTTGTTATCAATCAAGTGCCCTTTATCTGCAGTCAAGGGGAATGCACTACTTAGCTGTGAGGTGACAAATCTGTTCCATCATAACCCCCTCCTCAATCTCCTTATCAGGCTGTTGTCTCTGACCGGTGGTTACCAGGATGATGTGTCCATGGTGCTGTAGACTTTAGACTGTCTCAAAAGGACATGAACACTACTGTTATGCAAGCACTGTGTATGTGTGTGCATGTTTGTGTGTATGTTTGCCTAGCCTTATCAAGAGAGATCTGTGGGGCAACGTATGAGTATTTATGCGGAGGCTTACCATCATATCAATTAAAGTTTATCCTTGAATTGGCAAGGCCATTTGTTGGTAACACAGTATCTCTGATAAGGGATACGTTCGCCATTGTCCTTTGAGAATGAGCGACACTCCTCTATCAATGCTAAGCTGTGGATACCAACAGATCAAGTCATCACAAATAAGTTGACTGATAAAACATTCGAAGGCAAGATCCCCAGAGCAGCATCGACCCTGCCTTGTTTACGTGGATTTTAACACCCCGCACACTAGCTGTTTCCTCTAAAAGACTCACGCAAACAGACCAGAAGAGTGGCTGTTTATCTCTTGAAGAGTGTACTTTGGCTCTGAGAACGACAAGTCAACACCTTGAACCCTGCTATATATACAGGTCGCGTCTGTGGTGGGCTCTCACCTGCAAGCCTTCATCCCACTCACGTCCAGAGAGGAGAGACAGTAAGTACTGCCATCTTTACTTTGGTCGATAGGCCACACCAGCGTAGGATAGCTAGATCCCTATGGAGGAGAACTTTTGTGCATGCACAACATGACAACCTGAACAAGTACTATTGTGCTAAACAAGTGTATGCAGCTTCAGAATTGAATGAAGCCAAGCTCAAGCCCAGCTAATTTTAATAATAGTTTTGTAGGCTGAAATGCTACGCTGAAGTTGTAAATATGATTTCAACTTACTAGCTATCTAATGTTTAGTTACCACATTGTCTTGAGGCATGTTAGTTTTGGCCAACTTTCACTGTTTATCTTTGGACAAATGCTGCACTCTGCTGGTGCGTGTGTGCTTTAACGGGCCTCTGCCTTTTTTCTCACTAGATCCAGAGTGTTGCCATGAACAAATTGCTGGTCATCACCATGCTCGTAGCACTCCTTGCTATAAGTAAGACCTGCTTCAAGACAACTTATTATTTGCCAAAGCTGATGTAACGTCATCTGCAATTGGAAGACTGAACACTTTGCAATAACTATAGCTCTGATCTTAGATAACACACCTCATAATTTAGTCAAACCCCAATAATACATACCCATACTTCCCTTCTGACAATTTTTGTTCAACTTCGACTTTTGTGAACTTTGTGTAGACACTCAGGGACTCCGCGTGGCCAGGCAGGCCGAAGAGGGGGCAGCCGAGGAGCCTGCAGCTGAGGAGCCTGCAGCTGAGGAGCCACCATCCGAGGATATTGTAGCTGAGGAGCCAGAGGGAGTGGCTCCTGGAACCTTGTCCAGGATAACCGACACTGTCAAGTCCTACTACGACCATTCCGTCAACACCGCCAGTGGCTACCTGGACAACATCAGAGGCCTGAAGCTGGAGGAGAAGGCCAAGTAAGACACAGTTTTAAGACTACGTACACACACTTGTACACCATCAACCCATACATTAAATTATTTCTGCTGATACAACATATCTGCTAAGAACTTTTAAGTAACAAACCAAAAAAAATGTAGTTAATGTTTCTGTTCTTTCCAAAGGCACATGTACGATGACACTTCCAGGGCAGTGAACACCTACTTTGGTATCATGCAGGATCAGGTTTATCACATCCTCTACCCCCAGCAGTAAGATGGAATCTGACAAGTCAAACTGCCATAGCCCACTTCTTTTTCCCTGGACTAGCCTACCCTCAACCCAGCCTAGAGCTGATTTGACATGAGCACCAAACATCAAAAGAGAAAGTTTAAGAAATGGAACCAAGAACTTTCAGAACGTTCAAGCATGCAAGGTAGCACAATGCACCTTACCATTTGTAGTGGAGCAGGCCATGAGTTTTTCTAGAGGTGACAGCATACATCTTTTAAAATATAATGGTTCAAGTAAAACTATATCTTCACCAAATGGTGCATGCCTCTTCAAACAATATATTTGTCAGATATCAGATTTCAAAGAGTCTGCATAATCTGAAATATTTATGTCACAATCTTGAAATAAAACATTTATTTGTAGGTAAACCAAGTGGTTGTCTGTTTCTTTAACGGAGATTATTTTAGCTATTGCATTGCATTTTCAGAGAGCATTCAAAAATATTTGTATTTTCATATTGAATCCAAGTAGGGAATGAGTCTTTACCCCAAGTGAAGGAGCTCAAGTATCTTGGGGTCTTGTTCTCGAGTGAGGGGAAAATGGAACGAGAGATGGGCCGGAAAATTGGAGCAGCGGGTGCGATGTGGCAGTCGCTTTATCGCACCGTTGTGACGAAGAGAGAGCTGAGCCGGAAGGCAAAGCTCTCAATCTACCGGTCTATCTTTGTTCCTACTCTCACCTATGGTCATGAAGGGTGGGTCATGACCGAAAGAACGAGATCGCGGATACAAGCGGCGGAAATGAGTTCCCTCCGGAGGGTGGCTGGCATCTCCCTTAGGGATAGGATGAGAAGTTCAGCCATTTGTGAGGGACTCGGAGTAGAGCCGCTGCTTCTTTGCGTAGAAAGGAGCCAGTCGAGGTGGTTCGGGCATCTAGTAAGGATGCCACCTGGTCGCCTCCCTAGGGAGGTTTTCCAGGCACGTCCAGCTGGGCGGAGGTCGCGGGGCAGACCTAGGATCAGGTGGAGGGATTATATCTCCACACCGGCCTGGGAACGCCTTGGAATCCCCCAGTCAGAGCTGGTTAATGTAGCCCGGGAAAGGGAAGTTTGGGATGCCCTGCTGGAACTGCTACCTCCGCAACCCGACCCTGGACAAAGCGGATGAAGATGATGATGATGATGATGATGATGATATTGAATCGCTTATATGGTACACCCGGAACAATAGAAAGTAGATTATTTGATTTGGCAAAAGTTAATGAGATGATTAATTAATTAGTATTCATAATAATGGTTAACTCAATTTAAACAAATATGCTATTTAACTTATGGGCTTATGATATCGTTTCAACAAATAAACTATAAATTGCAATTATTCAAATTTTGCCATGGTTTGCTTTGCAAGATAGTTACTTAGCCTACCAGCTAAAGTTAGTAAGGATCCCTCCATCCGGTTGTTTAGCCTTCTCTTGGCTTGCTAGAGTCATGACTTGTGATTAACATCCATCCATCCATCCATCCATCCATCCATTTTTCCGCCGCATATCCGGGGCCGGGTCGCGGTGGCAGCAGGCTAAGCAGGGTAGTCCAAATCTCCTCTGCAACGTTTTCCAGCTCCTCCTGGGGGATCCCGAGGTGTTCCCAGGCCTGTATATAGCGTGTTCTGGGTCTATCCCGGGGTCTCCTTCCAGTAGGGCATGCCCGGAAAATCTCCAAAGGAAGGCACCTAGGACGCATCCTAATCAGATGTCCAAACCACCTCATCTGGCTCCTTTTGACGTGATGGAGCAGCGACTCTACTCTGAGCTGCCTCCGGATGACCAAGCTCTTTACCCTATCCCTAAGGCTGAGCCCAGCCACCCTACGGAGGAAACTAATTTCAGCTGCTTGTACTCGTGACCTCATTCTTTTGGTCACTACCCAAAGCTCATGACCATAGGTAAGGGTTGGAACGTAGACCGACTGGTAAATTGTAAGCTTCGACTTTCGGCTCAGCTCCTTCACCACGACTTGTCCGGTACAAGACCGCATTACTGCTGACACTGCAACAATCCGCCTGTCAATCTCACGCTCCATTGTTCCCTCACTCGTGAACAAGATCCTGAGATACTTGAACTCCCTCACTTGGGGCAGCAACTCACTCCCAACTCGAAGAGAACCATGGCCTCAGACATGGAGGTGCAGACTCACATCCAACCTCTTCACACTCGGCTGCAAACCACTCCAGTGCGTGCTGAAGGTCATGGTCTGAAGAAGCCAACAGAACCACATCCGCAAAGGGGAGAGAAGCAATTCTGAGGCCCCCAAACCGCAAACATTCCTCTCCCTCCCCCTGGCTACGCCTTGAGATTCTATCCATGAAAATCACAAACAGAATCATTGACAAGGGGCAGCCCTGGCGGAGACCAACACCCACTGAAAACGTATTTGACTTTGTGCCGAGCATACGGACACAGCTCTCACTGGTTATATGGGGACCGAATGACTCGTAGCAATGGCCCCGGTACCCCATACTCCCGCTGTACTCCCCACGGGACTCCCCGGGGGACACGGTTGAAGGCCTTCTCCAAGTCCACAAAACCAGGACGGCATCCGCATTGCTCCAAACGGTCGAGCCTCCTTTCCAGCACCCTGGCACAAGCTTTCCTAGGTAGGCTTAGAAGTGTGATACCCCGATAATTGGAGCATACCCTCCAGTCCATTTTTTTAAAAATGGGAACCACCACCCCGGTCTGCCATTCCAAAGGTACTGTCCCTGACCTCCACGTGACACCGAAGAGGCATGTCAACCAAGACAGCCCAACAATGTCCAGAGCTTTTAGCATCTTGGGGCGAATCTCATGCACACCGGTGCCTTGTCACTGAAGAGCTTATTATCTACCTTAGTGACCTCTGCCAGGAATATGGGTGAGGCTTCCCCCGAGTCTTCAAACTCTGCCCCCTCCACAGAGGACGTGTTGGTGGGGTTAAGGAGTTCCTCAAAGTGCTTCTTCCACCGCCAGACGATACCCCCAGTCCGGGTCAGCAGTTCTCCTCCCCTGCTCAACAGAGCTAACGGTTTGCCAGAACTTCCTTGAAGCCAAACAAAAGTCCTTCTGTGATAATACTCACAATAACAACACAATGAAGTCAATAATAATAATAAAATTTGTAATAATATCTAATGTTAATAATAGAGTTAAAGACTCCTTTTGGAGTCTTGTAGAAAGACGTAAGGTAGGATGAACACAAACATACAAACAAACATACACTTGGTTATTATTGTCATCGTAGTGTCGTCGTCCCCCCCCCCCCCCCCATATCTCTAGTTATATCAGTATGTAGGTGTGGCTACAGGTTTTAGGTAATTAGGCTAGTGGCGATGATGGATCTTTCAACGAGGTTGAATTGTTTGGAAAATGGGTTACAACCTGAGCTTTTATTGGCCATGGAGCAGACACAGCTATGTGATGTCAGCAGTCTCATCCGTGGCTTTATTATCTATGTTCTCTAAATCTTTTTATATGAATTTATGCCCTTTAAATTTATTGGGTGAAACTGACAATATTTAACTCTTTTTCAAGAGAAAGAGCAGCTGTGTAGGAGCTAGTATAGAGTTGATTAAATTAGTGAGTGCCATGTTGAATAACGTTAACAGCACAAATAATTTACATTAACATCTGAAAATAAATATACAGTATTTACCCTAATGTAAAGTGGGATATTACAGAGCTACAAAAATATATTTAGAGAAGCTTTAAAGGGGCCATATTACGCTCATTTTCAGGTTCATACCTTCATTTAGGAGTTCTTTTACGCATGTTAATGTTCAATAAACAATTTATTTTTTCAGAACTGCCTGGGTCTGCAGCACCTCTATTCACCCTCTGTCTGAAATGCGCCGTTTTAGCTCCTGTCTCTTTAAGGCCCCCCTAACGACAAGCCTAGTCTGCTCTGATTGGTCAGCTGGCCAAACAAAGAATTAGCCTTTGCAACGAAATCAGCGTTTTCTCGACATGATGAAACCACTATCCAAACTTCCCGGCCTCTGCTCTGACTGGCTCTGTTTGAGGTTATGCCAAACTAGCCACTAGGTGGGCATTATGCAAATGTGTGAATTAGTGACGCAGAGGTTACGGAAGAAAATGCCGGACTACAAAAGAGGCGTTTTAGGCAGTTCAGGAGCAATGTTTTCTATGAGAGAGATTAGCTCCCTTTGGGGTGGACTGGACTTTGTAACTTTTCAGACCTTTTACATGCACAAAATGCTATATAACATTCTAAAGAAAAGGGAAAACCCCATAAAGCATAATATGGCCTCATTAAAAGAATATCCCCAAAGTCTTTAAATGTATAGGCTATGTGAAATTGCAGAAAATTGCATTTATTATACTTACTGCGTCATTATATAACATTACGTTGTTTTTGCCCAGGGGCGTCGCAACAGAGTAGGCAAAACAGGCTGGAAGGGGGAGGAAAAGAAAAAATCAAAACAGTGGTAAGTGAGAATCTGTTTTGAAGTTGAATAAATTAGTTATGCCAAGGGTTTAATTTGTCCCAGCAGCCGGAAAATTGGTTACAACTGTTAGCTAGTCTTGTTAGTAGCCTAACGTTAGACTAGCTTATTCTGTCTGAACTGTTATAAATGCACAGATAAACGATAGATATTATATCTCTGTGAAATTGCTTGTTCGAGTCTGAGTGTACAACATTAAGCTACGATTTCGCATGAAGTTAGGATACTAGGATGGGTTAACATAAGCTAGAATGTTGCTGGCTGTGGGTTAAGAATTCCACACAGATCTTAAAACCATTGATTGTTGTGAACTGTGCTAGCATTGTTAAAAGTTTAAATAATAATATTAATATTAAAAGCTAGCTGACCAAATACAACCATGCTCTTTAATTTTTTTCTCAAGGTGTAGGGGGGCTCCCAGAGTCCCTCGAAACGCCTATAGTTGTTCCTAAAAGCATCTTTGCTGTCAACTTGTGTTCTCTGTCCAAGTGTGGATGTGACTACACCATCATCTAGTCTGCTGACTGTCTGTGCGGCTCTTTTCAGATTGATGATGGTAGAAATTAAAACATGTTTCAATTATTGTATTCCACAGCTCATTGAAGTTGCCCTCCTCATTGCGATATTCCTCAAAGGACTGCCTGAGGGCCTCAATTAGATCAACTGCTTTGCAGAGATCTGTCTTTGGTGACTGAAGCACGTCAGATAAAAACTGTCACTTAGGCCCTTTCTGAACAGTGCAAGTAGCCCTATTAAATTCAGATCAAGTTGGCATAGTAGCCCTCGTGCCTACAGCTCTGGTGGGATTGGGCTCATCTAAAATTTCTTTCAGCACTCCAATTGCAGCAGACAATCTATCCCTAAATTTTGACATACAATATGGTGGCAGGCCCATCGAGTGTCACTAAGGGGGCTTTCACACTAGGGACTCGGGCGCGGATCCAAGTAAAAAGTCCAGTTCATTTGAATAGGTGAACACTCTGTACCGTACCCAGGTACGGATAAACATACCGTGCCCGAGTCAGTACGGTCAAGTGTACTCGAGTACGGTTCGCATCAAGTGTGAACGCTAACCGTACCAAAACACAGAGGTGGACTTCATAACGATAGTTCAATCACGTTTAAATATGGAGAAATGATCTTTGGTCGGGTGCGGTACGAATCAATCGTACCTAATGTGAAAGCGCCCTATGTCTTTGTGGTTCCCATTGTGGACATGCACTTTAAAGAACCCAAGTGAAAAAAGTATACTTGTTTTGCACTAAATATATACTAAGTACAGTGTACTTAATGCAGGAAAAGTACACTTTTCTGGATATATATCGTAAGTTGATTTACAGGCATGCTATTTTGGAACAAATTAGTACAACTTAAGCTGTACTTGGTATACTCAAAGCGTAATAAATATGTTCTAAAATATGTATTTATTGCAACGTAAGTAGTGTTAGTGTGCTAAATTGGAACAACTAATAATGCACTAAAAAGGATGCTGAAGTACACTTTTTGGAGGGTGCCAGATATGTGTATTAGTATAGTACAAGTATATTCGTACTATATCAAGAATCTACTTCTAGTACACTTAAAGCTACTTCTAGTCAGCATTTGGCATATTTAAAATGATCTACTAATTAGCTTGCCCAGAATTAGCTGGGCCAACTGCACACGCACGGCGCAATATAGAGGACCCTTTGAGCGCTTTTATGTTTGTTTGACAGGGTAATGTTACAGCACATCTGTGATTCCACAGTGGCAGAGGCGCCGTGCGAGACAGGATGACTGGGACTTCAGTGTCACTGAGCTGAAGGCTTTCATAGCACTGATTCTATGCAGGGAGGCGCACAACAGGATTAATATAGATGTGGAGCAATTGGGGTCCAAAGAATGGGGAATGGCATGTTTTAGTGCAACAATGTCAAGGAATTGGTTCAGGAAGATAATGAACACCGTGCCCGGCCAGCCAGAGCTTAGTAGAGAGTGTGGTGATGAACCTGATGGAGCCTTACCTAGGCAAGGGGAGAAACGTCACCACAGACAACTTTTTAACATCGCTGCCCCTTGCTCACAAACCCCTAGCAAGGAACACCAGCCTGGTAGGCACAGTGAACAAAAACAGGCGTTCACTCCCACCTTCTGCAAATCAGAAAGCACCACTGCATGACACCACAGTGATGAAGAGCAACAGGGCAATGCTAACGATATACCAGGGCAAAGTGAAGAAAAATGTGTGTATCCTCAAGCACAATGCACCAAGCAGTGGAAGTGGGAAGTGATGCTAAGAGAAAGCCAGACGCCATACACTTTTACAACAAAACCAAGGTGGGAGTGGATGTCCTTGATCAAATGGCCCGACAGTACTCCACCAGAGCAGCCACCCGCAGATGGCCAGTTGCCGTGTTTTATAACATGCTGGACTTGGCTTGCATCAACGCGTGCGTCCTTTACCGGAGCTGCACCAAAGCGAAGATCGCTAGGCGAGAATTTATGCTGGAGTTGTGCAAAGAGTTGCGCAGCGAACACATGAAACGAAATAAGGCAACCGAGACTGTGCCACTGCCCCTTGCAACACAGCAGCCTCAGGAGAAGAGAAGGCAGTGTGGAGTGAAACGTCAGTGCAAGAAAAAACGCTGATATCGTGCTTCAAGTGTCGACCTGTGTGGTCAGCGCACCGTCAAAGTCTACAGTGTTTGTGCTGCGAGTAGTGCATAAAAACGCCAAGAAGAATGTTGGATTTCTGCTTGTTAGCCTATAGTCTCAAATTTTGTTCAGATTTTATTATTACAATTAGGCTAACTAATATGTATAACTGAGGCATGACACATGCCATTTATATGTTTCTTTGCTCATAGTTCCAGTAGGGCTGAAAGCCTCCAAGCGACCATTGACCATGCCAGTTAGAAACCGACCTAGCGGTCGGTTTTTCCGACCTACATGTCACTGTCTCTGACCTAGCGGTAGCTTTTTCCGACCTAGATGTCGCTGTCTCCGACCTAAAGGTCGCTCTCACCGACCCGCAGGTCGCTCTCTCCGACCCGCCAGTGTATTTCAGTGACAGTCAGCAACCGTGGGGGCGTGGTCTTTCAATTCCACATTCTAATAAAGGCTAATGAGCCAGTGCTTTGTGTGTTTACGACAGAGAATACTTGTGAACGGTTTGTTTATCACAGTCATTTCAACTGAAATAGCTAACTTTAGCTAGTTAAAGAAGAAGATAAGGCAACATTTAGCTAGATAATAATATTATTTGTGTAAATAGCTAGATAAGCTACCTCAAGAGGTTGTATTTCGCATGCGTTTTTTCGTTAATAACCATAGCTAGTTGTTTATATAGCCTAGTGTTTGTTTTATAGGGGGGTGTGTTATTATAATGTATGTTTACTAGGCTGCTATCCTATTTGAATAGAGCTATGTCAGTGTCTGTTAGCCTAAGTCCAACTAAGTGAACCAGAGTCGACTGTGTGCGATTGTTGTCTTGTCTCTCGGCAACGTTGTTAACTGAAAATGCACCTTTTTTGCATCCAATATACTCCGCTATCAAAGGGAGCTGAAGGAGCCCCGCTCATCGTATAAACCTTAGATATTATCCGTTTTTCCTTTTAGTTTTCTAGTTGTATAGTTATATATGCGAACCTCTCCATAGCCATGTTGTAACAGGTTGTTTGGCTTTGTATTTTTTTAAAATAGCCTATGACTTGCACCAAGTGGTCCTACGTGTGGACCGCAGCACCCTGTTTGTTAGTTCATGTAAAGTATCTTGAAAGCAAGTATAGCAATGAACATAACAAAAAATAAAAATCCAATATATAGAAAAAATATTGTCGCAGGCGAGCCGCGTACACGCTACCTCTAACATAGTCATTAGTGCAAGAGCAAGATACAGCGCACCCGATTAATGTTTTGGAGGTAGAGTGTTCGCGGCTCGCCTGCGACAGTATATTTTCTATATTACATCCTTTGGATCATAATTTTTTTTATATTTTGGTAGTGATATCTTGCTTTATTAAATGACAAAGCTAAAAATAATGTAAAAAAAAAACGCTTTTTCTTGGTACAGCCAACTACGGTGAAATATTTAATTTAAATTATACATTTCTGCTTGAACACTGCCAATTTATTCATAATATATGTTCATTTTGGTGTCACAACCAGCGGACTGGGATTTTGGCTGGCATAAACCAGTTTATGCGACCGCCAGCCACTAGAACAGTCGGCGGCGAGTGACTTCTGCCGCAGCATATGCCAGTATATGCGAACGGTGGTTGGTAGCAAGTGAGTTGTGCCGTGACATATGCCAGTATATGCAACCGGTGGTCGGCAGCGAGTGAGTTGTGCCGTGACATATGCCAGTATATGTGACCGGTGGTCGGCGGCGACTGATTTGTGCCGCGGCATGTGCCAGTATATGCGACCAGTGCATGGTCGGCAGCGAGTGAGTTGTGCCTCGACATATGCCAGTATATGTGACCGGTGGTCGGCGGCGACTGATTTGTGCCGCGGCATATGCCAGTATATGTGACCGGTGGTCAGCGGCGACTGATTTGTGCCGCGGCATATGCCAGTATATGCGACCGGTGTTCATCGGCGACTGAGTTCTGCTGTGGCAAATGCCAGTATATGCGACCAGCGTTCGGCAGACATATTTTGTAATAACAAAGAAACATTTTTATTCTTGACAATCTCTCATTTAAAAAATTTAAAATCTAACATACTCTGGCACTCTCCTGTCCTAGATATATAACCTCCAAGTACATCAATCGACATCTAATCTTGCACTTGAACTGTGCAGCGAAATAAAATGTTTCTTTGATGTTTGTGCAACTTGTTGTTCTTCAAAATGTATAGCCAACATTATTTATTTGACAAAAAACTCAGATTTTTAGTATAAATGTTACATTTTTTTAAAAGAACCAAGCAAAGAATTATGCATAGAGACAAAACAGGACTTTGTGGCCTTGTATATTGCACTAATGTTTGTGTTAAATTCCCTTAATAAAATAGTCCTTGATCTTGTGTGAATTTAAAGGAAAGAAAAAAGATTTGTAGTAACATTTACTTTATCTTGTGCTAGTGAACTTCAACATGACCATTCTATGTAATTCATAATACTCACACTACTGAATAAATGCGACCTAATAAGGACGTTAGACATTCGGCAATAACCTGGTCTGGATTTTTTGCTAGCCATTGTGGGATATAAAGTATAATCAACCTATTCAATGTGATTGTGACCAGTTAAAAATATAATGAGAAGTATCTTGAATTGGGTGAGCTTTAGGTTTAGAGATTGATTCCTTCGGAGTATTTTCCTGGTGTTTTTTCAGCAACATGGACATATTGTTTACCGTTAAGCTTTCAGGAGGTGTTGTGGGCTAAAATTTAACGAAACATCTTTGAACGAGGGTGCCCACTTGCTAACCCCAATGACCTCTCTGCTCTCAACCCAAGTACATTTTAAAATAGTGTCTTTTGAGGTGCTCATCTTGGAATATGGCATAATGGAAGTTATAACATCCTGTAGGCCTAAAACGTGGCCATCTATGGAGTATGTAAAGTGACATATTTATAAAAAAATCAAGGATTTATCCAAGAGAGTATTTTAAAATCACCAAACAACACTTTTTATTAATAAGTGTGCTATATTACAAGTAAATTCACAGATGTATTAGGGATTGCGGTCGAATTGCTTCATGTATGCCTAGGTGTAGAAACATTTATATATATATATATATATCTTCATCCGCTTTGTCCGGGGTCGGGACGCGGAGGTAGCAGTTCCAGCAGGGCATCCCAAACTTCCCTTTCCCGGGCCACATTAACCAGCTCTGACTGGGGGATTCCAGTATATATACTGTTCTGTTTCTTATGTGCAGGTCTGGCCTCATAACATTTGTCATATGTTTAAAAAAAAATAAAAACAACACCTTTCTTACTGGAAAAATGGCATCATCTGTGTGAAAAATGAGGCTGTATTAGGAACTTTAACATCAATAATGTGTAAAGCTTGTGAAATGCAGATAAAGAAATCAATAATATTATAGTCACTTCAGTTTAGTAGAAGTAAAATCCCTTGACAGAAGGAGGGGGTGAATGAGATAGGTCTGGTTGTAAGCTTTTTTGTTATCAACATCAATAAATAAAGTGACACACTTGACAGGACACTCGATGGATAAGCACATTTCCATAATCAGAAGCTGGCTGTCTTTTGAAAAGATTATTACTTTTAAAGACCTCAAACATGTGCAACAAATAGGCCTAACTATTTTAACTGCTGTGAGGTGGATAGAAATAATCAGCGGGTGTAGAGGGGATGGGTCAACTCAGTCCTCTAGTGAAGGCTACTTTTACTGTTAAGAGAGAGGGAGAGATAAAATATTAATTGTATTGTTCAATAATAATTTTACACTACGCATTGCTTTCTCAAACAGGTGTTTATGAAATGTATTCGAATTACTGTCCTGCAACCAAAAAATAATCTTTAACCCTAAAAAATACATTTCAGAATAAATTAAGATTACTAATAAAAATGAGTGCAGTTCATGTCTTTAAATTACAAAATATCTATGCCAACCGCTGGTCTCATATACTGGCATATGCCGCGACACAAGTCAGTCGCCGCTGACCACAGGTCACATATGTCGCGGCACAACTCGCTCGCTGCCGACCACCGGTCGCATATACTGGCATATGCTGCGGCAGAAGTCACTCGCAAATACTGGCTTATGCCAGCTAAAATCCCAGACCGCTGGTTGTGACACCAAAATGAACATATATTATGAATAAATCGGCAGTGTTCAAGCAGAAATGTATAATTTAAATTAAATATATCACCGTAGTTGTTTGTAACCAGAAAAAGCATTTTTGAAAATTATTTTTAGCTTTGTCATTTTATAAAGCAAGATATCACTACCAGAATATAACAAAAAATGTATATCCAAAGGATGGAATATAGCAAATATACTGTCGCAGGCGAGCCGCGAACACGCTTCCTCCAAAACATTAATCGGGTGCGCTGTATCATACTCTTGCACTAATGACTGTTAGAGGTAGCGTGTTCGCGGCTCGCCTGCGACAATATTTTTTCGATATTTTAGATCTTAACTTTTTGTTATGTTCATTGCTATACTTGCTTTCTTGCTACTTTACATGAACTAACAAACAGGGTGCTGCGGTCCACACGTAGGACCACTTGGTGCAAGTGATGGGCTATTTTAAAAAAGACAAAGCTAAACAACCTGTTAGAACATGGCTATGGAGAGGTTCGCATAGGCCTATATAACTATATAACTATAAAACTAAAAGGAAAAACGGATAATATCTCATGTTTATACGACGAGCGGGGCTCCTTCAGCTACCTTTAATAGCGCAGTAGGCATATAGGATGCAAAAAAGCTGCATTTTCATTTAACACCAATGTTGCCGAGACAAAAATCTGGACATAGGCTAACAGACACTGACATAGCTCTATTCAAATAGGATAGCAAACAAGTCAACATACATTATAATAACACATCCCCTTATAAAACCAACACTACGCTAGATAAATAACTAGCCGATGGAACAAACGCATGCGAAATACAACCGCAGTTCACTTTAGCTAGCTTATTTCAGTCCGTAATAGGCAAATGGAATACGGATGGCCACAACAATTAACACTATTATCATTAGTATCTATAGGGCCTAAACGTTGTCTTACCTTCTTCTTTAAATAGCTAACGTTAGCTAGTTCATACGTTAGGATAAAGTATTGTGATAAACCGTTTACCAGTTTTCTCTGTCGTAAACACACAAAGCACTGGCTCATTACATATTATAATGTGGAATTGAAGGACCAAGCCCTAATGTCCACATGCCACTGGCAAGTCAGTAGACAGCGACCAGTGGTGGCATCTAGGTCGGTTTCAAGCG
>JAPMUY010010457.1:0-27500 GCA_026901105.3 Galaxias olidus
TTGCTCATTTTAATTTGACTCTTTCAATAAAGACATATTTCTTCTAATTGTACACTGTTAGGGTGTGATGAAAATGTTATTGTAGTTTGTGTGCACTGAACATTCACACACTACACAAAGCAACACCTCCCATTTTATGTCTGAATATTGTTTTATGTCTGTGTGCTAATACAAGGAATTGTGAGTGAAAGTTTTAAAGAGAGAGAGCGCGGGAGAGAAGTGCTCTAGCTGCCACGTCTTCATAAAAACACTCACAATGATGCCTTTCACCACAGCTTCTCCAGAACCGTGTACAGGTCAGGGAAGTGCAGGCTGGGTACAGGGGAGTGTAGGCAGGGTCCCTTGGGATGTTCATCTATCAACAGTGGGCTCACACATAGTCCATGTACTAACATACCGACAGAGAACACTTAATGAGTGGTTGTTAAAGACTATGAAAAAAACAACAACAACATTGGTTATGTTTATCTTAGTGAATCTTGTAATATGTGAAGATTTCTTATATTGAAAAAGATATTCATGGTGAAAGACAAAAAAATAAATATAAACGAATGTTAATCAAAAATGGTGTGGAGGATGAGAAGGGAAAACATGTCCAAATATTCAGCACAGGGGACGCAGCATATTTAGTGCACAAGGCTCTTGTGGAGAGTACAAAACACACTGGGTGCCTCTCTGTCACACAGAGAGAAATGGAGAAGGGATGGACTAGGGGGAACGGGTCGATGAAGAGTAAATAAACCCCTGGGAAAGCATAGTACAATTTAAGTCCCCCTCCCCCCCAAAAAAAATCCATAAAGGGAGGTTGTCTTTTGGAGTAAAACAAGTACGATGAGTAAAGCCTCCAAATCTGTGTGCCTGCAACGTGGAGCAACTTTGGCATGCAAAATATGTCATATTTGCATATAAACATATAGAAAAGAGAAGGCTACAACTCCAACAACCCCACCCTTATCTTTGACAGCACTCTCCTAAACTGGTCCCAAACTACGACATAAAGAAATGTACGGGCACTTTAACCCATCCACGCCCTAAGCAGTAGACTGCCTTCAGGCCATGCCACACATGAAGGAAAGTGAACAGCCAAAGCCTTCTAACTCCTCCTTCTTCTCTCCCCCGCTCCCCCTCCCTCCTCCACCTCTTCTGTCTGCTGATTGGTGGGGCTCGAAAGAGAGTGGTGCTCCCATCGTGCTTTGCAGCCAGGAAGCAGGAAAGGATACAGAACCCTTTTTTGAGCCACTAGACAGCCGAGTGAACGATGGATGCAGAATGTTGAGTGTGGTAAATGTGAATGTTTGGTTGACTCAGGCATGGCTGATACTGCCTCACAGCAAAACACCTTCCTTCTTGTCTGGTGAGTCTCTTATCTTCTCTTATCTATTCTCTCCTCCTCTCATCCATGCTATACAAGCATGTTTCCATTCATGCATCAGAATACTAAGAACATTATTAGGCAAGTGGATTTGAAGTAATTGTGCTATCACTCTTTTTGATTTGACAAATTCAAGGAAGACGGCATTTTTTGTTGTTGAAAATGCACTGTTGTTGAGGATGTGAGGTTCTTGATTGAATGTCTGATTGATGTGCCTCAATGCACACATAAACACTGCACAAAGCAACACCTCCCATGCCTGCTATGTGTGTTCTTTTACTGAAGTGAACTAAGCTGTCACTTTGTAAATGAACGAAAGAGAAACAGTGTGTCCATATAGAGAGTAGTGCTCTGGCTGCCACGTCTTCATAAAACACCTACAATGATGCCATTCACTACAGCAAACTGCCACAGCGTGTAGGATGTCAGGCGGGGGAGGGCCCCTGGGAATGGGAAAATATGAATGGGGGGTCAGACATACTATACGCAGTGTTAGGGTAGACTCTCCCAGATAAAGCACCTAATGAGTAGTTGCTGTTGTTGGTTTTGGTTATTCCAGTCAATCTTCCGGGGGACAGGACCCATAAAAGCGAAACACTTTTTCACCTGTGTGATGATGGGAGATGGAGGGCCTCCCTTTGGAATAGTTAAAGAAGTTAATCTGTCATTCTGTTTGAACTTTACCACAACGACAAATGACAGTTGTACATTACACAACCATCATTTGGCAAAGGCTTTCATGCAAAGTATGCAAAAAGAGATTAACAGTCGATGCATTGAACTACAAAGTGCAACGGAAACATCCCTTTTCCAAAGTACCCATGTAAAAGAAATTCAGATCCTGAGAATGTGCATGATTTTCATTTTTACTTTTGCTATCACAACTATCTGCAAAACATCCAAAGTACTTGTTCAAAAGGTCCCAAGAACCGGTCCTATGACTCTTCTACAAACTGTTAGATATGGAATTTCAAGCCTTTATGTGGCCAGTGCCACATGAGGAACGAAGTTGGATAAATGTCACAGTTCTGTGTCTGGTGACAGGACGGTGGTCAACACAACATGTCCTGTTCTCCTTTACGTTGAATGAATGCTTTCTCTATGTTAGTAATTTTGTTGGCGTGAACAGGAATGTTGATTGCGTGTGATGAGGGTGTGCTTATAGACTGGCTTTGTCACAACAAACTGCCGTATGATTTTTTTAAGATGTACAATTAAAGTGCAGTGTATCCCCATACACAAATGCAATAAGTAACAATAACAGAATCGTGACTCAGCTCTGTACTGAAAACAATTCAAAGGCGTAATTTAAACCAGTCTTTTCTGTACTCAGTAGAGGTGAGATTTTTGTATGGCTACTTTGTGTGGTTACGTCAGCACGAAACTGTGCTGAATGTGTCTATAATGTACAGATAAAACACTTAAAATTTATAGATAAAAAAATACCATCAAACAAATCCTACTGTACACCTACAGCGCCATGAAAAAGTACACATATAGGGGGAGTTTTAAGTCAGATAGCAATGATAAATCTATTTGCATGGCATGGTAGAAACAGAGGTCACCTTGTAATGGCATTGTTGCTTCAGTTGGTATTTTTGCAAACATGTACACGCATGACAAGAAAAACCAAACACACAATAGTACAAAAGGAAAGAAGAAACATGCAAATTTACAGGTGTTAAAGCTTCTTAAACAATATTTTAACATGTTGTTCCAGAGGATAGAGGATGCATTCTTTTCTTGACTTTAAAACTGATAAAAGATCAGTTTCATAGAATGTAAGTGTCCAAACAATAATATATGGATAAAGTCTTTAGTATTTGAAAGACAGATTGGTGGTTTACAAAATGATGCTAAATTAAATGGTATATCCAACAAATATGTTGCAAATTTAAATCTCAGTCTACTTTTAATAATTACACGAGCTACGACCTTCTATACAAGTAGTTAAGGTAAAAAAAAGGATGAGGATCAGACAAATGGGAATTACAAAAATCGAGTTTGCTAGACATAACAGCTTGCATAATTCTCTCCTTATCAGAGTAAGTAAGGTACTTAATAAGTAAGGTAATATTTGAATGTGTAAAAGGCAGCCCTGAGGCAAAAAAAAAGAACAACGACAGATAGCTTTTTACCGTCACAATTCACACAATACTAATTTACAAATGTAAGTATACAATGAAAACCGTCTCATTGCTGTGTTTGTCCCAATATGCAGATTGAACACTCCAGAAACGTACTTAGTAAAGCAATGTTGGATATGAGGTTTATAGTTACTGAGTACGTCACATTGCCTTATGCAGTGGTTGGCCTACATGAAATGTTCCTGTGAAAAGAGAGTAATTTATGACCTCAACATCTCAGAAAATGTGGGGTTCCCATTTGTCCCCATTCCCCAGCAACCCTTTTTCAATTTATAAAGCAGCTTTTTTTCTCTCAAAATATTTTAAATGCATACAGAATTTACAGTTACATTTACAGAAACCTGATTACTAGCACTTAAAATAACTTTGATCCCAAAAGTATACATCTACTGTAGGCCAATTGGTTTCTCTGCCAATGTAGAGTATGATAATGTTTAACATTGTGGCATATCGCTTCATTGATAATTTGGAAACAAGATGCCAGATGGTTTAGGCTTAAGTAGTGACAGTATAGGCAGGATAACTTACTTCATTTAGTAAAATATTTACTGAGTTTACCCTATTGCCCTCATATCCATACTAGATTACTTTCAGGGAATCACAAACACTTGCTCTCTCTCTCTCTCTCTTTCCTTTCCTTCTTGCACACTCACTCATTCACTCTCTTATTCATTAATTCACTTACTGACTGACACACATATTAGCCTGGCAGGTGACCGTTAGACCTGCCCTTTCCTGCTGTTGAGCCAATAGGAAAGGGTTTCAGTTTGGGCCAAAGGGCTGAACTTTTATCCTGTGTCATATAAAAAGTCCAGACAGTATGCTCTCTCCCTTGCTCTAGCAGTCGGTTTTGATGGCACAACTGTTAGACGGACAGAGAGAGTGAAAGGTGAATGAGAGCATGCAACAAGTGAGAGACATGAAATACCGGAGCACAAAAGTCAGTAAAATAGAGAGACACTTTTAAGTAACAAGTTGGGAGCCTGAAAGACCCGTGAGTTAGTCTCAGCTGTGGAAGTGGGACCGTGAATGAGGGGCCATTAAAGTGAACTTCTGATGATTTCATGAAGACTTTTGTTGCAAACTTGGATGCTTGGTTTCTGTAACTTTGTGGGTGAGTACATCTCTAAAATCTAATAGATTGAACTGCTGTGAAGAAACTTTCTAGAATACAGCTGACTACGAGAGAGGCTTTTGATTTTAAATATTTGACTGAGGCTATACTACACTATTAAGCTTGCCAATTCCTTTTCAATTTGAAATGTGTGTTTTGATAAGAACCCTGCCACCTGTGCCCTTCCACAAGTAGTGGATGGAAACCGCGACACAGGAAGCATACATCAAGAGACCCTCATGCCAGTGTAATGGGTTTATGATGACAGATAAGATAAAAAAATCATAGAGGACATTTACAGCTCCTACAATGGTTACCAATGGTCACTGGCTCAGCTGGACCTTAGCAGCGGAAATCGGATCATTATTACCAGTGACTGTCTGGATGAGCTACCCATATGGATGGTTTGTGAATGCAATAAACACATGATGTCCACTCACAAAGATTCATGTTAGGGAAACTATAAAGTAAGGGAAGGAAATTCTAAACCCTTGAATAACAATAATAATTTAAAAAAATTGAATTAAAAAATACATGTTACCTTCTGTTTTATAATGATTTATTATTGTTATTTCAAATTATTATATTGGCATTTAATGTTTGAATAAAACTATTTAATTTATTGTTTGGATAAATTATGTTTTTTTCATTTGTATAGAAAAACGTATTTTTAGATTAAGGCTGTGTTTCTTAAAAACAT
The DNA here is from genome assembly GCA_026901105.3 of Galaxias olidus. Taxonomy (NCBI): domain Eukaryota; kingdom Metazoa; phylum Chordata; class Actinopteri; order Galaxiiformes; family Galaxiidae; genus Galaxias; species Galaxias olidus. The sequence goes on from JAPMUY010010457.1 coordinate 5,334, forward strand.
CTTTGTATTTGCTCTGTGTTTACTTATCAACATGCTTTACAATTGTTAGTTAAAACAATACAGTGAATAATACAGTTTTTCTTTGAAAAACAAACACAACCTATTGTGAATCATTAGTGAAGTGTAATGTCAGTACATTTTAGGACTTTCAGTAATGATTCAGTTGATCTGGTAAATTATCTACAGTCTGTTCAATGGAGATTATGGTTGACAAAATCCTCATAAAGGTCTGTTTCTTTTGCTGCTTCATAGCCTTGAAAACAAAAACCACGGCATGTTTTCAAGAAGCACGTCTTGTCTGAACATGGAACCATGTAAAACATAAGATATTCAAAGTGTAGTGTACTTGTTGCAACTAAAGTGTATCACTTGGACAGTAGGGACTAGTGAGAAAATACTGTCCCAAGCCATTGAGAAGATGATGATTGATGATTGTTTCCATTGAAAAGAGAACGACAAGAAGAATGTTTTGATTATGAACGACTCCCTATCTAATGATCAAAGTGTTGTATGATCACATCCAACCAAGTGTTTTCTTTTCCTTTGTTGGTTCTGACAGGAATACAGCCAACGACTCAACCCCCATTCCCGCCTCATCGTCAAACGACAGTCGCACCCTCCAAAAGCCATGGAGAACCACGACAGGATCAAAGAAATTCCACCCCCTCCTCCTCTTCTGGAGCGCTGTGTTCGCCGGCGCAGACCACCCATCTCTGTCCTGAGGACCAGGGTGAAGCAGGGATTGATGTGCTCAGTGCCCAGGGTCCGGGCCACCCTCACTGGGTTCTTCCCTGTGGTGCGCTGGCTGCCTAAGTACAAGCTCCAGGAGTATGTATGGGGAGACCTCATGTCTGGACTGATAGTGGGTATTATCCTGGTTCCTCAGGCCATAGCCTACTGCCTTCTGGCTGGAGTGGACCCCATCTATGGGCTATATACGTCCTTCTTTGCTAATATCATTTACTTCTTTATGGGAACTTCCAAACATGTCTCTGTCGGAATTTTCAGTCTCATGAGCCTGATGGTTGGACAGGTAACCATCTAATTTATTTCATAATAATGACAAATGTCACCTATGAGTTATCTTGTGTACACCCCGTGAACAATGACACATAAAATGCTGAGTGTTCTTTCAGACATCCCAGTACATTGTGACTATGTGTATGTGTGACTACATTAGTTCACCATGTTATTATCATACAATATTTACTGATGCGCTGTCATTTTCTAATCCAAAAATAGCATGCTATGATATGCAATTAAATATATTACTGTGTATTTAGAAACATTTTAATAACAGTGTTCGCTCTCTGCAGACAACCCACAAAGACCACTACAGAACAACATCAACATAAATGTGTATGTGAATGTGAAAAGAAAATTGTATATTATTTCTGTAAATAAGTGATTTATCTACGTATTCATTCAGGTTGTAGACAGAGAGGTGTACCTGGCTGGCTTTGACCTGAGTGATGGGAGCACGGCCACTGTGGCTCCTGGTGTGTGGAACGCCACTGGATCAGGGAACACTAATCTGACAGCAGGCGTGGTGGAGGTGATGGGCATGGAGTGCGGCAAAGAGTGTTACGCCATTAGTGTGGCAGCCGCCGTCACCTTTCTAGCAGGCTTCTATCAGGTAGGTGGAAGAGTAATAATACCACCACCATCGCCATAGCATATGGCCACTGTCCCTTTCTAAGGCCACTTATATATGAACGTGGTCCATATTAAACATATCAAACTCTCCTTGCTCTATATGACATTGTCTCTACGTCTAGACTAAAGGTGTTTTCCATAACCTACTGTTAAATGTTTCATTCCTAGGCAGCATGTTACACATCCTCTAACCATGTCTCCATTTTCTTCTTCCTCCCTTTCTACCTCTTTCCTGTTCCTCTCCTCCTCCTCTATCTCTCTCTCGAGGTTCTGATGGCCGTGTTCAGGCTAGGCTTCGTGTCTGTCTACCTCTCAGCTCCCATGCTGGACGGCTTTGCCACGGGGGCCTCCTTCACCATACTGACCGTTCAGGCCAAGTACCTCCTGGGCCTGAAGATACCCCGACACCAAGGCTACGGTACCGTGTTGGTCACCTGGTTCCGGATCTTCTCCAACATCCACAACACCAACCTGTGTGACCTTGTGACCAGTGCCATCTGCATCTTCGTCCTAGTCGCCGGGAAAGAGCTCCAGGAGCGCTTCAAGAACCGCCTGAAGATCCCCATACCGACAGAGCTGGTGGTGGTGCTCGGAGCAACCCTGGCCAGCCACTTCGGGGACCTGCACGGGCAGTACGGCTCCAGCGTTTCCGGCCACATCCCCACGGGGTTCATCCCTCCCACGGTGCCCCGTTTCAGTCTGATGCCCAGGGTGGCAATGGACGCCGTGCCTCTGGCCGTCATCAGCTTTGCCTTCACGGTGTCTCTGTCGGAGATGTTTGCCAAGAAGAACGGCTACACCGTGCGTCCCAACCAGGAGATGCTGGCCATTGGGTTCTGTAACATCATCCCATCGTTCTTCCACTGTTTCACCACCAGTGCTGCCCTGGCTAAGACTATGGTGAAGGACTCCACAGGCTGTCAGACACAGGTGCCAGGTTTTTACATATCGTGTTATTCATTCTCGCAGGTGCAATGCATTTTATCACGTGCAGTTATTGAGGATTGATATGTAAACAACACTCTCTCTCTCTCTCCACCAAGGTGTCCAGTCTGATCAGTGCTGTAGTAGTTCTCCTCGTCCTCCTCTTCTTCGCCCCCTTCTTTTACTCTCTTCAGAAATGCGTCTTAGCCTGCATTATCATTGTCAGCCTGCGGGGGGCGCTGCGGAAAATCCTGGACGTTCCGTCGAAGTGGCGTGCCAGCAGGGCCGACGGCGTGGTGTGGCTGGTCGCCATGGGCGCCACGGCTCTCATCAGTGTCGAGCTCGGCCTTGTCATTGGCGTCGTCTTCTCCATGCTGTGCGTCATTTTTCAGACCCAGAGGCCAAAGGTGTCCCTACTGGGTCGGGTTGCAGACACAGACTTTTACGAGGACATTCAAGAGTACCAGAACCTTACAGCGCCGGAAGGGGTCCAGGTCTTCCGCTTCCAGGCCCCTCTTTACTACGCAAACAAGGACTCCTTCCTCAAGGCCCTTTACAAGACTGTGGGACTGGAGCCCTTCCTGGAGAAAACGAGAAGGAGGAAAGCAGAGAAAAAGGCCAAAGAGTTGTCTGCCAAATTGCTCAAATCAGCTGCTGGAAACAACAATAGTAATGGAGATGCTTCTACATCTCTGGTGCTAGGCGAACATGACTTCCACACGATCATCCTCGACTGTTCAGCCATGCCTTTCATGGACTCCACTGGCATGGGCACCTTCAAGGGACTGGTGAAGGACTACAGTGAAGTGGGAGTGAGTGTGCTGCTAGCCCGCTGTAACACCAATGTCATTGACATGCTGAGGAAAGGGCTGTTCTTTGGTAAGGACGACAGGGACATGGACAGTATGCTGTTCTACACGGTCCACGCTGCAGTTCTCTATGCTGACAGCCGGGTAGCGCCACCGGCAACGCCAGTCGATTCAGCAGTTTAGACTGGAGGAGCTGTAAAAGTAGTAACATTTTCCTTTCAAATACACAGCTGTAATGGATAGCAAAAAATAAATGCCATGGCAACGGGCACAAACAAACTGAAGTCGCGCAACCTACGCCGAGACAGATATGATGGTAGCCAGTACAGAACAAACACATAATTGTAATGGACCATCCATCCATAAGCAAGCACAGCAAAACAGACATAAATAGGCCTAAGAGTTCATTTGATTCCATGATTAATAAATATCCCAAATTATTTTTGTATCCAATGATAGGGGGGCCCCCTAGATGTGGGCTCCCTCGCAGTGCGTGCCTTGAGGAAGGTTCATGTATAGCCAGGACATTACTGCCATTATAACTAGAGTATTACGAATATTCTCTATGACTCGTTTTTCTCTATGAATCATCATCATCATCATCATCATCATCATCAAGACGCGGAGGTAGCAGTTGGTGTTACCAGCTCTGACTGGGGGATTACGTTCCCAGGCCAGTGTGGAGAATAGATGCTATTATAGATACTATTGTGTCCCTCACCATCACTATTGACAGAATAGAAGAACTCCCAAGAATAGATGCTATTATTTATTGTGTACCATTCAATATATAAAGACATGTAAATGACTATCAAAACCTTTTTAATCTTTGTAGTGGGTAATGATTTAAATCTTAAAGATTTTTGGAAAATAAATGTCTTAAATAAAAGACACATGATATGGAAGCACATAAGTCAGCCATGTATTCTTTTTTTACACATCATTGAATTATACTGCATATTGATTACATTTGTATGATTTTGTGTTGAAATATTCACTGTAATAAACTATTGGATGAATGATTATTTTTACATTGTGTTGGGTAAATTATGAGCTCCTGAATTCTTTCATAGTGTCCCACTATTTAAAATAGTTTTTAAATAAAAGTTTGATGTGACTCTAAATGTGTACACAATTAGTGAAGATTCATAAACATCTATCGCAACCAAGAATGTCGCTGTGCAACTAGGGCCAGTGGGTTCAATAGGGGTTTTAACTGATTTTCTGTATTTTCGCTCCTGTCCTAACAAAATTGGTATGTACAACCCACGTTCGATAGGTCAACCCAAAAATCGTTAGGCGCATTTCCAAATGGCCACTATATGCACCTTGTGTGCAATAAGTGTAAATAGCAGTGTGTAATAAGTGTAAATAATAAGATAATCATATTATGTCACGATATTATTTATTGCAAGATAAAATACTGTCCAATGGCGGGTCCATGAGGTGCTGTGACGAGAGGGGGTAAACGCTCTGTCATTGGTGAACAGATGTCCAATCATATAGCCGCTCAATGAACAAGTCATTTGAAATTTTAACGCCGCAGGAAACAACTTGTGCTGAAAGAGTTTGTTGACAGCGCTCAAAGCTTGTGCATTTCAACTAGATCTCATCACGTTTCTTCATAGTATATGTTTAGTAATTGATTAATAGGTAGTTAACTATTAACCGCATTTTCATATTTTCGTTTACAACATGTCAACGAGGAGGAGGTAACGTTAAATTTATTAGCTAGCAAGCTACTTTAGCTAACACATTACTTGGCTAGCCTCTTAAATTTGTTTAGAATAAATGTTAACGGCAACTTTAGAAAGATAAACTAATGCGATTTTAATTTTAACTTTTCTCGTTCCCCTGTGTGTTACCCCTTTATGTTTAACGCTATAGTTTTAGATTGCCATTACAATGTAAAGCGCATTACAAATAACATGTATTATTAAGCACAGTCCTAGACTATAACGTCCTAGATTATTTCCTCTGTTTATCTGGCCGTTTTCTTTTTTGTAGAAACCGTTGTACGTGTAACTTGGTTTACTTACCTTCACAGCGAAGCCATGGCCTTCTCTCTTGTAAAGGGGATTAACGTCGCCATGGCCCGGCTGGTAGACATATGGGACAGCATCGGGATCATGGAGGAGCAGAGGGTCGAAAGGATGGAGACTGTCAAGCAGCACATTGAGGTGAGCACTTTATGTCCAGGAGAGAGGTTTGTACTACCCAGCAACAGTTTTTTGTCCCTGCCATTCATCACTCCCAATGTGTTAACAACGTTGCGCTCTCATACCTTTTTGCCAGGTTCTACTGAAAGACATGATAACAGAGGAGGAGGCTCTGAAAAGCCGGATAAAGGCCAACATTCTCACCTACCAGAAGCAGCTTGAAAACCTGTCTATAGAGATGTCAGTTGATCCATACAAGGTCAGAACTGGCAATTGATGGATAGATGACTGGAATGAATATATCGATGTTTGGAATCTTTAGTGCGGCAGTCGTTGACTGACTTTTCAGTACCTGCATTCCTTTGATTGTCTCGATTCCTTTATCGTTCCCTCTCATCTCTCTCGGTTCTGCTGAAATAATAATCTCTCCTCCCATTCCGCTCTCCATTGTGCAGTTGGAGCAGGGCCTAACGGTGCTGCAGGCTGAGAAGAACCTGCGGCTGAACGTGGAGGCCCTGAGCCGCGAGAAGGCCGACAGGCTGAGTGAGCAGAACGCCCTTCAGCAGAAGGACAAGGACTTGTGCGTGGAGATGTGCTCCACCCCTTACTACATCCCCACCGGCAGCCTGCCCTCTCGGACACAGCTAGCAGAGCTGAGGGAGCACATCCACATGCTGACGGAGGAGAAGGTTAGGAGATGGCGATGATGCAGTACATACATACATACATGGAAGCCTGCGCGCACGCACACACATACATACACACACACACACACACACGCACGCAAGACTGTCAGTGTTATATGATTGAGGGGCTAGTATTTTGCTGTCACTTTAAATGGTTTTTGGTGGAATTTCTGTGACTGTCGGTCTGTTTGTAAGTAGTCTCGACGTGTGGCCGTGTTCTCCGACCTGCGCCAAAGCATCAGTCAGCTGATGAGCGAGATGGGCCACGAACCAGAGACCAGCCTCGAGAAGGAGTCCGTCAGCGCAGACCTCGACGTCTTCCTGCTCACCCACGACAACATAAAGGTCCTCAAGCAGCTTCTCCTCCAGGTGGATACATTCACCCACACCACACCTGAAGACACACTCACTGCCTAAGGATGCATTTACTCTCTGAATCTCTGTCTGTCTTTCCTTCTCCCTTTCCCTCTTTTGCTTTTGTGTCCCGCCGCCTCCCCTTCTCACTCTTGCTGTGTTTCGTCTTTGTGTTCAGTTGGAGGTGAAGCGTGATTCTCTGGTAAAAACGGTCGGCGAGTTGAAAGAGAGAGCGTCCTGCCTGTGGAGTCGTCTGCTCTATTCTGAAGAGGAGAAACGTGCTTTCCAGCAGTCTGTGCATGGGACACTCAACGACCAAATTACTCAGGTCAGCTCTGCAAAGGACTCTAGCTACAGTAGTACTTAAGGACCCTCTCAGAAACAGATCCTGCGGCAGATGGGTCCTCAAAGACGCTTTGATGGTAATTCTGTGTCTCTGGTTCCCCCTAGTGGCGAGAGGAGGTGGAGCGTCTGGTCGAGCAGCAGAAGAGCAGGCTGGAGGAGGTTATTACCAAAGTCAGACAGGAGCTGTTGGCATTGTGGGACCTGTGCGCCTTCAGCACCGAGCAAAGGGAGAGCTTCAACACTCACATCTGTGACGGTGAGAATACAGTACACACTAGTCTCATACCGTTTTTTACATTACACCTGTAGGAAAGACAATGCGCTCCTCATGAAATATACATAAACAAACAATCGGTTATATTCATAATAAGCTTTTCAAATTTTTAAATGTAGATTTTATGTTGCATTTCACTTAAACATACCTTCTACTCTACACACAGGCACACGCACACACACGCACAGCTTTTAACATTCCTCTAACAGCAAAGATGATGTGTTCTTAATGAGTGTACATACACTAAGATAGTCTCATCAGGCATATTCACATTGAACCTTTTACATTTTTAAGTCTTGGATTGCGCACACACAGACCCTTAGTCTTAATACGCATAGTAAAATAAATGGAGCATAAAAATGATTGTGTACAGTGAGTCCAAGAAGTATTTATCACACCAATCCCCTCTCCTCACTGTCCTTTGCAGATAACTTCTGTGAGGAGCTGTTGTCTGTTCATGACGCTGAGCTGCTTAAGGTCCAGGCCTATTATGAGCAAGCCAAACCCCTGCTGGACACCCTGCTCCGCTGGGAGAAGACCTGGGCCCTATTCCTTGAATTTGAGGTACTCGTGTTGTTTAAAGTGCACCCATTTTTAGCTAGTAAGCTGTATGTCTTTTCTGTAAGCTTTTTAAAAATGTTTTATCCCATACAATGAATAAGATGGTTAGGTTTAGGGTGAAGTCTAAAGGTCCGTTTTTCTTTCTTTCTCTCTCCAGAGGAAGGCGTTGGACCCCAACCGTTTCTCCAACCGAGGGGGGGCCCTCCTTAAAGAGGGCAAGGAAAGGAATAAGGTTCAGAAGACACTGCCTAAGGTCAGGAAACTGGCCTCCTGCGTCTGGAAGTCAGTCAGTCAGTCAATCAGTCAGCACGGTCCTATATAGCGTCCTGTTTCGCGCATTGGACTTCAATCATATTGAAGATCTTGTCGTCTGTGGAATGGGAAGAACTGACCACTTGCCTGTACCTGGGGAATCCTGTGCAGTGTGGACCATGTCTCAATAGTACAGGGCGTCATACCCAAACAGGAATATCCTATTTTGTTTGCATCGTCGTGTCAGATTAGACATTCCTAAAAGGCACCTATTGCTTTGATTCGTCGAGTGTTTGTTTCGGTTTCGGTTGTCGGGGCGATTCAATTGAAGTGATTGTTGTCGACTGATTCGACGACAGCCTCCACAGAGGGGGAGGAGGAGGAGTAGTGCGAGGAGAGCGAGGAGAAAGAGGAAGGCATGGAGAGAAGCCAGGGAGGCGAGGTGTAATTGTGTGGCTGATGAAAAGTGGCATGTTTGGGTGCTGCCTTCAATCAGGGGAACAATGGAACATGATGCGTCACTCCGCTAGTCTGAGTCGCAGACAAAAGAAGGTGCTAAATTAGGGTTAGTTAGCACACTGGCTGTTTGTTTAATTAGCCCACCGTGAAATTCACTGCGGCAGGCTTACCGGTTGCATCAATACCCCCCCCCTGTCCTCCAAACAAAGGAAAATTCTAGGTCTGCTGGCTAGATAGCAAGTGCTATTTCAGTCCGGAGTATGGCTGACCCCTTCAGGAATGGCCGCTAGCGTTTGTAGGTACAGTGTCCTCCGTAGATATGTGACGGGTAGCTTTTCAGCGCGTGTATATCGGAGAGGGAATACATAATTTGATTTCCAAATAATGTCCCATCCTAGACCTCAGACGTGTATTTTTGTTTTCTATTTCCTGCTTCGTGTCCTTTGAATCTTTCCCTCTGCCCGCGTGTCCAGCTGGAGGAAGAGCTGCGTTCTGGGGTCGCGCTCTGGGAGCTGAACCACGGCTCAGACTTCCTTGTAAAGGGTCAGAAAGTCATGACCTTCATATCAAACCATTGGGAAGAACACCAACAGCAGCAGCAGCAGAGGAGCAAGGGGAAAGAGAAGGAGAAGAACGAGAAGGTGAGGACCCCAAAACGCCATAGAAATGTGTCGCCTTCACCTCTCCTCGCCTTCGCTCCAACATGCCATTATTTGTGCTTTTTTGAGGCCTACGGTTTGTTTTGTGTTGCAGGCGACTAAGAAGATGGAGACCACCCCATTCAAGACCCCAACAAAGAGGGCCCATGGTGGTGTGAACGGACCCACCCCCAACAAGATCAGGAAGGTGTGTGTGTGTGTGCTTTGTTTGTGTGTGTGCTTGCTTGTTTGTGTATGTGTCTCCATTACAGGTGCTTTTAACCCTTAACTCTCTTTTTTTTTTTTTTTTATCTCTCTGTGTGTCTGTTTAGACTCCCAGCCATTCTGCTGGTCATCGTACCATCGTTGGCAGCAGCAGCAGCAGTAAGAGTTCAACTTTTGGCACGTTCATCAGCGCCCCCAGCGTGAAAGCGCCCGTGTCCACTAACGTGGTAACTCACTCACTCACTCACTCACTCACTCACTCACTCAATCACTCACTCACTCAATCACTCACTCACACGTCTTTACAGACTCAACCTTACCAGTAGGTGGTGGTGTTGTTTAATATTGAGAGACTGCAATGTTAACGGAGCAAAAGAACTTTACTACCTATATGTTAGAGGAGACATGTTCTCTAGCATCTTACTCCTGTTCATATTAAAGAACCGTGTGTGTGTGTGTGTGTGTGTGTGTGTGTGTGTGTGTGTGTGTGTGTGTGTGTGTGTGTGTGTGTAGAAGTCCCAACAGCCTGAGAGAAAGACGAGCAGCAGCAGTAACAGCCTGAAGACGCCTCTGCAGGAGTCTAACGGAGAGACGAAACCTCCCACTGTTCCCATCAGTTACTCCGATTTCACTGTAAGTACCACTGCTGCTCCATCATCGCACAACACAATGGCTTGAGCCATGCAATTACTATGAGCAGAACTGTTCAAGATGTCTACTCAAAGCCCATGTGACCACGGCAACCACGCTGTCCTATGTGCTCATTCTAGTTCCATGAGCTAAACACAGGGATGTTTCATGTCACTTTGGTGTTGATGAACAATGAAACTGCGGTGGAATCGACCATTTGTTATTTTCTCCAACTGCTTGCTATAAGCAAAAAAACTCGATGAAAAGAATGTAATGAGGTGTTGTTCTCGAACCCCATCGCTGTTGGTTCTCAGTGATCCAGGCCGGTTCTACTGCCTCACCCCCTCCTCAGCTTTTGCTTGTTTCCTCTTCCCTCTGCAGAGCGACCTGTCACGGAAGGCCAGCGACACGGTCCTGAACTCCACAGTGAAAGACAACTTCTAACAAAATGGAGGAAACCCGAAGTGTCTTGTTTTCTTCTTTTTTTTTTGTACGTCTCGTCTGTATTCTCTTTATCTATCCTTTCATTTGTTAACCGGGTATTATGTCCCTTTTGTATTCATCTCGAGATTTCAGTAGAGTAGAGGGAAAGACCTGTGAGAGACCTAATGAGCCTAGCCTTCTGTCTCTTTTATTAAACTGTGTGCGCGCGTGTGTGTGTGTGTGTGTTTGTGTTTCTATTTATGATCAATGTCCAAGTGTTTGTGCTTGGGTGTGTGTCTTGCTTCAGGGCAAGTTTTTCAGTAATTGGTCGCGCGTGTGCGCGACCAGTCAGCATTTCAGCAATTGCCAGCATTATCATTGCCAGTGTTCGATTGTTACTTTTAAAAATGGTCTTTCCATCTTATACAAAGCTTTGCAAGCAGTTGAACAGAGCAATGTTTCGATAACGAGGACTGTTTTCTGTTGGTGGCAGTATTGAGCTTTATAGTGCAGGGTGCAAATGAGCTGTCCGTTTTTAGGGTTGTTTTACTGTATGACATACACTGAAGTCATTTTTTTTATGTTTACGTGGTTTGAATTGGCTTTACCCAAAGAGTATTATATTATGTAAATATTAGTTTCAAAAAGCCCTGTTTCTTTTCTATGCTAATAAATGTTTGTATTGAAATGTTTTCTCTTTGATCGTTTATTCTTTTATGCTGACAACAATGAAGTTATTACATCTACAGTACAGCTAGTACAGAAAGGAAGGAACTGTTCCTGAACTCAAGACCAATGGCCAATATTAAACACTTGATTGACACTTGGGGAATTTTTCGTTTACATCCTGTAGCTGTTTTTTCGTTCTTGCCAACTTTCACCTTTTTATGTCGGGCTTATCTGTTACGCGTGCCAGCTTGCAGTGGCCACAGAAGAGCGAAGATAAATAGTTTTATTCTTTTTAATGAGTTCATAACCTTTGAGATGTTGTTGAAGCTGAGCCAAACACGGACACATGAGATCAGGCCTGAAGGGATCAGGGCTAGAGATAAACCGTAGAGTATAATAGCTAATGCAGTCGTGCAGGAAACCACTCCTCCAATTCAACCAGGGATCAGAGACGATAACAAATTCTTCATCCAACTCCTCAGCGGTCCCAGACCTGCTAGTGCCGCTCGTCCTTGTGACAGCACTTGTTCCCCCCGCAGATTGGGCATTATCATCGTTGCTATTACTGAATGGGCTGACTGACCAAACTAAAGCTTCATGTATAGGCCCCTTTCTTGCCGTTAGCAAATGCAATGGCTTGTTAGAATTATCCCAAGGCCACATAACAGGCTGCAGTGTGTTTGTGGTTTGATACCTCCATTGATTTCCAAATCCAAGGTTTATGATTAGCAAACACATACATATTCATTATGAACCTATTGATTAACTTATTCAAACTTTTGCACCTGGTGATTCTTCTGCATTGCATTTGTTTGTTGAAAGAACCCAAAGACTAAAACATGTTCAAGAGAAATGTTGCAAAATGTTTTACAATAATACATTCTCAAAAGTTACATTTATTATTATTAAAACACCCGATATATTGAACACATAATTGTTGACTATAAAACGTCACATAGTAACAAGACATCCATTGCTCCGAATCTTTGAAGCGTGATTTTGAGGTGCAATAAAATAAATAAAATACGGTGAATAGCCTATTTGTTACATTTTCTCTGGACGGTCATTTTGATACAACAATATAGTAAACATAATTAATAAAGAAAACATAAAGAACAGTTTAATTGGCATGACGGAATGCAGCTAACTTTTTTGTGAAGCAAGCAAATATACGATACTATGTATATTAGGCATGGATTGTCCATAACGAACACCATGTTCGAGCATAGGGAGGTTCATAAGTGTACCTGGTACCAGAGCACCCTAGGCCGCAGATCGATGATCGACTTTGTGGTCGTATCATCAAACCTGCGGCCGTATGTCTTGGACACTCGGGTAAAGAGAGGAGCTGAGCTGTCAAATGATCACCACCTGGTGGTGAGTTGGATCAGATGGCGGGGGAGGCTGCCGGACAGACCCGGTAAACCCAAACGTGTAGTGAGGGTGAATTGGGAACGTCTGGTGGAAGACCCTGTTCGAGAGGTCTGCAACTCCCACCTCCGGAAGAACTTCTCGTGCATCCCGGGGGAGGTTGGGAACCTTGATTCCGAGTGGACCATGTTCAAAACCTCCATTGTGGAAGCGGCTGCTAGGAGTTGTGGTCAGAAGGTCGTCGGTGCCTGTCGTGGCGGCAACCAAAGAAGGAAGGAAAGTGTCAGACTGAAGAAGGAGGCCTTTCGGGCTTGGTTGGCCCAGGGGTCTCCTAAAGCAGCAGACGGGTAACAGGCGGCCCGAAGGGCTGCAGCTTCGGTAGTCAAAGAAGCAAAAACCCGGGTGTGGGAGGAGTTCAGGGAGGCTATGGAGAAGGACTTTTGGTTGGCCTCAAGGAAGTTCTGGCAAACCGTTAGACGGCTCAGAAAGGGAAAGCAGGGATTGGCCCAGGCTCTGTTGAGCAGGGGAGGAGAACTGCTGACCCGGACTGGGGATATCGTCGGGCGGTGGAAGGACCACTTTGAGGAACTTCTTAACCCCGCCAACACGTCCTCTGTGGAGGAGGCAGAGTTCGAAGACTCGGGGGAAGTCTCAGCAATATCCCTGGCCGAAGTCACGGAGGTAGTTGGGAAGCTCCTCAGCGGCAAGGCGCCGGGTGTTGATGAGATTCGCCCCGAGATGCTTAAGGCTCTGGACATTGTTGGGCTGTCTTGGGTGACACGCCTCTTCGGTGTCACGTGGAGGTCGGGGACAGTACCATTGGAATGGCAGACCAGGGTGGTGGTTCCCATTTTTAAAAAGGGGGACCGGAGGGTGTGCTCCAATTATCGGGGTATCACACTTCTCAGCCTACCTGGGAAAGCTTATGCCAGAGTGTTGGAAAGAAGACTCCGACCGATTGTCGAACCTCGGATCCAGGAGGAGCAATGCGGATTCCGTCCTGGTCGTGGAACAGTGGACCAACTCTTTACCCTTGCGGGGGTGTTTGGGGGGGCATGGGAGTTTGCCCATCCAGTCTACATGTGTTTTGTGGACTTGGAGAAGGCCTACAACCGTGTCCCCCGGGGAGTCCTGTGGGGGGTACTGCGGGAGTATGGGGTACCAGGGCCGTTGATACGAGCCATTCGGTCCCTATATAACCGGAGTGAGAGTTGTGTCCGTATACTCGACACAAAGTCAAATACTTTTTCAGTGGGTGTTGGACTCCGCCAGGGCTGCCCCTTGTCACCGATTCTGTTTGTGATTTTCATGGATAGAATCTCAAGGCGTAGCCGGGGGGAGGAGTGTGTCCAGTTTGGGGACCTCAGAATTGCTTTTCTGCTCTTTGCAGATGATGTGGTTTTGTTGGCTTCTTCAGACTGTGACCTTCAGCATGCACTGGAGCGGTTTGCAGCTGAGTGTGAAGCGGGCGGGATGAGAGTCAGCAACTCCAAGTCTGAGGCCATGGTTCTCTGCCGGAAAACGGTGGAGTGTTCTCTCCGGGTTGGGATTGAGATGCTGCCCCAAGCAAGGGAGTTCAAGTATCTCGGGTTCTTATTCACGAGTGAGGGAAAAATGGAGTGTGAGATTGACAGGCGGATTGGTGCAGCATCAGCAGCAATGCTGGCGTTGTACCGGACCGTCGTGGTAAAGAAGGAGCTGAGCCGAAAGGCGAAACTCGCGATTTACCAGTCGGTCTACGTTCCAACCCTCACCTATGGTCATGAGCTTTGGGTAGTGACCGAAAGAATAAGATCGCGAGTACAAGCGGCTGAAATGTGTTTCCTCCGTAGGGTGGCTGGGCTCAGCCTTAGGGATAGGGTAAAGAGCTCGGTCATCCGGAGGGAGCTCGGAGTAGAGCCGCTGCTCCTTCGCGTCGAAAGGAGCCAGATGAGGTGGTACGGGCATCTGATTAGGAGCTCCCGTTAGAGGTTTTCCGGGCACGCCCTACTGGTAGGAGACCCCGGGGTAGACCCAGAACACGCTGGCGAGATTATATATCTCGTCTGGCCTGGGAACGCCTCGGGATCCTCCAGGAGGATCTGGAAAGCGTTGCTGGGGATAGGGACGGCTGGAATACCCTGCTGAGCCTGCTGCCACCGCGACCCGGCCCCGGATAAGCGGCGGAAAATGGATGGATGGATGGATGGATTTACAGTTAGGCCCAAAAATATTTGGACAGTGACACAAGTTTTGTTATTTTAGCTGTTTACGAAAATATATTCAGGATACAATTATATAATCAATATGGGCTTAAAGTGCAGACTCTCAGCTGTAATTTGAGAGTATTCACATCCAAATTGGAGCAAGGGTTTAGGAATTACAGCTCTTTAATACGTAGCCGCCTCTTTTTCAAGGGACCAAAAGTAATTGGACAATTGACTCAGAAGAATGCAAAAAAAATAACAACGCTGCATGGGCTCTTCCCTCATTAACCTGTCATCAATTAAGCAGTTAAAAGGTCTGGAGTTGATTCCAGGTGTGGCGTTTGCATTTGGAAGCTGTTGCTGTGAACACACAACATGCGGTCAAAGGAGCTCTCAATGGAGGTGAAACAGACCATCCTGAGGCTGAAAAAAAGAAGAAATCCATCAGAGAGATAGCAGAAATGTTAGGAGTGGCCAAATCAACAGTTTGGTACATTCTGAGAAAAAAAGAGTGCACTGGTGAGCTTGGGAACTCAAAAAGGTCTGGACGTCCACGGAAGACAACAGTGGTGGATGATCGCAGAATCCTTTCCATGGTGAAGAAAAACCCCTTCACAACATCCACTCAAGTGAAGAACACTCTCCAGGAAGTAGGTGTATCAGTATCTAAGTCTACCATAAAGAGAAGACTTCATGAGAGTAAATACAAAGGATTCACCACAAGGTGCAAACCATTAATCAGCCTCAAAAATAGAAAGGCCAGAATTGACTTTGCCAAAAAACACCTGAAGAAGCCAACCCAGTTCTGGAACAGCATTGTTTGGACAGATGAGACTAAGATCAACCTGTACCAGAATCATGGGAAGAAGAAAGTTTGGAGGAGAATTGGAACAGCTCATGATCCAAAGCACACCACATCTTCTGTAAAACATGGTGGAGGCAGTGTGATGGCATGGGCATGCATGGCTTCCAATGGCACTGGGTCACTTGTGTTTATTGATGATGTGACAAAAGACAGAAGCAGCCGGATGAATTCTGAAGTGTATAGGGATATACTTTCTGCTCAGATTCAGCCAAATGCAGTAAAGTTGATTGGACGCCGCTTCACAGTACAGATGGACAATGACCCAAAACATACTGCAAAAGCAACCCAGGAGTTTTTTAAAGCAAAGAAGTGGAATATTCTGCAATGGCCGAGTCAATAACCAGATCTCAACCCAATCGAGCATGCATTTCACTTGCTCAAGACAAAACTTAAGGCAGAAAGACCCACAAACAAGCAACAACTGAAGACCGCTGCAGTAAAGGCCTGGCAAAGCATCACAAAGGAGGAAACCCAGCGTTTGGTGATGTCCATGGGTTCCAGACTTCAGGCAGTCATTGCCTGCAAAGGATTCTCAACAAAATATTGAAAAGTCACATTTTACTTGGGGTTATGTTTATTTGTCCAATTACTTTTGAGCCCCTGAAATGAGGAGCGTTTGTATAAAAATAGCTACAATTCCTACATGTTTAATCATATATTTTTGTTCAACCCCTTGAATTAAACCTTAAAGTCTGCACTTCAATTCCGTTGTAGTTGTTTCATTTCAAATCCAATGTGGTGGCATGCAGAGCCCAAATCATGAAGATTGTGTCACTGTCCAAATATTTTTGGGCCTAACTGTATATGATGCATTTGAACAGTGCAACTGATTCCGTGTAAAACTGCTAATGGGTTGTAACAGCTGTTTCCAGTCTTAAGGGGGTCTACCGTCTAACCAACAGCAGGTGTGATAACTTAATATAAAAAAATAAAAAAAACATTAATTCTTTAAAACCAGCTGGCTATTAAAATCAAATTTTTAAACAAAGAAACTATAAGACACAGCATGCTGACCGAAATAAGATTGATGCTTGATGATGATTGATTTTTTTCACCGAAGCAGATGTGTGATCTTGTTGTGCACAAGGACAGACAGAGAGAGACAGATATTCTGCCTCATTCTCAGACCATGTATTTGATTAACTGACTGAGTGGATATTAAACCAAGAGACCTGATTGTTTCTTGACATATACTAGTACAATCACAAGCAGTGTCGTGTACTTTCCTATTAAGAATAAAATACAACCAGAAAACATCAAGTCCAACTAGAGTTTCAACTAACAGCTCTTCACAGGTGCATCCATATTTTCATCTTTGTCTGTATATGTATGTCCTGATAGTCTCACATAATTTCCAACTTGATTTGTAATAATTCTAGAAAATGCTTTTTCAAATGCCTGAGAAAGTGCTTTGAGGAAACATGAATCCAGAAATCGGTATCTTAAAAAAAATGGTCTTGTAGGTCTGTACACATTTTCTTGCAAACAAAGTGTATTGTAGGTCTCCGAAGTCAAAATCAATCTCATTCCAGAGGAAAGTAATGAATGAAAGTAATCATCGAACGCTGATGGAAGATATTGTTGTCATAGAATGGCCAAGTACAATAAGATGATAGGCTATCCTCTGAAAAGGTCTAGGTAAGACGAGGTCCCCCCACTAACATCCAAGTGAAACAATGCCACTGTGGAATGCAGCACTGTACATTGTTTGTGTGACACCATCATAGGACTCCGATTGATTCCTGAGATTCCGGTTCGTTGGCAAGGATCCTGCGTCCGTTGTCTCCGTAACCTCGGTTTGGTAGAAAGGACAACCTGGGGGAGGAGAACAAGATGTATTTAATATACATGAAGTGTGTCTCATTTAAAATCCAAACTACTCTACAGTCCATGATCTGTGGTCTATGTTGTATAATTCTGCAAAATGTCTGTTCGTGTGTACTTGTGAATTTCAGCAGTGTGTGTCTAAATCGTTTATAAAAGTCAACCGTTTTAGAGGAAAAACGTGAAAAAGAAAGTAGATAGGGGCAATTCAAAATCCCCCCTGTGAAGGCCAGATGCTTGTTCAGTAGGAAAACTCATAACTCACAAAATATACCCTTCTACACATTTCCACTGGACCACGTCCTTTTAACAGTCAAATTCAGATTTGAATATATTCAAAATTAAATTTTGGTAGTATATTAATATATTACATTAAAACAAAGTAAAATAGGAAGGAAGGGTAAAATAAAGACAGCTTGTTTGAGGACTTCCCCAAAAAGGATGACAGAGCTTTTTGAATATATATAGAAAACAGTGCAGATATCTAAAATAAAAACCCAGTGTTTGTTGATGGGCTATGAATCGTCTACCCTTTAAGAAATATTGGTTGGTTAAAGTTATGGAAAAAAGCCTATGGCAATATGACTTTGTAGTTTATCAACAAGATTAAATTTATAGATTGATTCTGAGCAAATTGCAAATAGTTGTATTTATATAGTTCAATATAGGTTCTATATAAATATCTGGCAATCTTAGTTATGACTATAACAAGTCACTTCTAACCTTTAGAATTCCTCATCACTGTAGTCAGCACCTCACCATTACATCCTTTTATCAGAGCTGGAAAAATAACTTCCCTTACGGGTATCTTCCCAGGTTTCTGGTTACTGCTGTTGCTGCCAGTTACATATGGAACTTGCAAAATGCTGATCAAGAATCTAGGATGATTCTAGCAAACTGATGTAAAGGACCATAAAGACAGTTTATTATACAAAATGTTTTACACATATTCCTTGTCAGTAATCAAAAAATGTCCACGTTCAAGGAATTCATCAAGATATATTAATATATGTATAGGCAATAATTTACAAAATACTGTCTCTTACTATGGGCTTAAATATAAATTCACTAGCCTGGTTTAAGTTACAGCCTGGTTTAGTTTGTCGCAACGGGCTATGGAGGTGTTTGTGTGTGTGTGTGAGTGAGAGAGTGAGAGTGAGAGAGTATGAGAGTGAGGGGGGGGGGGGGGGAGAGATAGAGAGAGAGAGAGAGAGAGAGAGAGCGAAAGGGAGAGAACAGACAGAGAAAGTAGCAAAGTAGCCTTGATGTCAGCTTGATGTCTTCTGTTATGACCCCTACATTCCAATCCATAACCCGGAGCTATATATATATATATATAAACCTACACTGGAATACCCCTAACGCCCCTCAGAAAGCTGTGCAATCCCATATACATGGTCACACAAGAATCCGTCCCCGCACACAGTCTATGAGAAGCCTTTACATAATCTGTCTACAATAAACAAAACCTAAGAAAAGCATGCATCCAATGCTTAAAAAACAACGTATTTGCGTTGCCAGTTGTAAAAGTGTGTTATTAACCTATTATATTGTCTGTCCGCTCTCATATCCCTGAGACTCCACTTTAAACCGGCTGAGGGGGACGATCATATAATACTCGATAATTTGACCTCGCAAGAGAGGTTTCTGTCGTGTGTGTCGTCGTTAAACAGTACATTGGTCGAAATACAGATGAAAGGCCCCCCCACCACCACCCCAAAAAACCTTGAATCATTTGTTGAGTCTTAGTTATGTTATTGTTTTTGACAGCCCAAGCCAGAACCAATCGATTCAATCTGTTATTGACATCAGCACAGATCATTTCAACCAAGTAATAACATTACTATACTGTACGACACTGATTTTTAGCCATGTTACAACCAGCTCAAATCCTTTGTATCTGTTTGGCCAGCACATTGTGTGATATTACTGAGAGGGTGTCCGGTTTTCTCTCTACTGAAACAATAGAGATGCTGCTGAGAGATTTGTTTTGCCCCCATGGTAACAAATACATTTCATTTCATCTGCGAGCTCTTATCGAGGTCCATCTCGTTTGAGGTGTGGCAAAGTAGACGAGTGGAGTGGGCCTGTAGCAAAGGCCAGAGTGAAGAACAGAGATCTTTCAGAGATAAAGACAATAGTAGTATGGAATTCTTTCCCGTTATTGACAAGAGTAGGGCAAAGCACAAAGGATATATATATTTATTTGTTTTTGAGAGTGCACGACACGACAGGACAGGACAGGACAGGACAGGACAGGACAGGACAGGACAGTTCGTGTGGGGGTGGGTGGGGGTGTGTGTGTGGGGGGGGGGGGGGGGGTGGCATTCAATGTTGGAGCTTCCAAGTCTTTACTAGAACAGTCATGATCCAAGGCAAAAATCCACCAGATAACAAAAGAGGCTACCAACAGGAACTTCAATAGGAATCCGAATCAGATATAGGACTCTAAAATGTATTCAAATCTTTACTGATAATTCAAACCCTCCCTCTCCGGTTAGACCAATCAATTTAATTTGAATAATATAAAATAATAACAAAATATGAATTATATTTGAATAGTCTAGGCTTTTGAAATTGTTAATAACAATAGCTTCTTCCTTTGATTGCTTGGACCTCGTTGACTACTACGATCTATAAATCTATAAAGAATGTATGTTAATCATGTACAAGCTTATTCATCTGGCAAATTAAGTGACTTGTAGAGTTATACCAAGCACCTCAGTTTATCATTATTTTGTGTGTATCAATATAAACATCATCATAACTCATAATGCAAAGCGAAAAATAAAACAGACCTCTACCTTGTGCATTCAAAATCCGATTTGCTTGAGTAAACTTTCAGTCCGTTCTATCAACAGCTCAGCATAAATGATGAAGTCGTCAGAACACTTCAATCCATTCCCTTTGTGCTTCATGGTACCAATCAAGGCCACACAGCACACCCAATATTATTCCTGTCTTTTTTTCTTTTTTTTCTTCTTAAAAAATACACATTGTTCTTA
Source organism: Galaxias olidus (assembly GCA_026901105.3). Classification (NCBI taxonomy): domain Eukaryota; kingdom Metazoa; phylum Chordata; class Actinopteri; order Galaxiiformes; family Galaxiidae; genus Galaxias; species Galaxias olidus. The sequence continues at coordinate 25,649 of JAPMUY010010457.1, forward strand.
TTTTTTTTAAACACACATACATACACAAGTGCTACAGTAAAATAGTAAAATGACACACACACACACACACACACACACAAACACACACACACACAAAATAACACGGCTGTGCACTCAACTCATCTTTATACACTTTCATGAGCATTTACTCAAGACCCTGAGAACAGTTCTCAAGGTTTGACCTGCACTCTGCAATAGCTTTCTAAGTCAGAAAAGCAGACATGAAAAACATTAGCAGAGTTTGTTAAATAGGAGCCTAGAGCCCAGAGACAAATATGTCGTGGACTTTTTTTGTTTACAAGCCACCAGGGTCTACACATCAGAATTGAATTAATACCGTAATAATTTCAACTCAGTGGAGGTCGACAATAAAGCAAAATAGGACTTCGCTAAAAAATATTTTATTCCGTCAAGATCCACATAGAGCAAATGAAAAGCCACAGCTCAGCCTGGGGTCAGTGGGAGATTGCGCCACATAAAGGCATGCCGATATCCCTTCTTTTTCTATGAACAAACTGACTTTATGAGCTACAGCAGCCTTAAACTAAATCACAGTACAATACAAATATACCAACTCCTGAAACATCAGCAACCTAAGCATGTTCTTTTTTCCCCGCAGAAAGAAATAACCTTCTTGTATGTTGTTTTTTTATATTAAAAAGATACATTGAAATACAGCCTAAAGCTTGATCCTCTTCCTTCTACTGATGTTGTACCAGCCGTACTCAAAATCCAACATTTTCCAAGATGGAGTTGCTGATAGTGGAAGTCGAGATTTGTCTTGGTGCTATTTCAAGAACATCTGTGCTCGTGGGCCCTGTACATTTTTTTTATACTTGTGTGATTTGTTCAGTGTTAATATATCCGTGAGCGTGCAGGAACAGAAAAGCATTTTAAGTTATGTCAACTAAAGAGTTTTTATTAAATTTACCGGTTAGACTAGTGATGAAAAGATGGAAACCTGCTGTGTGAAATCTTCCTTTAGGCAGTGTATCCAGCAGGTTAACGAGCCAGATAGCTTCATTCACTGTCTCCTGCTGGGTGGCATACATACATGTTATGACACTATATTTGTGTTCACACGTTACATATTTACATTTATATAGATTTTGGACATGCGTTTTGACTGTCTTTACCGCCTGTAAATTGCATCTGATATCTGATTCTCTTTAGTTTCATTTTATTTTTGTTTGTTACAGTATTGTTCTCATGATTTGCTCCCATAATGTATAATTATCTTTTGTCCTTTATTCACTTTCTCAGTCTTCTTGCAGTGGATCTGTGGGTCCAGTCCAGACTTGCATGTGGAGCTGCGTGTGTATGTGTGGATAGAATGCCATATGGATGGCCATTGCTCTATTTCTTGCATCCATAGTGACAGTGGTTGAACTATTTCCTTACTCCAAAAATCCAACTAGAGTTGGCTATCATGTTTTATAGCTTAATATTAGTATATAGGTATTTTATAATATACCATGCGGAGATTTCATTTAGTTTTTTGTATTTATTCCAAAAAATAATTACAGGTGTCAATTTGTTCAGATAATAACACACAAAAATCACACTCATTTTTGTTGATAATCCAAAACAAATTATCATAAAATGTAGCAATTATTTGCATTGCTGCACCAAATAATGAGTTGAGAGGTTGGCTGAGAACAGTCACATATTCAGGTGTCAAAAAAGGAGTAGGCCTACCACTTGAACAACAACTGATGCAGCGGATATTTCTTCCCAGAACCAATGAAAACAACAATATACCTCTTACGCTCCGTAAAGAAGATGTCTCACGACTTACAACTGCATTAACTTCTGAATGCTTTGGGTTTGGAACTAGTGCAAAAAACTGTCA
>JAPMUY010010457.1:32500-65000 GCA_026901105.3 Galaxias olidus
TTTTATGGTTCATAGAACATAATAAATTACATAATCTTAAGACATGTCTCTTTAAAATATAGAGTGAAGCATAAATTACTTGATGAATCAGTGTCAGTCATTGTCTAATGTTAGAAAGACAGCACATCTGGTCCGCTTACTTCAATTGAACCTTACTTAACATAATAAAAGTAATGGTAAAAATAAACAACACATCTACAATCATAGAGGCAGACGCATTACATTGTCCATGTAGCACCACCTTCCCCCAGACCCGGTTCCATGTAGCACCACCTTCCCCCAGCCCCGGGTCCATGTAGCACCACCTTCCCCCAGCCCCGGGTCCATGTAGCACCACCTTCCCCCAGACCCGGGTCCATGTAGCACCACCTTCCTCATCACCTCACCACCATGTAGCACCACCTTCCCCCAGACCCAGGTCCATGTAGCACCACCTTCCCCCAGACCCGGGTCCATGTAGCACCACCTTCCCCAGACCCGGGTCCATGTAGCACCACCTTCCCCAGACCCGGGTCCATGTAGCACCACCTTCCTCATCACCTCACCACCATGTAGCACCACCTTCCCCCAGACCCGGGTCCATGTAGCACCACCTTCCCCCAGACCCGGGTCCATGTAGCACCACCTTCCCCCAGACCCGGGTCCATGTAGCACCACCTTCCCCCAGACCCGGGTCCATGTAGCACCACCTTCCCCCAGACCCGGGTCCATGTAGCACCACCTTCCCCCAGACCCGGGTCCATGTAGCACCACCTTCCCCCAGACCCGGGTCCATGTAGCACCACCTTCCCCCAGACCCGGGTCCATGTAGCACCACCTTCCCCCAGCCCCGGGTCCATGTAGCACCACCTTCCCCCAGCCCCGGGTCCATGTAGCACCACCTTCCTCATCACCTCACCACCATGTAGCACCACCTTCCCCCAGACCCGGGTCCATGTAGCACCACCTTCCCCCAGACCCGGTTCCATGTAGCACCACCTTCCCCCAGACCCGGTTCCATGTAGCACCACCTTCCCCCAGCCCCGGTTCCATGTAGCACCACCTTCCCCCAGCCCCGGGTCCATGTAGCACCACCTTCCTCATCACCTCACCACCATGTAGCACCACCTTCAGCCCCGGTTTAATGGAGAAACTGAGTACATGGAAGTGACTGTGACCTGCTGGTTCCTTCCCAGCATACTGTATCTCCCTATGTGTCCTGTCTCCTTGTTTCACTGGGAGAGGATCTGGTACAGAGACCAAACTGGATATCAATATTTCAGTTATTTTCCTCTTAAAATAAAATTTTTTCATTATGTTTAACAGTTTTTATGGTTCATTGACCATAATAAATTATAAAATTTTAATGTATATAGGACAAAAAATTATAAATATAGGAGGAAAAACAATAATTATAATATTTATAGGAGGACAGAAAATAATATATAGGACAAAAAAGAATATACGTAGGACAAAAAAATTATTATAATATATATAGGAGGACCAAAAATAATATATGTACGTAGGAGGACAACAAATTATTATAATACATATAGGAGGACAAAAAATAATATATACAAAAAATAATATATATAGTTAGCTTAGAACTCGTTCTTCTCTCAAAAGCTTCTGGTTGCACATGGGTTTTGCTACAGAATTGAGACTTTACTTGGACTTGCAACCAAAGACTTGAGACTTGACTTGAACTTGCGACTTGACTTGAACTTGCAACCAAAGACTTGAGACTTGACTTGGACTCCAGATCAAAGACTTATGAGCATCTCTGTGATGCACACATGGTGGCGCGTGCCTAGAGGTCTAAGTGTCGGCCTCAAACACGGCCAACTGTGTTTGTGTTTGTGTTTATGTCTGTGTTTGTGTGTATGAGAGAGAGAGAGAGAGAGAGAGAGAGAGAGAGAGAGAGAGAGAGATAGAGAGCGAGTGAGTCAGTGAGAGAGAGAGAGAGAGAGAGAGAGAGATAGATAGATAGATAGATAGATAGATATATAGATAGATAGATAGATAGATAGATAGAGAGAGATAGAGAGAGAGAGAGAGAGAGAGAGAGAGAGAGAGAGAGAGAGAGAGAGAGAGGAGAGGGAGGCTTTGAGGTAATTTAGCTTTGCGGTGAGCACGGAATGCATCAGAAAACTCACTCACTTTGCATCCTCATCAATGTTTAAACAAATCGAGAGAAACGTGAACAACAGGCAAATTAAGAGTTGAGCAGTGATTACAAGAAGTTGTCATCAGAAGCAAAATGTTCCCCCACCTCTCCACCATGCCGAACTCGACCCGTTTTTTTTTTAAAACTACCTTGTTGCAAACTATGGAGGAATAAGGGAATCAAAGTGAGAGAGCGATGCAGTCTTAAAGTCTGACTGTACAGTTTAATGAAGGAGAAACGATCTATGCTCACCACTCTAGCAAGGGGCACGTCACTCCGAGTTCCCAAACAAAACCAACTGTTTTCTAAGCTCCAGTAACGTTTATCAAAAGCAGACAGGGAGATGACATGCAGATGTATCAGATAGCGCTGTAAGCAGAGCAGAATGTCTCCGTGCATGGAGCTGGTTCCCTGAACAGTACGGCCCAGACACCTCCCTCCCCCTAGCTCATCTCTGATGGACGGGGAATTAAGGTAAGGAGGACAGCGGAACACCAGAGACTCATAAAACATATAAATACACACACACACACACACACACACACACACTCGCACTCGCACACGCACACGCACACGCACACGCACTCGCACACACACACGCACACACACATACACACACACACTCACAAACACATACACACTCACCACCACACAGCTGTTCAGACACACTCCGAGACTGCATCATACATCTGCATTAACACGTACAGACCCACAGCCTCACACACCAACACAAACACACACAGCGACACCGCTCTTTACCTGAGTGCCATGGACGTCCCGTTGACCGAGGCGCTGTAGGCTCGGGTGTGACCGTGAGGGAAGCTCCGCTGGCGGACGAATCTCTCGTTCCCGCAGCACAGGATTACCAGGAAGGCCCTGCGGAACGCCCGGTTCAGGAAGGCGTACAGGAAGGGGTTGAGGCCTGAGTTGAGGTAGCCCAGCCACAGCCAGGCGGTCCACAGCTGCCAGGGCACCGAGTAGCGGACGAAGGGGTCCACCACGTTGGTGACGAAGAACGGCGCCCAGCACAGGCAGAAACACCCCATGATGACGGCCAGGGTCTTGGCCGCTTTGGTCTCCACGCGCATGCGGCTGGTCGCCACGGGGACCGGCTCGGCGGCGACAACGAGGCAGTGTTCCGAGGCGGAGGTGGGGGGCGGGGAGGAGGTGGCAGAGCAGTTGGAGAGTGGGGCAGAGCCGGCGCGCTGCAGCGTGCCGATCTGCCGGGCGTGCGTCATGGCCGTCACGTAGATGCGCTGGTATGCCAGCACCATGAGGCCCAGGGGCACGTAGAAGGCCACGGCCGAGCAGACCAGGGCGTACGGGCGGTTCACCAGGAACACGCAGCTGGTGTCGTTGGAGCCTGCCGCCGCGCGCCTCTCCTCGATCTGGAAGGGCACACACGCACACACACACGTAAATAATACTTGCCTCCTTCACGCATGTTCATAAACATTTTACAAATTGTTAATAACAATGTAGTTGCCCGTGCAAAGATTCCCCCAAACAAGGACACCATTGACAGCCTTCCATGACATGCTGCTTGTAGAATGTCGAGACATTGATTATTATCTTTCTTGCCAATGCTAACCTTATCAAACCGCACAAACTTAGGTTTTGGCAGAAACATTGTAAAAGAGGTCAAAAGCTTGGCTGACATTTGAGCTTTTTTCGTATGGTGAACAATTGAAAAGAATACACTGTAACATCCGCAATTATCAGATGACAGAACCAAGTAGGGAAATGGAGCTAGCTACACATCATTTCAAAGTCTGAAGTTGGCCAAGCAGGCTTACTTTCAAAGGTAGTGGCATTTGATCACATGCAGATCTACAGGGACCCATAAATGCATGGCACTCATAAGCACGGGTCTGGTTATGCCCTGAGGTTCACAAGTTCGTGACTCACATGTGGTGCCGCCACGGGAAGACGTGTGTGTGTGTGTGTGTGTGTGTGTAACATATGTGCCCTCCTAGTGACCTGATGATATGATTTCACCGGTGTCTCTGGTTTTACTGTTTCAAGCCCTTGTCCTTTCTGTAGCCTTTTGTCTGGGCATTGTTTGAGGTTATGTGTGCTTGTCTATTAAATATAGATTACATCAATACATCTCGGCACTTGGGTTCCCTCTTTGTCCTCCATAGCTATCATGACAGCTTATTCATAAACAATGAAATTTGACTTCACACCCAAACTTTCCCAGTGGCGAACATGTGAGTACATGACCATAAGTTCTAAACTCTTGCAGTTCAAAAACATTTGCTTGAAATTATAGCTTATCGTCAATTTAATAAAATGTTGATTGAAAGGTGCATCTTTATCAATGATGGAGTCAAAAACAATAGAGAAGCAGTCAGTACACATTTCAGGGTCACAAATGGCACTCACATAAGCTACATCACTAAAAACAAACTGATGTAAAAAATTCATAAATGTTTAGAGTTAACAGGCAGTACTGTACTCTCAGTGTTGAAAACTCAGTTACACTTTCCACAATTACAGCCAAATTGCTTATGATTAGAGATAGACAAAATAAAATTGATATTCAAGCAGGTTTTCACATACATGTTCCCTCCACCTCTGAAAAATATTCTCCCTGAAAATATTATGGCCAAATATGGCTCGCTCAGTGACTAAAATCAGTATTATTACCCAGCCAAGATTTGGTGAAGATGAAAACATTTGGTTAAGTTTCAACTGTTTAGAAAAGGCCATAATAAAAATCTATTTTACGTCACAGACTCATAGCATTGTGTAGCAAAGCGTAAAATGAAAATAAATAAAAGAAAATAAGAAATTAAAAAAGATGAAAGATAAAGAACGAATAAAGAAAGAATCCTAAACTCCTTTGTCTGCTTTTAAAGACAAAATGAATCCCAAGCTTGTGTCTCGAGTTCCGCGGACTATCACATAACCTCCCAGTCATCTCAGAGTAGCGAGTCTTAACGGGTGTCGGTTTCTCAGATGGAAATGTCATTAAACCTAATGTAGGAGTAAGTGAGAGCATAAGAGGGAATACAACCGAGGTTACCTTGTATGGGCTAGTAGAACTAGTATCTGGAGAACTGATGGTTCAGACCACCCAAAATCAATCAAAACGATGATATCTTTAATTGCTCTCATACTAGTACTTCATCGCTTTAACTAAATACAGGTGATGCTGGTTAATGATGTAAATACACATGAACATCTCAGGTTGTCTAAATATAAAGAAGTTATGTCTGCTGTCAGAGCACCATGCGTCCTCCAAGCTCATCTATCAAGTCCCCCCCTTGAGAGTCCCGGAAGGATTCTTGGCAGCTCTTAGTCCGTGCAGAGCCAGAAAAGAAAACAAATGTCAAAAGAAAAAGAAAAGGGAATTTTGCTGTCTGAATAGCACATCATCGCAGCAGCGTATTATTATCCAACAGATTGAACATGCTATTGGAGTAGACAAAGAGGGGAGGTTGGTTGCTGCTTTTCATTTAAATTATGGTCAAAATCTCGGTTATTCCTGACTTTGAGGCTCAACACAATTATTAATTTTGATAAAGTTGAGGATAGGATGTTGAACCCACTCCAAAACCCACAAAAAGACCAACTTGGTTCACAGTGGAGAAAGCAAACGGAGCTGTCCCCAAAGGAAAAGCTGGACATCAGGGCTTAGAGGCAGGGTTTCCAAAACAAATGCCCATGTAAAACCAAGTTTGCTTACAGTAACCCCTGCTGTGTTTTGGGAGACTTATCCAGTACTTACAATGTCCTCGATGCCGATGGCATTCCAGCTCTGCATGATAGGTAGGAACGAGATGAAGGAAGGGATGAGCCAGCATCCTCCCAGCATCAGAGCCACTCGGACCGGAGTCATCTTGTGTCTGTACACCAGGGGCTGGCAACAGATAGCGTAGTACCTAAGGGGAGAGCATTCACACAACATAGTAGTGAACACACACACACACACACACACACACATGCAAACACACACACACAAACACACAAAGCACATAGACATATAAAAGCATGTATGCACTCATCCATAGACGCGTGCACACGCACACACACACACACAGACACACACACACACAAACCACATGTAGAAACCCACATAGCCACATAAACACACACACACACACACAAACCCAGAGAGACAAGCAGTCTAATTAAATGTCTTTGTATACCTCTGAAAAGAGAGGTCACCGTAACTGGAACACTAATCACCAAAGCTGTACCAAACACTACCCAAAGCCTAAGAACCTAAGAACCCCCCAGAACAGCCCCTCACCTGTCCAGAGCGATGCAACAGAGGTGCAGGATGGACGCGGTGGTCAGTAGAACGTCCAGGGATGTCCTGACCAGACAGAAGATCTCCCCATAACGCCACTGACCAGTGGTCAGCTCGATGGCCGCAAACGGCATTACCACTACCGCCACCAACAGGTCGGCGAACGCCAGCGATACAATGAAATAGTTGGTCTTCTTCTTGCTAAAGGGGTGGGGGAAAAGCCAAATCAAGAGTGTTAGAACGCTATATGGCAGGAAAAAGAACAGAGGAAACAAAGGAGGAGAGGAGTTGATGGAAGACGAGAGGAGATGAGAAAAGAGAAGGGGGCAGGAGTTCGTGCTACATAGTACATAAACAAACACAAACACACATACTCCGACAGAGCTCATAATTCGTTTGGATCCATGCTCCCCAATTTCCTCTCTCCCTGACGTGCCTGTTTGTGTTCTCCCTGGCATTGTGTTCTTTTCCAGGGCACACATTTCACCACAGAAGCAAGCATCAGATGGAGAGTCGACAAAAAAGTCCTATTATCCCTCTACATGGTCACTACATGGCTATTGTGTTACACTTGTTTCTAAATCTGCCTTAAGTCATACAATGGTATTTGAATCATATTACCATATTGTGAAAGATTACACCTCACATTATTACCTGGTACGTATTTAGGCTTTTCCCACCGTTATGAATGATAACCCTTTTGCATCTGCCTCCCTCGCTATCAAAGGATTAGAATATCTTTTGCAGTAGCAGTTTATATTCTATATATCATGCTTGTGTTTCAATTAAAATACCTATCAGCTTTAGTCTGTGTGTACTTTATCAGTAGTTCTTAGTTTTAGTCAAAGAAGACTAGGTTATGGCCACTCTGTGTCCTAATTCTCAAGGATATCTCTTGTTTGTTTTAAATTTCAATTTGCGGCTTGGATTTAAAATGGCCTCCCTAGTGTGTTTTCCTATTAATTGTTGTGGACCTTGTCCTGGATAGCCTGTGCACCTACATGCAAATCTGGACAATTAATTTAAGGTGCACAGGAGGCCCTTTTGTTCCGTCGAAGGCCGTAAGATATTGAGACCCATGCCAGTTAGGCAAGAGTACAGGACCTACAGGTATCTATTCACCGCTGTTATGCAAATTTTAGGTTTTCTCTGTGGTGATGTCCAACTGTCCACCCCTGCCTGTACCCACACTGGTAACTACGGTGATGTTTCATGTGATAGGTTTATATCATCTGGTTTTTCTTTAGTATTGTACTTCATTATTTATTCAAGTGTTCTATTGTGCAATGATGAACGACAAATGAATGACAATTTTCATTCTGAATGATCATTTACATTTTTATGGTTTAATTCACTACAACCTTTATATTTTCACTCTGTTGTATACAAGTGCACACAATTGTCCATTGTACTTGTAAAGTATGAGAGTACATGAATAAATCATTCCTATGCACTTTAATCCCGCCAAATAAAGGTGGGTTTCTGCTGTGCACACTTCACCTGCCACACAGAAGTGCCCTCACCAGAGCAGCAATGACGTTGTCTGGCACTGCTGTGTTCACTGCAACCCACTGGTCAGGAAGTGACCTATTTCTCTTCCTGCCAATCAAACGCGTTCTACTTCAACTGAACTCTGTCCAACAAATCTTTTATGTGGAGCACACTCTCCAGTGAACATAAAATACTCAACAAAAGGCTTAGGTGTCAATCTCTCTCTAGGCTTCTGCTTCTGGTGATTAACACTATAGTTAGTACATGTAGCTCAAATGACATAATGTTTCCATATTTTAAAGACAATGTTTTCATTGGCATTTTTTGTTTTGTAGAGCAATAGGAAGAGGAAGTAGGAAGTCAATGCCAGTGGGTGTCTGGTCTTGTCTAAAATATTTTCTGTAGTCACATTTTGGCCTGTCTATTTAGGAATTCAGAGAGGTGATTTTTCTTCTTATTCATACTTTATTTGGCAGCTTTAGATGCACAGACGCCTGTTGTTGCAGCAGACCAAAGCAACTGGATCAGTGGCAGAACCACACCACAATATTTCTCCTTGCTCTTCAGGGCGCTATAGTGCACAATCTCTTCATGTTTGTGAGTCGATATTGCATAATTTTTACATGGCTTGCTTATGTATTCAAATATTTTATTGCTAGAAAATATGGAGTATATGTAACATAGGAAGGGACTTTGTAGCCACGTTCAAATACCCTAAAAAGTTGCCACGAGGCAAAAAAAAAAAGTTCATACATGAAGCAACAGGAAGCAGGAAGTCACCTCATTACAGGTGCAGATGAAACAGGATGTGAGCTCACCGCAGGTGTCTGTCATTGCAGAGGGCCACCATCACCAGTAGGTTGCCGAGCACGGTCATGACAATGATGAAAGAGAGGAAGATGGCCAAAAGGATGGTCTCCAGCGAGCTGGGCGCGTGTAGCTGTTGTTGTTGTTGCTGCTCTCGATGTTGTTCTGTTTTGACCACCTCATCGACCAAACTACAAAAAACATTGCATCCTGATTACTCTCACCTCATTAATAACCATTGCAGACAACCATGGTGGTTATAAGTTTTAAGAACAGTCGATGTCCGCCTTGCGTTTTGGTATGTCTAAAAGTACAATCATTATTTACATTTGGGAGGACGGTGGGGGGAGCGGGGGGGTTGCGTGCAATGCATGTTAGCGTTGGTAGCAAGTGTCTTACTGTAGAGCTGGCGGCGATGCTGTGGCCATCACTGGTCATCTGCACCCAGGTCAGCAGAGGAGAGTCCTCCTCACCCGTACACTCAGGTCTTAACAAGTGAAAACAGATCTCACTCAGACACTTCAGACATGGTATAGCTATAGTACAATCTTACACGTTGATATCCGTCCTAGCCGTATCAGCAGTATCTACAGCTCTTTATGGCCGCTATCAGAGTTTATCTTGTTTGCAGTGTCAACACAGTAGTCCGTCACCTGACACATTCTCAAGCAGCTCGGAGAGGTTTTGAACTTCCTTGACACAAACGTGAGACGAGGCAGCTTGGCTATCGGTTTGTACTGGCTAGCACACCGCCACTGCCCCGACTATGCGGGAAGACTCGGGAAAGACCAGAAGAAACGGCTGTTTTGTTAGGAACAGGAACAGGAACAGGAACAGGGTAAAAATGTCGTGAAAATGTCAGTAGGATGAAAGGGTGTGCTATTGAAGGCATAATATTGGGCTATCTTTTTCACCCATCTCTTAAACACACACAGAGATGCACATACACCCACACTCACACCCACCCACCCACACACACACACACACACACACACACTCTCTGTCTGTTTCTAGCTCGCTCACACCACCCACTCCCTCACTCAAACACTCCAATTCCATGGTACGAGACAATATTTGCCCGAATGAGATTTTGACAAGCCTGCACAGCCATATTTCCAAACATACCGACAGGATGCTATTCCTTCTGATCTAGGCCCAGGAAGAGTTTTGTTTTGCACCACTCTCTGTGTCCAGTTCACATGTGCCTGTCAAGGAGAGGACCTGGACAGCATGAACTCACTCTATGGAACAGAGACGAGCGGGGGAAAGAGAGAACCAGGAGAGACTTCAGTATTTAGAGGAATGAATAAAGAGAGAGAGAGAGAGAGAGAGAGAGAGAGAGAGAGAGAGAGAGAGAGATAGAGAGAGAGGGGGGGGGGGTAAGCTTGGAAGAAAAACGGTAAAGAAAGAGATGGGGGACTGAAAATAAAAAGACAAGAGGCCTGAGCAACGGGTTGAGGCGCGGAAGCAAGGAAGAGGAGGGTGTCATGGCGGAGTGAGAAACTGACAGGTGAGAAATGTAAGGAGGGATGAGGAGGAGTGAGAATTAAAAGAGGAGGTTGTGATGGAGGTGGGAGGACGGAGCGCCGCGAGCGGGTAAAGACGTTGACGCGTCGAGATGTTTGCCATCTGGGAGTCTCCCCTGTTCCCTTGGGCATAACACACACTCCGCTCTCTACCTCTCACACTCACACACGGTCCTCGACCGCACACACACACACACACACACACACACAAAATCCACCTACACAAACGGTACCGGCCTGATGACGGTCCTCTCCCGACGAAACGTGTGAGATAAAGTGTGAATTTGTCTCTCTGAATGTTTACTTGGAAAGCAAGCGAGCTCAGAGTCGAGGACCATCTCACAGGAAAACTGTTGATTAAATAAGTCGCTTTGCGGTAATAATACAGTTGTCGATTGGTGCTGTGGTCAATCTATTGTTTACTTGCATACCTGAAAAAGATCGAATGCATTTCCTTGCTTAGGTTTTGAGCCGCACCATTACGAGGCAACTGCAATTCTCTCCTGACTCACTCTTGTCTTGGCTTTCTTCTCAACGTGTAACTTAAGTCACCAAAACCCTCATTTGCAAACTGCCTCAATTTGTCCACAGCATCTTATTATAGAATCCTTTATTTGAAACAATCGCATGTCTCAAATGGGTCCAACAGTCAGAGCGGTGAGATAGAATCCTGGTTTCCAGAGGATGAATACAGGTGTATTCAGAGGCACGATGCACTGTAGGTCAGCCTGCGTCTCCAAGGGATAATCATCGTCTCACGCCCACTCACACAAATACTTCAACATGCTGGTTGGTGAAATTGACAAGAAAAAATACTTTAAGTACTTATCTGTGAAACGTTGTGTGTGTGTGTGTGAGTGTGTGTGTGTGTGTGTGTGTGTGTGTGTGTTTCATTGGCTTTATGTGTGTGTGTGTGTGTGTGTGTGTGTGTGTGTGTTGTGTAGAGTAAGACCTGGCATGCCTTTTGATTATATCAAAGCGACTCACATGCGGATCCAATCAGGGCATTTAAGTCAAAGAAGGAGACCTCCATAAGCACTTTCCTTCCAAAGCTGTTGAGCTTGTAAACAAGGAGTCTGTATACAGAAAACAATGCTGGCAGCTTTCCTTGACCAGTGGCCAGAGTCATGCTGGAAAGATTAGGGATGGTTTTGCCATTATTCGGTGTCAGAGCACAACTTCACTGGGTGAGCAGAAACAGAAACGTTTTTCAGTTTACCAACCAATCATTCCCCAGACCTGAGGAGGCAGGAAGTAGGAACACCACTATCCGGTTGACTGCCCTCCAGTCTCACACACGCACACACACGCACGCACACACACATAACAAAGCACGCACACATGCTCACATGCCCTCCAGTGTCACACACACCCACACACACACGCAGAGACACACGCACAGCCATGGATCTGGTCCAAACAACAACCGGCAGCAAAGACCGGAAAAGAAGAGAAGTGTCATTCTTGTTCAGGAACCATCTTGACGTGGCTCCGGTTCAAAGTGATGTCCCACTGAAGGCCTAGAAACGTGAGTGAGCTTCCAACACCAGAGACTGTGAACCCCTCTATCCAAGCGCCAGATTGTAAAACGCCTGAAGGCAGATCTGTAACCTTTGAACTGTAATGGCTTGACTGTACAACGTAACGGTCACATACAAAACAATCATCTCGACCATGGACACCGACCCTCACGCGACGCTGTTTCCCCTTTGTAACGTGAGACAGAGGTGTTGGCGAAACCGCCTTTTTTTTTTGGGAAACAGGGAACCTTCCCTCTAAAGATCTTTCTATATGGGTCAAAGAGCAAAGACACAGCGGCATCGATGTGGCACTGTGCGTCATCTAATCGGCGCGACGAAAAGAAGACGTGGCTTTTCCATGTAACATGCTAGCCCCTGTGCTACATGACTGGCACCAGGGTGCATGCCCGAGCAAAGGAACACACTTTGTGACTAAGGCCAAGGCTTTAGGCGAGGCTAATGTGTTGTGAGAGGGTAATTGAGCGTGCCGGACAAATTACAATAACCGTGCCAACATGCCAAAAGATGGACCCTACACGGAATAAAATACGCATGGAGGGCCACAGGGTGGGGCACAGCGAGAGGGAGGAGGTGAGGAGAGATTGAATAAAGAGATCAGACTGAAGAAAAGTGAATGAAATGGAGCAAGAAAGTGAGAGAGAGAGAGAAAGAGAGAGAGAGAGAGAGAGAGAGAGAGAGAGAGAGAGAGAGAGAGAGCGGGGGGAAGGAGGGAGGGAGTTTGCCGGTCAAGGTGCTATGAAAACCTCTCACTGAATAAGAGAGAGAGAGACCAAGTATGGTTTAAGTTAAAGCCTGGCTTAACTCCTCTCTCAACGCGGAGTGTGTGTAGAGGCGTTTGTGTTTGTGTGTACATAAGAGAGAGAGAAAAAAAGAGAGACAGAGAGAGAATGAGAGAGAGAGAGAGAGAGAGATGAGTAATGAATATTTATAATGAATTATTTTCAAATGAATTGTTTCTTACAGTGATGTATATGAATTAATCAAAATTGTATTTGTATTATCCTTTTGTAAACTGTACAAACAAAGACACTATTGCCAAAGCAGTCATGCCAATAAAGGATGGAAATTAAAACTAAATTGAATTGAGAGAGAGACAGATAGAAAGAGATAGAAAGCTCATTAAACAGAGAGAGAGAGAGAGAGAGAGAGAGAGAGAGAGAGAGAGAGAGAGAGAGAGAGAGAGAGGAGAGGGAGAGAAAGAGAGAGAGAGAGAGAGAGAGAGAGAGAGAGAGAGAGAGAGAGAGAGAGAGAGAGAGCAGGGGGAAGGAGGGAGGGAGTTTGCCGGTCAAGGTGCTATGAAAACCTCTCACTGAATAAGAGAGAGAGAGACCTAGTATGGTTTAAGTTATAGCCTGGCTTAACTCCTCTCTCAACGCGGAGTGTGTGTAGAGGTGTTTGTGTTTGTGTGTACATAAGAGAGAGAAAAAAAGAGAGACAGAGAGGGAGAGACAGAGAGAGAATGAGAGAGAGAGAGAGAGAGATGAGTAATGAATATTTATAATGAATTATTTTCAAATGAATTGTTTCTTACAGTGATGTATATGAATTAATCAAAATTGTATTTGTATTATCCTTTTGTAAACTGTACAAACAAAGACACTATTGCCAAAGCAGTCATGCCAATAAAGGATGGAAATTGAAACTAAATTGAATTGAGAGAGAGACAGATAGAAAGAGATAGAAAGCTCATTAAACAGAGAGAGAGAGAGAGAGAGAGAGAGAGAGAGAGAGAGAGGGAGAGAGAGAGGGAGAGAGAGAGAGAGAGAGAGAGAGAGAGAGAGAGAGAGAGAGAGAGAGAGAGAGAGAGAGAGAGAGAGAGAGAGAGAGAGAATGGGGCGGGGGAAGGAGAGAGGGAGAGGGAGAGAGAAAGAGAGACAGAGACAGAGACAGAGAGAGAGAGACAGAGAGAGAGAGAGAGAGAGAGAGAGAGAGAGAGAGAGAGAGAGAGAGAGAGAGAGAGAGAGAAGGCACATGGAACAGAACCATCTATTCCAGCCATCCTCAGCCGCGTGCTTCCCCTCGGTGCCTAGTCGGAGGCAATCGACTTTCCGCTCTCTCATGGCGACCCTATCTGCGTCAATACCGTCTCCCCTCCTTCCCCAAACACTGTGGCCCCTGGCTGAGGCGTTTGTGTAGGGCCGCACCTGATAGAGGCGCCTGTAGGTGTCACTTGGCAGGGTTGCCACAGGGCAGAGAGATTTATTTACCTTGCCTCAAGTACAATCATGGGACGTGACACCTCCAGCCTCTTGGATAGAGGTGCTAAGCAGCTGAATCCCCACCATCAGCACGTCACAGTCCAGCCTCAGGGAGTGTGTAGTTGGTACTGTCACCCCATCCCCACCATCAGCACGTCACAGTCCAGCCTCAGGGAGTGTGTAGTCCACACTGTCACCCCATCCCCAACATCACCGTCTCTCCGCCATCATCGGGTATTTTTTCTCTCTCTATACCGCTAACTCGGATAGGGACTCCGTCTAGACTCTAGACAGATCACCCTGGGGCGAAGGTAATTCGGTGTAGTGATAACCCCTCTATCTCTCTCTCTGGCAAACCCTTGGAGATGAAACCAAAGTGACGGTGTGGTGGAGGGAGTGCAGGACTGAGGAGGGTTTGGTCAGGGGCCACCAGGCAGGGATGTGGAGAGCAGACAGCAGCAGCAGCAGCAGCAGCAGCAGCAGCAGCAGCAGGCAGAGGTCAGCCCTCTGGAGGATGGACACAGAGAGCCTTGGTCCCACAGCGGCACACAGCTGGGTCCACGGTTACATCACCATTGTGGCTAACCCAAACAATAGGGAAAGCAGACACTCCCTGTCTGTCTCTCTCTCTCAAACACGCACGCATGCTCTCACACACACACACACACACACACACACACACACACACACACACACACACACACAGATACACAAAGCACACACCACACACACACACACACACACACACACACACTCTGATACACAAACAAAGCACACTCACACATATATGCACACTCAGATACGCAAACAAAGCACGCACACACACACGTGCACGCACTCACTGTCTAGACTACCTATGGCAGTGGCCACGCGAGCCTTAACCTAGCATGTGAAATGGAATGCATGCAGTAAGATACAGTTTAAACTCAAGTAGTTGTGTGCGTCCTTGTGTTCGTGTACATGTGTGTGTGTGTGCATGTGTATGTGTGGCCATGTGTGAGTGTGTCCTGTTTGATTACTTTACAGACCATATAATAAAGCAACAAGGAAGAAGAGAGTGCCACCTTAGTGCCAGTAATCGTTCATGTGTATGGTGCAATTAAACAATGACCAGCAGTCTCTTTGCCGTACCAAGTAGATAGGTGGTATTGACACTGTAACCAGCAAATGTTCTTTCCCTGGTAAACTAGGGGTCAATAAATTAGACTAGATTACACATCAGGCTGTATTAAAAATATAATTATTTTGTTGTAGATATCATAGAAGTAAAGCATCCCATATTCACAGGTCCTCAATATATTAATCTGGATCATGATAATAGCATTTCTGATATATTTGGAGTACAAGCTAAACATGATTTTAGAATCAACCATTAATTAGCATTAATAATAAGTATTTTATAATTTAATGAGGTATTAACAAATTCCGTAATATTAAAAGAAATGTAAATTCGATATTCTGTCCTGTAATTGGTAATAAAATCGTTTAAACAAAACTTATATTGTCAATTTAAATGGGAAATTGATAAATGGAACAATCAATTAATTATCTATTAACAAATTAATTAAGTAATATATTTTTATTTTATTTTATCTAAATGATAAAATAAACCTCACGCGCCTTTAAATTCAAAACTGGTTAGGAGGCAAATGTAAAACAAGACTTCCCAAAATATCAGGTACAGTATTTTTTATTTATAAATAATAGGTTACATTTGAACGGATCCCCTCCAATATCTATCCATATGAAACAGACTATGTAAACTCGTCTTTATGACTCAAACTTTCCTCACCTGCGTCAGGTTCTGCCCCTTGATTCCCCGGTTCCAGTGGAGACGCCCGGGGTAGCTAGGGACTCTCATATTCCTTTGGAATCCTGTCCTCCTTCAGAAACACTCGTACTGTCTGGGAGCCGAGTGCATTGGGCGCCGGGGAATGCTGTGCCATTGCACAAGGCGATGTGAAGAAGAAGAAAAATAGGAGACAAAGGGCGCTGTAGGTCTTCAGTTAGCACAGGCCAAACCCAACTGAGGATCAAGTTGCCTTACTGTGTGTGCCTTCTGATAAATGCCTGTGTGGGAGTGCTTTGTGTGAGTGGGTGGGTGTCTTGATATGTTGAGTAGTTTAGGTAAAGCTGTAGTGAGAAACAGTTGGAAAACATTGCCACCGTGTGGTATAGGCCTGTATAAAGAGAACATGTAAAATGTTAGCGGCTGTCCATACATACTACACCTGACAACGGGGGCGGAGCTTGAAAAGACAAGGAAGTACTTTGTTGACAGAGCTGAATTACTTGCCAGATCAAGCATTAAGAAGCGTAATATAGTCCCTAGTCGACAGGAATGACTTTGAAAAATAATGTTTTTGACAAACTAATTTCTCCACTTGATCCAGTTGGAATTTGCTAATGGATATTAGATCAACTGATTACATTGAACCTAGCTTGACTTAAACGTCCACTGAGAGAAGACGAGGGACTATATAGTCTATATCTGAATGTATTATAAAAGAAAATTCTGGATTAATGTAACAGAGACGGCTAATCGATATCATGAATAAACTACTAGGCACGACGGGGGTATCAGTGCTAGGGGATAAGTCCATGGAGTTTTACAGAGACCCGGTGACTTTTTGCGAGCAGCGAATAGACAAGCACGGGGCGAGAATCTTTCAGTCCAGACTACTGAACAAACCCACTGCTTTCGTCTGCTCCGTGGAAGGAATGAAAGAATTACTCTGTGGTATGGATATTGGTGTGTGTGTGTGTGTGTGTGTGTGTGTGTGTGTGTGTGTGTGTGCGCGCGTGTGCGTGTGCTTGCACTTGTGTGTGTCATTCTTGGTATGCAGGTTTATAATTGGCATTATCTGAAAAACTTTGACAATAACAAACACTAATGTTGTTTTCCTAATTTCCACAGTCCTATTCTTCAGATTATATAGTTTTTATTACTATTGTATGACAAAGATTATATACATAGTAAGTAGTAGGCCTATAGATCAATAGGCTTCATTCAAGGATGTCTTAAATCTCAAGTCGGACTGTGATTCTAACCCATGACATTGCTTAAGGGATAAGATTAACGGATGATGATGTGGTTAAACTACATTAATGTTCTTTTATGTTTTATGTTATCTTAATTTACTTCGAATTATCATTTACAGTCAGAAAATGTACTAAATGAATTGTTTGTTAAAGCAAAGCTAAAATATTTTATAATAATTAAATAAATACCACATCTGATAACACTATGGTCAATATTTGTGTTTCCAAACAGCATATGAATAGGGCTACACAACGTCTTCCTCAAAATTAAAAGGGTATTCTTAATTGGCCTTAATAAAAACAACTCTCTTTTTTTTGTAAAGTTGTTATAGTTGTTGGTTTTAAAGACAAAAATATCAGTTAACTTGTACACACTTAGGAATGCTTATTACAATTTTAGGTTGCTAAATATTCAAGAGCAGTGTTACCCAGATCAGATGTATAAGAAGCAATTGGGACAAAATTATCATACTGCAGTCCATGTAAACATTTCAAATAGAGCACCCGCTTTGCTTGCACATAAATTCCACTTACATTCTTTGTAAAATCGTGGACATTCTTTAATCCCAATCTTTCTATTTCAACAGAACAGTTTTGCCAGACGCATCGTTTATCTCTTTTTCAAATTATCATCTTTTTTTATTATCTCTGTCATCATCTTGTAGTGATGTGGTGGCGATGATGGTGGTTTCTCCAAAGATGTGACATTATAATGTTGTTATGTTTCAGAAAAGTCCTCGGTATTTCAGAAGGACCCAGCGGATGTGATGACCAACATGTACGGAGACAGCCTCGTCACTACGAATGGTACAGCACACCACTCTCACTGATCAATGACCCGGTGGTGATTACCTTTTTGAGTGCCAAACCAAACACGTTGTGAATCCAAATAACAACTAGTGAGAACTAAAGGTCTCACGAGAAAGGAGTATGCTCCAGCATTTATTTTCTGAACCATGGAGATGGATGCTAAGCCTTGAATGATTGAGTGCATGTTTATTTTATCCGTGTTGGTCTAGGTGAGGAAGCCTGTCTTTTACGTCTGTCACTAACCAACCTGTTTACCGGCCCGTGCCTGGAATCCTGGAATGATTACATTACCAGGTAAACAAAATTACAAACCGTTTATTTATGACAATTCTACATTGTGGCAGAGCTTACTTTTTTTTTTACTTCTCTTCTGTTTTTTCACAACGTTTGTGTTTTTAAAAAGTAGACCTGATTTATGTTGACTGTATTTTGTGTTTTATTCTTTAGTTTGTGTTAGAACAAATGTCGTGTTTCAGCGACGCTATGCCTACTCATTCTTTTTATGAGGGGAAAGCAGCAATGACATTTTTAAATGCACACTCTTCTTACGTGTGAATTGTGAAACATTCTAACTTGAAAGGTATTGCCAAGCCACATTTCTCAACAAACTGCACAAGTTAGCACATTATCTTTTGTACCCTGTGCTTGGCCTTAGACTTCATGATGAAACGCAAATAAAAAGCGGAAGAGGAAGGGTCACCCACAGCTAAAGTGTTATGAAATTGTGAAAAAACAGCTACTCGAGAAATTTGTGAGAGACAAAGTTCAATATAAATCAACAGAGATGTTTAGCCTGTACTGTGCACTGTATTTTAGCCTTTTTTAACTTCTTCTCCTGTTTCCTGGTACTGCAGGACCTGATCACACTGCAAACAGACCCCTGGTACCTTTTATACTACATAATTGTAGCAGCATAAAATCTTTTGAGACTTAAAACAGGCATCTGTTTTTTTCTCTTCTTAACAGGGTGTGTGAGCAATGCTTAAAGGACCTCTCTGACAGGTAATCTAGCTATGGGTTTGAACATACGCTTATTTAACCTTTTTATTAAAACTATTTCAATTATTTAACCTAGGTGAGGTATTTGAACCATTTATTATGGCTTTTTGTCCTAATAACTGTGTGTGTGTGTGTGTGTGTGTGTGTGTGTGTGTGTGTGTGTGTGTGTGTGTGTGTGTGTGTGTGTGTGTGTGTGTGTGTGTGTGTGTGTGTGTGTGTGTGTGTGTGTGTGTGTGTGTGTGTGTGTGTAGTGGACAGCCAGTGTGTGTGTACACTGTGTTTAAACATCTAGGCACAGTGTTGGTCTTGGGTCTTTTTCTCAATGTACGCCAAGAGGAGGAGCCAGAGCTTTTCCAGGAGATATCACAACTCTGTACTCAGCACTGGCACGGTACGACACACACACACACACACACAGACTCAGACACACACTTGGCACCGGCTTGGGAGTGCACACAACATTAGCGCTGGCACAGTCGGATCAAAGTTATGGATTTTAATCATCAAATTGCTCTGGGCATGATAGTCTCTGATCTATTTCGCTTCCTCCTCTTCTCTCCCGACACTCACTCAAAGCCACACGTCCAAATGCACTGCACGCCCCTAATAACATTTCTGAAATCCTAGCTGTCTGTTATTTCTGTATTTCTGTCTGTCTGTCTTTTGGATTTGCTTAGTCACAGGATTGGCCACTTATCTGCTTTGAGCCTGTGGTGATACAGCCTTGGATGTTATTCAAGTACGATGACTCAAAGTTTGACCCCTCTGTACTATGAGTTACTTCACTTCCCTGCTCTGACCCTGGTGCAAGTGGGCCCCCTGTGTGAACTGGATAGCGCTTTGTCCTCGTCGTGACCTTAGCTCTTTGACCTTATGTCCAGGCTGCTGGTAAACGTCCCCTGCGTGCCTCTTTTGAGATGCAGGTCTGATCTCAGCGCCGGTCAACATCAGGGTTCCCCTGTGGACCTCTGGCTTCAGCACAGCCCTGGAGGCCAGGGACAAACTGATGGACATCATCAAGGACAAACTGGACCATGAGAGACACGGGTAACACACACACACAACCACACACGCACACTCTCTCTCTCTCTCTCTCTCTCTCTCTCTCCCCCTCTCTCTCTCTCTTAAGAATGCATACATACACACACACTCCCTCTCTATTTCCTTTTTAAACACACACGCACATACTCACTTTTTTCTTCGTTTATGTAAATCTCTCTCTCTCTGATTTATTATCTCTGTCTCTCTCTCTACCTTTTTCTCTCACTTTCTCTGTCCCTCTATCTCTGTCTGTCTGTCGCTGTCCTCGTCTCTCTCTGTAGGTTTGTGGGGTCCCTGGCCTCTCTGCCTCTCCCTGATGCCAGCAGTGCCTCTCAGCACCTGCTGTTGTTCATCTCCGCTCTGATTCCCAAGGCCCTGGCCTCTCTGCTCACCTCCTTCACCCTGGCCCTGGGTGCACCACAGCAGGTAGGAGCACACACTGCCCCTATGGTTCTCTGCCTCTCTCTCTGTCTCTCTGTCTGTCTGTTTATGTCTGTCTATCTTCATGTGTTTCTGTCTGTCTGTCTGTCTGTCTGTCCGTCTGTCTGTCTTGTACACTTCTTTCTTTCTTTCTTTCTTTCCTTCATACTCTTTCCACTCGTGGTTCTATCTATTTTGTGTGTATGTTTGCTTTCTTTCTATGTCTGTCAATCTCCCTGTCTGGCTGGCACTGTCTTTATTTTAACATAAAGACACACTTTTATGCATACTTTGATTCCAATTTTCTCTTTTCTCCTTAGGAGGAGAGTCGTTCCAGAGCCAGGGAAAACCCAGAGTACCTCCACAGTGTTCTTTTGGAAGTTCAGAGGTTATGGCCTCCCTTCATCGGTGGACGAAGGATAGCCAATAAAGTGAGAACTCAATCTTTTAATTTCTTTTTTTTTAATACATTTTTTATATCCATTTGTAGTTCACAATAGAACTCTATGCCAAACAAGTAAACTTGAATAGATAAACTATTGGATAGAATAAACGTTTGGAAATAGATTCAGGCAACGTTCAGGTTTCTAGGTGTTTTCAGGACACTAGGTGGCGCCATATACCTTTACCTTCGTTAACATCAGCCTGTCCTCTCCTCCTACCATTGCTATTACACCTCGGGTGGACAGTGTGTACTATTTCCATGGATAGAATCTTTAATGTTGCTCAGGGCCATCTTTAGTGTTTTAGTGTTTGTAGCACTGTTTCAACAAGCAATGTTAATGCCACAAATGAGGATATAGGTTAAGATATGCGTTTGTTTATTGGAATATAAACATGTACAGTTTACTTATGAAGTCTTACTTATGCATTGTACACAAGCTCTTCAAAAGTATCTCATAGTTGAGCAGGAATGTAGTTCTGTGTGTAACTCAAAATCGAATACCTTGTAATAGCCTTTTTTTGGCTGGACAAAATACGAACCAATCCAAACTTATTTTACACCTTGCCCCATGTCCTCATTGGTCAGTTGTTTAGTAAAACTGGAACACACCATCGAAATCCATCTTGGATCAATGTGTGACCTCATCGTGTGTTTTTATGCAATGGCCAATGAGAGGCAATGATCCCTGGGTGATTGGTTTGTCAAGTTGTTGAATAGACAAGTTGTTGGTACACAACTTTAGCTATGTATATATCAAACCTTCAGTTTCCTGCTGTGCATACATATTTACAGAAAATGCAGGAGAAACAGCTTCTTATCAAAGTGCCTATGCTATTGTGTTATAGAGGGTTTAGTTGAAGTCAGTGTATTTGTGTGTGTGTGTGTGTGTGTGTGTGTGTGTGAGTGTGTGTTTGTGCATGTGTGCGTGCGTGCATACGTGTTTGCTGAATATTCATAATGGGCTGTACACCTTCAACCTCCCCTCCCTTTGGCCATGGTATGAATAATACATTCACACGGAAGCACAAACACACACAACCACACAAGCTCACAAACACACACACACACACACACACACACACACACACACACACACACACACACACACAGGAACCCGAATCCAAGGTTATGATGGCTAACTGATGTGGATGCGGGTGCTGATGCAGAGCGGAACATGAGTGATGGAGGGAGGGAGGGAAGGGAGAGAAGGGAGGACCGGTGGGTCGGGGAAAGTTAGAGACTGATGCGTGTGACGTTTAGGATGATCCGATTGGGGGCCAGAGAGAGAGAGAAAGAGAGAGAAACATTTAGGAAAGAAGGAGGGATGAAGAGTAGGAGAGGAATAGTCTGAGCATGAAGGGTGGGGGGAGTGGAAAGACAGAGAGATTAGATTAGTATGCTGTAGCAGGTGGAAAGAGTAGGAGAATCTGTCAGGTGGAACCAAGATGTGCCTCTGCATTCTAAACGGGCCGACGTGTTGTTGGTAGTGTGCGTCAGTGTGTGTCAGTGTGTGTGTGTTTGGGTTTGCGTGTGTCAGTGTGTGTCAGTGAGTGTTTGTGTGTGTGTGTTTGGGTTTGTGTGTGCGTGTGTGTGTGTCAGTGTGTGTTTGTTGCTGACTGAATAGAACATTAACTCTGTCCAATGACAGAGAGGCTGTTTCGGAGAATTTGCACTCATGCACAGAGGTGATCATGAGTCACACTGACACATTAAGTGAGTGGCATCAGCATTCTCCAAATCGTTCTCTTTGTCTGTTTTAATCTGTGTGTGTGTGTGCTGCAGGACACAACACTTGGAGGCTTTCATATCCCCAAAGGTCACGCTGCCATGTACATCAGCCACTCCGTCCATCGTGACCCGGAAGTGTTCCAGCAGCCTGAGGACTTCCTGCCCGACAGGTGGAGTGGAAGGTGAGGATGTGGGGGTTGGGGTGGACAGGCGCTGGTAGGGTGTAGCAACAAGTGGACTAGCCAATCTTTACCAGTGAAGAGTTCATCATTAGGTTGATTTCTGCCCTCCTCTTTACTTTCAGTAGATAGCCTGTAGAGGAAAAGTCATGTAAATCCAAAAGTAAACTAACATCTTTCCACTACACATCATAAAAATGTGGCTTTCTAAACTATCCTGTTGTGTGTGTGTGTGTGTGTGTGTGTGTGTGTGTGTGTGTGTGTGTGTGTGTGTGTGTGTGATGGAGGAAGAGCCAGTGATACGCTGGCATGTTGTTGACGACTCCTCAACCTCGACGCCCCCTTCTTCTTCACCTCATGCCCCTCTCCGCCCATCCATCCATCCATCCATCCCTCCCTCCCTCCCTTCTTTTCCTCCCTGCATGAATAGAAGCAGCCTCCCTTCTCTTCTTCCTTTAAGTCTTCCCTGCGTCCCTCTCTTTTCTCCCCAACTCACCAAACGGGACTTTGTGTTCATCCCCCTTTTACCGGCAGGCCCCCAGGCGCACACACACACGCACACACACACGCACACACACACACACACACACACACACACACACACACCATTACGCAGTGCCTCCTAAGGTCCGCAGAGGAAGCTTGCACCTCTCCATCACATTAAGAATGAAGGAAATGCATTAGAAGTGGTCCATTTTCATAAGAACCAGACCAAAATAATGCATTTTTCATAAACGCTCTGCTTGTCCATTAGCCATGACTATTTATAAAAAGCAGTGCTTAAGATGGCTGAAGGAAGGATGAGGCGGTAGAGATGGAAATGATGTGGAGGCAGGGAGTGCTAGGGGGGAGTGGAGGGAGGGGCGACGAGAGGAGAAGGTAGAACGGAGGAGAAGATGATGGTAATAGTCATACGCTCTGTTCCCGCACAGCCAGAATCGTTCGCTCCACAACAGGAGCGTCTAAAAAACCTCCCTCTATACTTTAGCTCGGGTTTTATACTTCTATATATTTCTAGACTTGTTTGTTTTGTTTAAACCCATACACAAAAGCATGCTATTTAGTAATCAGTCTCTTACAAATATGCACCCCTGAACCGTGTACTTCATCATGGTGTGAATTATAATAATAATAATAATAGGATTGTGTTCATAAAGCATAAGCTATGTAAGAAGAATGTGTTTTGTAGATTTGTTCAAACCATGGTATTTATGTGCCACTGCTTCTTAGGACCCGCATTTAGGTACCTGACTTCTTTGCTCTCCACATCCCTGTGTCTCTCTCCATCTTTCATCCCTTCATTCTTTGTACTTCTCTCTCTCTTTCTCTCTCTCTTCCTGTTCCCCTCCCCCCGGTCGCCAGGGGCCTCTGTCCTCTTCATTTTCATTCATGCTGTTTGGAATTCATTCATTCAGCCCACTGAGCCCTGGAGATCTATGAATGAACCTGTGATCTCTCTCTTTCTCTCTCTCTCTCTCTCTCTCTCTCTCTCTCTCTCTCCCTCTGTCTATCTCTCTCTCTCTCTCTCGTCTCTCTCTCTCTCTCTCTCTCTCTGTCTCTCTCTCTCTCTCTCTCCCACTGTCTCTTCTTGTTTCTATCTCTCTCTCTCTCTCCCCCCTCTCTATTTCCGCTTTTCTGTCTTTCTCTCTTTCTTCTTTCTGTCCATCCCCTCTCTCTCTTTCTGTCTGGAGATGGATAGATTGCTGTTGCCATGGCAGCTGATCACCTGACAGCCTCTTTACCAATGGGGATTCCCTTTATCTGTGTGTGTGTGTGTGTGTGTGTGCGTGCGTGCGTGTGTGTGCGTGCGTACGTGTAAATGGAAACTGCTTTTTCTGACTCTCCCCATGATCTCCGGGAGGAGGGGAATCAGGAGTGAGTCAGAGCAACCCCCCCTCCAATCGAACTGAGATTACCCTGAATGCACAACACACACACACACACACACACACACACACACACACACACACACACACACACACACACACACTAAGCACGTCCTCCCCCAAAAATTGTGTATGTCCTAATAGTCTTTGTTTTCATGGATGTTTCATTTATAAGTTAGATTTGCCAGGCCTGTTATTGATTGGACACAAAAATAGAAACAAAAGGACAAATGATGTCCCCTCTGCTTTTTGTCTAATTAGTACAAGCCCCATCAATTTCCAAACGGCTGAATGGAGCCGTTTCCTATTTAACAGTTGGTCAAGTCAAAAAGTGGGCGTTCTGAAGGTCCCTATTGGATTAGTCACGTAACCAGTGGCAGGTTGTTCAACCCACACACGGTAAGCTGCTGCCAGCCATGTGCCCTGTTCAGTCACACTATGGGCTCCATGGGATTGTTCCCAGGAGGAAGCAAACATTTGTCCTGCAGGTAGACCCAGGCCCCCGTCAGCCTCCCACAGGGGTTATTTTTGCGGTGCACTAATGTAGCGCTGTGATTCCACCTTGAGCCACGCGGCCGCTGACGATACCGCTCATCTCATTGGACGTTGGACTCCCCATAGGGACAACATCAGTCCGAGTCCAGACACACGGTTATTTTAGAAATCTCATGTTCATTTGTTCCAATGAGCTGGTGTTGCCTGGCAACCGGGGTGGTAAGCGGCTTGTAATGTGAGAACTATTTCACAAATGTGAAGTGCACCGGACCCAAACACACGCATGCTTTCTCAGATTAAATACACATTATATTTGACACGGCATGAATTACCACTACTACCTGGCTTTTACTGGGCATCATTAGCCAGTGGACGTCTAGAGGCTAATCCAATATATGACAGCTGTTCATTTCTCATGACAAATTGGGTTGACGGGGAAACACTAAAGTTTCCTCTTTGTATCTCCCTCCATCATTCTCTCTCTCTCTCTCTCTCTCTCTCTCTCTCTCTCACACACACACTCACAAACGACTGTCAGAGACCACTAATATTTCCTCTCTGCACTGCCCTCCTTCCTGTAACCTAACCACAGGAAGGGAGATGGACTGTTTCAACAGAGTGTTGGGTAATCTATGTGATGGATGGATGGATGAGCGCACACACACACACACACACACACAAACACACACACCAGAGCACAGTGCAGCAGCAGATGTGAAATTTATTTGATTTCCACTCTTGATACCCAAAAGTGGTGTATTTCTGTGTAATGTTTCACATACAACAGAGCCAGTAATTGTTTGAGTATATGTTGGTTTTGAGCAATAAATCAAAAGCTAGAAAAGTTTTAGATATGGAACAATATCACATCAAACATATTTAGTTAATATTAACAGAATATTATCATTGCCCAATAATAGATATGTCCACCATTTGCCTTAAGCTTGTGTAATGCTTGTATTCAGTTTGTAGTTTGTTGTACAGGTCTGTGCAAAACAATTGATAACGTTACACTGTGCAAGTGTCCATGATGATGATGTGCCATAGCGGGCCATATGAATACATGTAGTGATATTTCAATACATTTTTTTCATATAGCATCTCTCTAAATATATACATAATTGTGTAAGTGTTTGAGATATTTTTTTAAAAATGCACACAAGCCAAAATATTTGTTAGTTGATGAATCAGGAGTGAGTCAGAGCAACCTCCCCTTCCAATCGAATTGAGAAGACCCTGAATGCACAACACACACACACACACACACACACACACACACACACACACACACACACACACACACACGTTAGGTCTACTTATAATACCAACAAACTGAGCAAATCAATTAACAAAGCTATTTATAAAATGATACACAATGTTAATAATTATACAGTATATGGTATGTTTTTACTGTCACAGCCTGACGTTCGTGTGTCAACTATCTTGCTGTGTATCTTCGTCCTTCTCTCTGTGTGAGTTGATCTGATAGGTGGTGACAATGGTGACTGTTTTGTGTTCAGGAATGCAGGCCAGGAGCATCTCCTCTGTTCCCTTGGTTACGGACCCAGAAACTGCATCGGGGCCCGGCTCAACGATGTCTTCCTGAAGGTGACTCCTTCTTTTACACTTCTTCATTCCTTCCCCTCTCTCTCTCTCTCTCTCTCTCTCTCTCTCTCGCTCTCTGTCACCACTCATTCCTGCTGTCTTTTTTCCTCTCTCTAATAATCTGTATTGGCTCAACATAGAAGCTCAAAGCAATGCCTACACCATGGCAAAGGGATTGACCTTGCTAGACAGTGTATGTGTATGTGTGTGTGTGTGTGTGTGTGTGTGTGTGTGTGTGTGTGTGTGTGTGTGTGTGTGTGTGTGTGTGTGTGTGTGTGTGTGTTTTGATGCACTGGCCAGTAGTTTCTCTGTAAGTAGAACAGTACCCAGGGGGCGCAATGATGGACCGGAACCCTCTGATGTGTGCGTGTGTGCGTGTGTGCGTGTGTGCGTGTGTGCGTGCAGGCTGTGACGCCAGCGTGAGCCCCCACACCACCTGGCATTCCCCACGGCAACTCTCACCACGACTACAACCAACTCCCTGCAGCTTAAACTACTCCCTCTTGACCACACCCTCTCTGTGTGTGTGTGTCTCTCTCTCTCTCTCTCTCTCTCTCTCTCTCTCTCTCTCTCTCTCTCTCTCTCTCTCTCTCGCTCTCTCTCTCTCTATCTGTTTTTCTCTCTTTCACTGTCTTTCTCTATTTTTCTGTCTCTCTCTTTCACTCCGTCTCTGTCACTCTATTTTTCTCTCTTTCACTCTCTCCCTTTCACACATACACACACATTGAGTGGGCGGCAGGTGTGAACAGGACAGGTGCGTTACATTGATTGCAGGAAGTAGACGTCCGATTGTTTCCTGTGTGGGAGTAATCCCTGTGGACGCAGGTGTGTGTGTGTGTGTGTGTGTGTGTGTGTGTGTGTGTGTGTGTGTATGTTGAGTCTAAGACTAGGAGCATGGTGTACCATGTTTGTGCTGCTCACAAAGGACATTCAGTCCCTGAGTCTCTGACAATAACACCAACGTGGTAACGACCGCATTGTTCTAACAACAACAGCTGCACACACAAACACACACACACACACACACACACACACACACGCAATCACTCTATGTCTCTCTCTCTTTTTTTCTGTCTTTCTCTCTCTTTCTGTACCTCTTTGTCAGATCATTCTCAATCCTTACATCTTCACGTGGATAGTGATAATCACTAGTAAACTAAACTCAGAAACACACACACTAATACAAACACAATTCAACTTCCTGCAAATACATGGACAGTGCAGTAGAAATGCAGCAGACAGATAGAAATAGTGAGTAATCCCTTCTAAAGCTCTATCTCTACCCCCCCCTCTCTCTTAAACTCTCTCTCTCTCTCTCTTAAACTCTCTCTCTCTCTCTCTCTCTCTCTCTTAAACTCTCTCTCTCTCTCTCTCTCTCTCTCTCTCTCTCTTAAACTCTCTCTCTCTCTCTCTCTCTCTCTCTTAAACTCTCTTTCTCTCTCTCTCTCTCTCTCTCTCTCTCTCTCTCTACATCATTATCAATCCATAAATCAACGCGTGGTTAGTCAGAATCGTTAGGAAACTGAACACTCACACTCACACCAATATGGGTTTGGAAAAAGGGTGTGGCCATGGTAGCTAGGAGAAGACCATGGGGATCTAGGTCAGAGATGAGTCATCACCTCCCTCTTTCATTTTCTCTCTTTCTCTGTCCCTCCTCCCTCTCTGTCTTTCCTTATCTTTCAGAACCCAACCCTGTACACCCCCCCCGCCACACACACACACACACACACACACACACACACACACACACACACACACACACACACACATACACACACACACCGTTTTCCCTCCATCCTTTTTAGCCTCCTCCTACTCCCACCCCATCTAACTAAACACCTTAAATAATCTATTTCTCAATTTCTCCTCCTTCCTGCTATCCCCCTTTATCCCTGACTCCCTCCCGCCCTCCTTCCCTCCCTCCCTCCCTCCCTCCCTCTCTCTACCCTCCCTGACAATGGTTTCTGATTCCTCTTGTCACTCACCATTTGCTGCATCTGATTGGTCATTTCCAAACATCCTTCAGCCAATCAATGGGTTTGTTTATGACATCATAACCCAACCTAAAATATTCACCTCTAAACTATCACCATCCGATTGGGTGTTTGTGTCTGTCTGTCTGTCTGTGTGTGTGTGTGTGTGTGTGTGTGTGTGTGTGTGTGTGTGTGTGTGTGTGTGTGTGTGTGTGTGTGTGTGTGTGTGTGTGTGTGTGTGTGTGTGTGTGTGTGTGTGTGTGTGTGTGTGTATGTTTGTCTGTGTGTGTGTTCTAGGCCGCATGTACCTACCTGGTGCAGCACTACGACTGGGCGTTGGACCCCCCCTCCAAGAACCTCCAGTATAAATGGCTGCCTGTGTCTCGTCCGTCCGACCCCGTCACTGTCTCCTTCACCAGACTGGACCCGTCCGGACCTCCAATGGACCAGTAGTACCGCCACAACAGGAGCTGCTATGGTAGAATCCCAAGCTGATTCCTCATAGGACCCATGCTTTATGATCACTAGAGGTATAGGGTTTTGGTTAGGGTAAGGGTCGGCTGTTTGCAAAGCATCATAACACCGCTTTGAGTCACTATACTTGACAATGGAAGCCAACTGTTTGCCAACACGCAGACACACTCTTTGTCTTTGCCCCTGTACCGCTGTACGTCCTGAGAGCATAGCGCTCATCCAGTAGCGAGACACGCAAACGTCATAATGTGTTAAAGTGTGCACGTTTTCAGACTGATGAGCAGACATTCAGACAAACAGGGATGTTGGAATGCTGTTCGATTTTTTTCCCTTTTGAAAAACTTGATATGCACCTCCCCCATCACCTAGCAACCGCTACTGCTTAGCAACGGTTTGTCATAGTGATAGTGAAGCAACTGCTTTCACATGCAGCTCACACACGCAAACACAAATTTAGAGATTTCATAGATATCTAAAACACTTTTATAAAAAATGTCTTAAATACTTTTACCTCAATTGGCATGTAATGCTGGAACAACTGTGGAATTTTAATGTCTAATATTTGTACCTTTTCAGCTTTGTTCAAATACTGCTATTTATACATTATACATTATTATTGATTAGAACTTTTGTCAAAAAAGCTTTTTTATATTTATGATTTTAATTGTTAATCCAAATATTTATTCATGCAAGTTTGTTTCACTTAGATTTCTGGTCAGTATTGTATTCCTGTCCAACCATTTCAATGTAGTTATACTACAGCTAAAGAGATTCAATGGCTGCTTGACAATTGTATGCATCATTTTTGAGTGTTTTGATCAAATGTGTTGGAATAGTAACTACTCATAGAATTTGCATAATTATATTTTATTCATATTCCATGAAATGGATGTCTGTGAAACCTAGTTTGACCCTTAGCACTGTCTTTTGTGAATGAAGTTGCCTGGTTTGTTAAACAAATGTGCGCTGTGTTAAGTTTGCTATGCTGCCCATGCAGTCTACTCATGCATTATCCTGTGTGACTGAGAAAGATGCTATTGTCCTGCACTAGGGCCTGGCACAGTCCTCTGTTATGTTGCTGCAACCTAGCACGTCCCACACGTACACACACACACACACACACACACACACACACATACACACACGCACACACACACACACACAGATAGATAGAAAAATTAAAAAAATGATCTACCCAATGTATGTGGATGAAATATCTCTCTTGCACACACTCATAAAATGAATAATAAGTAATCATGCAGATTGTTGTGTTGTTACACTTTCTCTCTTACACACTGCAGAAGTCCCTTTTTAAATAAAATACTTGTATTGAACTTCATTATTTGGTCTCGTCGTGTTTAATATATATAGAATTTCCATTGCAACACACGCACACACATACACACACACACACACACAGAGCCTCTTCAGAACTAGCACAGAAGCTGAGGTAAGTGACAGCACAGTTCAAAACGTCAGGCTGGCGTGACTCATTCTTGTTGCCACTGTTCTCCTTTGGAGATTCACGTCCAATGCGGAATCCACAGCGTCGAGTCCTCCTGCTCCCTCCTGTCTCCTTCCTTGTCAGTAGTCATCCTGAAAAAACACACCGGCCTATTGGACTGTACGTCTGTGTTTATTTGTGTGTGTGTGTGTGTGTAGGTCAGGGAATAAATAATCGCATTAATCTTATGGGACCCCAATCATCTAAGATCAGAGAACAAAATCTATTTTTTGTTGAATGCTGATATGTTATTAACAATGAACAGTGTTCTCACTTCGAGTGAATGAACAGCAGGTTCTGTGGAAAAGGAATTTGACCTCTGACACCGCCTGAGTACTGTCTCGTTCCCTTTCTCATTGTACATTGTGATTTCTCCAAACATTCCTCCCCCACACTGGCCTGTACTCATGGTTTATGTAATAACGCTGAGCCCAATGGCATTCAGTGGAACTGTGAAGGTGGTTGTTGTGGGATTGTGTGTGTGTGTGGGGGGGGGGCATTAAAAACATGCCTGAAGGGATTTGTAAGTATGCTCTAGGGCAGCACGCCCACTCACACGGCCGTTGTGCAAGGAGAGGCAGCTCCTTTCCTGAGTGCAGGGCCCTTCAGGAAACCAGAGTTCAAAAAGCCCCTTCCTGCCTTCCTTCTCTTCCTGCCTTCCTTCCTTCATTACATCTCTTTTAAAGATGAGGAAGTCATATTCGGAACCCTAAAACACACACACACACACACACACACACACCTCCTACAGGAGGTAGGCGGTCAGGCAGGCGCTCCAGATGGTAGAACAAAGAGCCAGGCCTGTTTTTAATGACCACTACTAATTACAACATGGAGGCAACAAGCGGCCCTTCTCCCATTCAAAGCAGACTGGACAGCCATTCACATGGTAATACCAGCAGGAAGACAGCAGCGGAGATGAGGATCATCACACCAGCGCGCACACTCACACACACACACACACACACACACACACACACACACTCACACACACACAGTTCATAACACTCTGGTGAACACAGGAGGGATCAGGACAGACTCTTTTTTAATGGATGTATTTTAATGAGTTGTCGTGATGACTGAGGTTTAGCTTATTTGAATTTCATGAGGATCTACAGTATTTCCCTACAAGGCACCGTGCACTTGCCCAACCTTAGTCAAGTGACATGGCTGAGACAGGGCACGTACAGACTCTTCAACTGGCTCCAGTGCACACAGGAGTTTAACATCCAAAGCCTGCTGCGCCTGGTTCAGCTGAGGAGAAAAAAACAGGGGGTGGAATGTTCCTTTATTCTGCTCGCCAACGTTCCGTACGTGTTCCGTATCAATACACTCAGGTAGAAACAACTCGTTTGTCTCCGTCGTTGTGGCGACCCGGGGAGATAATCAGGTTTTTATTTCGCCAGCTTTCCTTTCACATTCGATTAAACTTGATTCAGGGTAGGACAACAGAGTGGATCGTTCACTCACCTACACACACACGCACACACGCACACTGAACACCCACACATAGAGAGAGGGCTGGAGATGTTGATGAAGCAAAGTTAAGGGCAAAGAGCCTCACCCACTGTAAACAGTTGTGGAAATCAATGCTGATAATATTGTCAGGTTTTTCAGGTCAACACATAATTCAGAACCATGATTGAATTAGAAATTAACTTGATTTAATAGCAAAATTAGCTCTGCTCTGCCTCCAACGACAGAGAAGGTTAAACTCTCCAAGCGTAAGACAGTGGGGCAGCTTTTGGGGAGAATGGCTGCCTAAGTAATCAGTGCTGTGACCTCTTTGTCTATCTTTGTACACACACACACACACACACACATAGACACACACTTCTGCCTGCTGCTCTGTGTTTGTCTGTGCTCAGGCAGGAAGAGCAGACCATTACTCACAGCGGTGCCATCAGCCACTTGTTAATTGTCTCA
>JAPMUY010010457.1:72500-97055 GCA_026901105.3 Galaxias olidus
GTATTCCGCTGTAGTGCTTTACGACGAGAGGACACCAGACATGGACGCGGTCAAAGATGACAGCACGATAACGCTGGTGCTCAACGCATTATACAGAGTGGATTCCTTTGGGACAGACACATACCTGCTAAAAGGTGGGTTATCTATTTCGTTTGTAGCGGAATGCAACTGTAAATTATAACATTGGCGTGATAATTATATTGACCCAAATATACTTTATTTTAACTGCGAAGTCATTGCTTATAAAACGCATTTTAGCTCAGTAGACTATTTGTATTCAGGTAGGTTATAGGCTATTTGGGTTATGCTTGCAGCCAATTTATTATTGTGGCAGGGTATTTTTTAAGCTCTCGCCGATTCAATGAGGTAATGCAGATGCGCACTAGCGCGAGGAACAACATCTGGCAAAGAGGACAGGACATTCTCAGCAGATTCGAGAGCAGGTGTCCAAGCAGTGAACAGTATTAGTCCCAAACTAGCAATGTGCTTTTTATAGTATATTCTCTACATTCGTCAACATAAAAATAAATCTTAATGACGCAGACGCATTTCGTGAGGTTTAGCCTAATTTACCCAACCCCCCTCCACTTCCCACAATATCTGTTTAAAAAATATATGTGTTAAATACTTTTGAACATAAGACTACATTGTGTATTATTTATAGGTCTACAATTCTTATTATTAGCATAAACAATGGACGAGTTAATCTTTTTAGCTTTCTGCAAAAATAACTACGCCTTTTTGGTCTGCAATTTGGCACAGCCTATATGCACAACCTGACCAATAGGCCTACAACAGTTTTATTTTTATTGTACTTACTCCCAATTTAATTAACAATATGTTTTTGTCATTTTACAGGGGGATATGACACGTTCTTTACAGAGTATCCAGAGTTCTGTCTGAAAACAAAAGCGTTGCCGTCCCTGTCAAGTCAATCCAGCACAGAATCCAGCTGCTCCTCTTGTAGTACGCCTCATAACGACCAGGTAGGCTTAATAAATCATTTACACACTTTATTGCATCAACGAAAAAAAACAGACTTTATTATTTACAATAATACCCGTGATCGCGCGGTGTCTCAAATGTTCCGAGCCCTGAAATGTACGCAATGCAAAATGTCCTTTTCACTCCATGTCCTCACGAATATGGATTTGAACTCGCCTTTGGCTTAGATTTATAAATGTAATAGAGAGATTGATTGATTGAGACAAAATGATTGGCACCCATTGGCACTATTACCGGGTATAGGTACAGAAACATTGGTGTTTCAAATTGTGTTGACCTGTGAGGTTTGAAAAGCTAAACATTATGGGCAACATGACCGTGTACCATAGGCCTACATGCGGAACAATTGCGATTTAAAAATATATATTGATAATAAATGGCAGACCTAGAAAAAACTTTGTACCTCCCTGTGTTGTGACGAACATGGCCCCCACACCGTCCACATCTGTTGGTCATTATCGATCAGTTCCTGTTGTTTGTCAAAGTGAAGGCCGACAGTGGCATAACACTGCCCTTATCAATACACTCTCCGTCCGGCTATTGATTTGGGCCAGTGACGGTCGGAAACGAACATGGGCCAAAATCCTATAGCCGCGCGTTGTACTGAATAGCATGTATTGATTAAGTTGACAACCTACTGATCTAAGAGCATTTCCTGCCACCCGAGAAAAAAACTAACAACTACATTGCTATTGAAAATAGCATATCCAAAGTGTGGTTTATTTTGATTGTAAAAATATGTATTATTATGCACATGCATATTAATCCTGATAGGATTTCGTAACATAACAGGAACCCAATGATTAGCTTTTACAGCAGTAATTTGCCCTGGAATTTATGTAGGATAATCATCTGTCACCTGTTAAGGATTTGGTTGCTGTTCGAAGACCATGTGAACCTAAGAGCTCAAATATGATCTTAAATGTCTTATAAATCTCTTAAATCATATGGAATTTTTTTTAACTCAAAGACATTCATAATAAGACAAAACAAATGTGCCTGAAACGCCTGTATGTTTCTCCTTGTGTAAATATATGCAAATAAAAAAAAATTATCCATATCTCAACCTCAACATTTTTTCTCTATTTCCTGTTAACCCATAGGCTGGTCCTGTAGAGATTTTGCCTTTCCTTTACTTGGGAAGTGCCCTCCACGCGTCAAAGAAAGAGGTTCTGGACAGTATGGGTATTTCTGCTCTGCTCAACGTCTCATCCGACTGCCCCAATCACTTTGAAGGGGCATACCAGTACAAGTGCATCCCCGTTCAGGACAACCACAAAGAGGACATCAGCTCCTGGTTTTTAGAAGCCATTGAATTCATAGGTAAGTGTTTATTTTTCCTTATTTTTTGAGAATTGCTGTGTGTGTGTGTGTGTGTGTGTGTGTGTGTGTGTGTGTGTGTGTGTGTGTGTGTGTGCAGTGTGAGTGTGTATGTGTGTATGGGTGTGCATGTGATGAGGTAATTCATCCGTTCATTGTTTCATTGATATGTCAAGCAAATTAGGGTGGAGGATGAGAAATAGCATAGAAAAAAAAGGAGGGAGACCAAACGTTTTGAAGGGAGTCCCCTTCACCAGTAAACATCTGACACACACAGACACACACACACTGCATCGGGCACACTGTAGTCGTTTTTGGGGTCTAAAATGCTCCACTGTTTTAGAAGTCTGTGCGTGGATATCTGTGCATATGTGTTTTCATGTGTATAGGTGCAGGCATGCGTCATAGCTGCTCAGAGACAGAGACTAGAGTCTGACTCACCCACTGTTACTGGGTGCGCCGTGCTTGAGATACCTCCAGTGTGTATGTGTGTGTGTGTGTGTGTGTGTGTGTGTGTGTGTGTGTGGGGGGGGGGGGGGGGGGGGTGCATGTGTCAAGTAAGAGCAAGAAAGAGACGCCATGGCACTACCACACACACTATGACTGTATGAAAATTATATATATATATTTTGTAATTCACAGTATTTACTACCTTTTTTAAAACCACAGTATTGTGAAATGTTATGTTATTGGAAAAAAGCAGGAAAAGACAAACCTTTACTCTGGCCAGAGATGTGTAGGGGAGTGCAGCTGTTTCAGGATTCAGAATTCATGTTTTTTTGTGTATCTTTGGTGCAGCGTGTCGATTTGCATGACTCGTCCCAGGTCTCACACTAAGCCCTAACCTATCTACTCTCTCTCTCTCTCTACTCCCTCCCCCCCTCCATCGCTCTCTCTTCCCCCTCCCCCTCCATCTCTCTACCCCCTACCCTCTCCCCCCCTCCGTCTCTCTCCTCTCCCCCTTCAGACTCCATACAGGACTCCAATG
The DNA here is from genome assembly GCA_026901105.3 of Galaxias olidus. Classification (NCBI taxonomy): domain Eukaryota; kingdom Metazoa; phylum Chordata; class Actinopteri; order Galaxiiformes; family Galaxiidae; genus Galaxias; species Galaxias olidus. The sequence goes on from JAPMUY010010457.1 coordinate 75,814, forward strand.
GGCGGGTCCTAGTCCACTGCCAGGCGGGCATCTCTCGCTCGGCCACCATCTGCCTGGCGTACCTGATGAAGAGGAAGCGTGTGCGGCTCGACGAGGCTTTCGAGTTTGTGCGCCGGCGGCGCAGCATCATCTCGCCCAACTTCAGCTTCATGGGCCAGCTACTGCAGTTCGAGACGCAGCTCCTCGCCACTTCTTGCGCGGCCGAGGCCGTCGCCGTGGCAGCCAGTCCCCTCGGACCCAAGTCTTCCTCGACGTTGTCGACAGCCTCGGCCGCGGCCACGCCCACCTCCCCGTTCATCTTCAGCTTCCCCGTCTCCGTGGTGACCCCGCCCAACGGGCTGCCCGCCTACTTGCACAGTCCAATCACAACCTCCTCTACCTGCTGATAGGCCAGCTCGCCGAGCAGACTGACTGGGCGCCCATTGGCCGAGGTAGCTGTCACTCAGAGACTTCAAAGCCAAATGCTCCTGAATTATTAGACGTGAGAGATAGAGGGGGGTCGTTGGGTCCTACAGCTGTTAAAGGTTGACAAAGTTCACTGAAGGCCGTCCAAACTAATGCCCGATTGAAACAGACTCAACATCTATACACTTGCAGGCACACAGCTTCATTCCTATGTGACCATGTTGAGTAAAGAGACAAGGTCCAGCGCTAAGGCCCTGTTGCTATGGACACGGCAGCTTCTGTTTTTTGAAAGCGGGCGCAGGAAGGAAGGAAGGAAGGGAGGGACTCCAACTCGGTCTCTCTCTCGCTATCTCTTTCTCATTTCCTGAGGAGCTATTACTTTTATGGCTGCGAACGGAGAGTGGGAGAAAAGTGTGTGTGGAGAGAGAGAGAGAGCGAGAGAGAGAGAGAGAGAGAGAGAGAGAGAGATAGAGAGAGAGAGAGAGAGAGAGAGAGAGAGTGTGCCAGGTCGTGTTGTGACAGAGAGCAGGAGTGTCCTCGGTGACAGGTGTTCGGCTGGCGTCCTGTCCAGCTTCCTGCCTCACTGACATCCCCTTCCTCTCTCCCACGCACTTTTACTCTTCTTTTCTCCTCTCCCTTTCATCCCTCTCATCCCCTCGACCCCCCACCCCCTCTCCTCTCCTCTCATCTCCTGATGCATCCATCCCCCCCTCCCCTCTTCCTTCCCTTCCCTCCTGCCAGTGTGTATGAGATGCGGTGTGAGTGAGAAAGCCCCCTCTTCTTCTAGTGAAAACGGATTGTGGAGACTAGCTGTGAGGAAAATAGATTTAAAAAAAACAAAACGATATGGGCTCTGCTGTACGGACTGAGAAATACCTCCACCTTGCCCCTGAACTATGGACTCAGAAACCCCTGTTCTGTTTCTGTTAAAGAGTCAGTTAGTCCGTTCTGGCAAAAGGACAGGCCCGCTGTCTTGCTCTCTAAGGTACCTTATGTGTTGAGGCTTCCCTGAATTCTCCTGCAGCAAATATCTCTCCTTGGAAAACAAAATCAACAACACAAGAACAACAAAACAACAGAAACCTGGAAATGGACAGTACTAAACCCTTTTGACACTGCAATATGAGTTCTATGGAAGAATTTCACTCAGTTTCACTGCCTAAATTGAGCAATAAGATCTTTGTTTTTTTCCTCACATGCCATCCCCACCAAAGCACTGAGTTTGTCTATGTGTTTTTTTAAACTCTGTATTTCTTCTCATAGGTAAATAGCAAATCACTTAGACAGTGCTGCTAGTCTTATAGCAATATTTTTGACAGTGTAATACACGTTTTCAATCTGCCGTATAGTTTGTCACTTTCTGACTGCAAACAGGAAGTAACATGGTACTTCCTATGTGTTTATTGGTTTTAAAGAGTACGGTTGGTCACACTTTAGCCAATAGAAAAGGCGTTGATATGGTAAACGTGGTTGTTCATTGAACCGCGTCATTCATTTTTGGAGCCTCTAAAGCGTGCTTTACTTATGTCCAAAAGACAAACCAGAGTATTTGTCCGAGTCAACTAGTCAAACAATAGATCAGGGGAGACACTGACCAGTGAAACTGCCATTGATGTATCATTTTAAACTGGTCACTTTTTTTTTCAAGCTCATTGGTCAGATCCAAATGCACAATGATACCAAGCTGGCACATGCACAACACATAATATACAGACAGACAAGCAGCGAGGCAAACGCATACATTTTATTTACCATCCTTGATTCTTGCCCTACATGTTTTGGCAAATGTTGGCAGCACTTTGAAATAATGCAATACTGTATTATAATTTTGAAATGATTTGCACATTGTTGCGGCGGTATCCTGACTAGACGTTTTGTTGCGGAGTAAAATAGGTGGGACAGAGGTCCATCTTTGGTGTAAGAAAACACTTTAAAAATTGCAATACTTCCTACCCATCCGTCTGTGTGTCTCCGTGTCTGGTCAAAGCTGTTGTCTAATCAAGGCTAAATCATTTAAGATCAAGATGAACCTTTCTTACTCAATCGTACCCTATTGTTAAATGAATGTTCCACTCATTTATTTATTTATAATTGCATTGTTGAATAAACATAATGTTCTTAAACCTGGCTTTTGGTAATTCATTCCACATTAGCTATTGTGGTGTTGAAATGTATGGATACATTGCATTGATAGAAAAAGCTAATTAATAGATCAATTAGTGCAAGATAATTTTTAAATATCTTATATATATATATACATATAAAGACTAGAAGAGAAGACCAATGTATGAGAGGAAATAGCTACAGCACCATCAACACATTCACCAGTTATGTGCTACTGACCTTCTCACTTTATTGTCTGACTAAGTGAGCCTACAGCATCTCCTAGTGGCCAGGGGCTACATTGAATTTACAGCGTCCTGGGGCCAAAACCATGAAGATCCATATAGTCCATCATTAGTGTGAAGATTGAGAGTGAGCATGACCTTAGCGAAAGGGTAGACCAATATGTAATTATTAGGAGTGGCATGACTACTACCCAGTCTATTGAACTGTCTCAGAGGCAACCCATTTTGACAATTGGCTTTCCTTGAGTATGAAACTAGAATGAATAATCACACTGGTGAGTTTCTCCAGCGTGATTGATAGCTCTTGGTCATCCATCTTGTTCTGTATAGAAAACCATTGTAAAGCACAGGAGTGTGAATGTATGGACACTACACTGGGCAAAAGGCTATGAAACAGAAGTATCTTACCTACTTAACCTTTTATAAATAGCTCTCTGGAGGTTAGGTTTTTCTTATGGCTATGCTAAACAGGGCAGCCAAGACAAAAAATAAGAAACCTTACTGACATAAGGGAGGTGTTCCAGGCACGTCCAGCTGGGCGGAGGCCGCGGGGCAGACCTAGGACCAGGTGGAGGGATTATATCTCCACACTGGCTTGGGAACGCCTTGGAATCCCCCAGTCAGAGCTGGTTAATGTGGCCCGGGAAAGGGAAGTTTGGGATGCCCTGCTTGAACTGCTACCTCCGCGACCCGACCCCGGACAAAGCGGATGACGATGATGATGATGATGATGATGATGACTGATATAAGTTTTATACATTTTGCCTCTGCCCATTCCTGTTGGTATTAATGCTGCCTGTTTATAAGTCGAATGGTTGTCCTGTATACGGCCTTTAGTCTCAGAGAAGAGGCTTCGCAAGGCATTCTAGTGGTTCCATAAGAAGATTAAAACAGCCTTCCAGTGGCTTATTATATTGAAGTTTCAATACGGCCCTCAACACACATTAGTTAGCTCGACATAACTTTTCAAGATAACAAGGCTCTTTAAAAAAATCTATAGTAGGTATTGGCTTTGGATCTGAGACGTATAGCAGAATAAAGGAGAACACGAAAATCAAATATGAACAGATGAGTTATTTATTAAGACGTTGTTTTCTGTACAAGAATGTGTGTTGTGAGAGTTTGTTGACTCGGTTCATTGTCAGGAAAATGGACTTCAAGGGGGTATTTTTGACAAAAACAACTTCAGTTGGATTTAAATGTTTTCAAAGACAGTCGATAAATAATCATAAAGGTTTACTTGAAGCCTGTACTATTCATCCACCTGTCCTTCAAAATGTTGAAGGTGTGAGAACTTGATCAGTGAAAAACATGATCTATTTGATAAACTAGTGTTTATGAAAGGCAGTTGACTGGCAGAAGAAAAAAAAACAGGTGCATGCGCACACATCTTCATGTCAAAGCCTATATTTCTCTCCCTCCAATGTCCAACCTATATCAACAAATGGCTGACTGGTCCTTCCCTTACGAACTTGGAGCGTCACTCGACGGATGAAAACGAAGAGGGAGCGGTTCAGAAACAGCTCATATCATAAAACAACACAGTCACAGAGGGAGAATTAGAAAGAGAAAACTAAAAGAAATGACATCCCCCACTCCGTTAAGACCCACGCAAACAAACCACGTTATTTACATTTGACATGAAGCCCACTTTGACAGCAAACGACACAGTGAGCTTTTTAAAAAAAGGCAACATTCCTCTACGACACCTGATCCGAGACAATCCTACATCAGCGTTGGTTTTCTCAAGCCCGCTCTACTAACTTAAGACAACGGCCCTCAGTTTGTTTGAAACAAAGTGCAAATCGGTGAACAGCTTGAGCTTTGACTGGACGGCGGGCGGGCCGATGGCAATGAGGACAACGGTACGTGGTGGTTTTTACGGTTTTCCTGTGCAAAGTAAAAAATAGCTTGTTCATAGATTGTTCCCCTACTCTTTTTCGGTCACGTCAACACTGAGATTCAACATAGAAGTTGCGAGCAGCTCTGACTTAGCTCTCGTCAGACAGTAAAACCCTGCGTCGTCAAAATATGTTTGTGACATATATCAACGGTTCTAATCCCATTCTTTTTACGATTCTTTTCCCCTGTGACATGGTCCCCTCGTAGTGTACATGATCAAATAACAACAATGAAACAATGTCAAAGCAAATCATAAAAAAGAAAAGAAAATGAGAAATTATATCTTAAAATATCAGGATAGTGAATAATGTTATGTATTAATGTTATGATGAGGCTTGTAACAATATCAGTGAGGTGTTTTCTTTTCTTCCAAAAACAAATAGAAAAACTAAACGTCAAAGGAAATAATACAGGCAAAAGAGTAACACGTGGAGATGACGTTGAGAGTGAGCGTGATGGAAATGCACGGGTTGTGTGTGTTGAGTATGCTAGTCTGAAAGGTGGGTTTCTATATGTGAGAGAGGGGATTATTCATTTAAAGGCTATACAGCCAGAATGCAAGTGAAGTCTATCAAGTTTAACAGTCTGCTGCACCCAGGTCCGGGTTCAAAGTTCTGCTCGGCAATCTGGCACCGGGCGACGTGGTCCATTCTCGATTTGTTTGTGGGTTCTGGTTCAAACCAGATCATCTGTGGTCTACTCGCGATGAGTGGTCCCAATCTGGCCTTGCCTGGTCTCAATCGGTCCGAATCCAACTCAAGTCTATTAGGCTGGTACCTAGAGTTCTGGAACAATGTCCCTGATACAAAGGTCATTCATAGTCTTAAATCTGGTCCAGTTCTGGTTCAGTCTGGTTCTGGTCCAGTTTGAGTGGAGTTTAAGACTAGGACTTCTGCTCGGCTGGGGATGGGGGCGTGGCCAGGCTCTCAGGTTTCAGGATCTGGTAGGTGATTAGGTATTCTGGGTAGGCCTGGGAGGAGGTAGACAACCACATGGTTACAGACTGTACAACCTGATTGTGTGTTTAAATTAGTGTCGGTGTGCCCTGTCTGAAATTTGTGAGTCTGAACTCTGTAAGCCAGTATGTAAGACCCGATTGACAGAGAGATGCGGAGATAGAGAGAGAGAGAGAGAGAGAGAGAGAGAGAGAGAGAGAGAGAGAGAGAGAGAGAGAGAGAGAGAGAGAGAGAGAGAGAGAGAGAGAGGCACGGAGAGAGAGACACAGAGAGAGGGGGGATAGAAAGAGAGAAAGGGAGAAAGAAAGAGAGAGACTGTGTGTGAGTGTGAGAGCCCTGACCTGCTCTCCTCTGTAGATGACATATTCGGCATAGGCCAGGCCGTTGACACTGGGCCGGCCTATGACAGAGTGGTGGCCGGGGGGCGCGTGGGCCATCTTCATCGCACTGAACTGGAGGAAGGACTTCCCCAGGGTCACCCTGCAGAACAGCATCTGCCTGCAAGACCACCACACACACACTCCCAAGTTAGAATACTGCTTACATTGATTTAGAAAGAATAGGAATAGAGAGAAATGTTTGTACAAACACACTCTCCAAGACCCACACACACACACACACACACACACACACACACACACACATTTTCCTAAACGTTGTTATTCCGACCTGTGACAAATGTAGCAGGAGCGGTCCTTGTGGGCGGGACAACCGGTGCCTCCACCAATCCCGTAGACGTACTGGTTGCTCTTGGAGGAGTTCTCTGCAAAGTAGATGCCGGCTCCGAACATTCCACCGATGTACGCGTGGCGCTCGTCAAACCCCTTGTGGATGATGGCGTTGATGAACGGAGAACCTGGGTGGAAAAGAAAGAGGGGAAAGAGCAGCATTGACTTTTCATTCCAAACAAACCCAAACCAACCTCAAAACATTCTACACCGATAGCTGCAATGGCTGCTTCTTTATCATGATGGAGAGAAAGAACTCGTTAAAAGAAGAAGAATCTTAAAAAGATGGCGGCGAGCGCCGTTTGCTTACCGTGGAAGAGCATGCGTTCGTTGTGGTGATTGTGGTTTTCGTCCGCTATCTCCTTCTGCCTGTGGGAGTATCTCTCTCTCAGCTTCTTGTTCACCACTTTCTGAATCTGGAGGGAGAGAGAGAAGGAGAGAGAAGGAGAGGGAATGTAAAAAAGGTGTATACTGCGTATGAAAACAGGTTTTTTCTGGGGAGGGTCACGTGTGTGCGTACAGCTGTGACATGCGAGGCTTACCTTCAGAATGTTGTACCGGCTGAAGACCCCGCCTGCATTTCCCCCGTCCCGGTGCTCTCTGATTGTACTCTGCAGCTGTAACACACACACACACACACACACACACACACACACACACACACACACACACACACACACACACACACACACACACACACACACACACACACACACACACACACACACAAGGTTACATCACCAGGATTAAACATTCCACCTTTCCGCAGAATATTAGGCAGCGGGAGGTGTGTAAGTGTGTGTGTGTGTGTGTGTGTGTGTACCGACCTCTTCCTCCACAGACTGGAACTCCTTGTCGTCTGGGGCCAGGTCAATGAGGACAGTGCCCTGGCTGGCACAGTGGAAGGTCAGGTAAGGGTTGGCGCCTGGACACAGAGCAGAGAGACACTGGTCAAGTCTGTTAAGGGTTTCTTCGATAAGTGTGGAAGGACCTACTAGTACATAACCACAGAACAGTGTCATAACAGTCAAGGCCTGGGCTAGCCTGTTTCATACCGAAGCCAAAAATCTGTCGGACAACAAAGTGTCCTTGCCCATTTCAAATTTTGTCAAGAATGCGCCCTTTTCACAACAATTCAAACATAATAAAAGCAGCTTCAGTGACCCCTGACCTTGCTGACCCCCCAGCAGTCTCTCGATGCCCTTGATGAGCTTGTGTCGGTGGCCGTATGCGTTGATGCCGATCTCCTTCAGCTCCTCGTGGCCCATGTCCGCCAGCACGTCCAGCGAAATCTGCCCAGAGACAGAGGGGGCAGTTGGACCAATCAGAAACACAAAGGAAAGGGTATTTGCAATTTACACACTGATTTTGGAAGAAACTAGCTACTGCTTATTGCAGCAGACAGATTGATCAATGTGGAACAATCAAATCCAATCCACTGTCGCTAGTATCTTTCCTTGCTCAAATATGACCCACTCCCTGTAGGCTGGCAGCTTGATCCCTGCGTGCGTGCGTGCGTGCGTGCGTGCGTGCGTGTGTACCTGTTCCCTCTGGAAGGTCTCTCTGAGATGATCCAACCCCAGACTCTTCAGGAACTGGTTGATGGTCATGTCAAGGAGCACTGCAGAGTAATATGTTACAAAACAAGTCACATCAGAAGACCCAACACACAATCAACACACACATACATGCAAGAATGCATACCTAAACAGCAACTTGAAGGATAGCATATATGATAGAGTGTAAATAGATAGTGTAAAAAAATTAAACGGTATTTTAACATGTTGTCTGTGTGTGTGTGTGTGTATGTGTGTGTGTGTGTGTGTGTGTCACTGACTCTCTCCCTCCTTCCTGTCCTGTCCCGAGGCTCCGTCGGCAGGCCCCGTGGCTCCGCCCACCGTGAGGTCACCAAGAGGCGTGCTGAGGTTGTCGATGCTGCTGGCTGCTGATAGGCAGGAGGGCGAGGGGGAGGGGGAGATGACCACGCCCCCCGTGGCTCCAGTACTGACCACACCGGCACTCACCTGGATCAAGGTTACAGGATAGTAAACGGTACCTCTACAAAAATGACCTATCATAATAATAATACTATTTAAAGTGAGTACAGGACAGGTCAATTGTATAGAAATACTACAATGATACTTACTATCATTGTAATAACACTGTTCATTCAACAACATAAACCCAAATGGTCATGCAAATAATTTTTTCAAAGGTGCAAAATATCGACGACTAAATAGCCCGTGCATGTCTAAACCAGAGCTATTGTGGCTGGTGAGGAAACGCTAGCTCGCCGCGGCCAACTGTCACACTCACCACGGTGGCCTGGGGCTTCAGACAGACGGGCAGGGCATCTGGAGGCATGGCGTCTATCAACAAGGCCCTGATGTCATCAGCCTGCGACGCGGAGGACACGGACACAAATTGATACGCGGTAAGGTTTATTTATTTATTTATTTTTGTTCTGAAAGACGTCACTGTTTGGTCGTTTTTTTTTCAAGAGGTTTGTGTGCAGTCATAACACTGCCATTTCTAATAGCTTGTTTGTACGAATGTGTGTGTGTGTGTGTGTGTGTGTGTGTGTGTGTGTGCATGTGTATGTGTGTGTGTGTGTGCGTGTGCGTCTGCGTGTGGGTGTGTGTGTGTGTGCATGTGTGCTTGTGTGTGCATGTGTGCTTGTGTGTGTGTGAACACGGCCTACCGTGGCCAGGTCCAGCGGCGTCTGCCCCTCCTGGTTCTTCATGGTGGGGTCGGCGCCGTGGGCCAGCAGCAGGGCACACAGCTGGGTGCGGCCCTTCTGAGCCGCCTCGTGCAGCGGAGTGAAGGCCCACTTGTCCGTGGCGTTCACACAGGTGTTGAACTTGATGAGCAGGGCGGCAATGTCCACGTGCTGGAGGGTGGAGGGAGGGGGAGTGTGTTAAGAGGATCAGGGATAGCGAGGGGTGTAGAGGGAGATGAAGGATAAATAAATTAAGGCGGGGGGGGGCAAAGTAGAGGAGTGGAGATAAAGGATAAATAATTCTCAGTGAAGTAAATGGTGATATTATGTTGGCGATGGAGCAGCACTGTTCCTTTGAGGACTGTGATAATGAGAGGTTAGTAGCTTAGCGCAATTCACTCTCTCTCACTCTCTCTGTGACAGGGCCCTGAAATCTTGAACTCTCACTCTTCCCCTCTCTCTCCCACTCCTCCCTTCTCTCCATCTGTCTGTCTGTCTGCCAGTCACTACTTCAGTGTGTTCTCAATAGCAGCCGGTGCTGCTGTACATCCCTCCCATGTGCCCTGCAGCCAGAATGTGCTACTGAAAGAATCATGAAACAACACAATAGGATGAAAACTTTATGAGCTGGCTAGATCCCAACACACACACACACACACGCACACACACCCACACATGCATACGCACACGCCCACACACGCACACGCACACGCACACGCACACACAGACACAGACACACACGGTTTGGGAGAAAGGAACACTGTGTTTGACGCCGTGTCAATAGCAGGAGAACACCTGGGAGAGAAAGCCGAGCGGAGCAGTGATTCGAGGGCATATTTAACTCACACACTACCTCACGCTGAGCGAGGGAGGAGAGCAAAGGAGAGGTGTCAATCACACCTGGCAGCGTGGAGCGTTTCCACAGGAGGAGAGGGTGAACGCTGCAGCGTGTGTGTGTGTGTGTATGTGTGACCTACCCCGTAGGACGCAGCGTTGTGTAAGGGTATGAGCCCTCCCTTATCCTGGGCGTTGACATCCGCCCCATGCTCCAGCAGATAGTCAGCCACCTCAAGGTTGTTATAGCCGGCTGTGAGGGAGAAGAGGAGGAACAGAGACGGAGCAGGAGAAAGAGAAGGGGCATTGAGAAAGAGAATAAAGAGAGAGAGACAAAGAATGGGGAGTGGGGGTTGTTAGAACAGACCCGCACCATTAAGATGTATTTATTGACTGACTATCAATATCTCATGTATGCATGCATGGGCACACCTGTGTGTGTGTATGTATGCATGTCTGTGTGTGTGTGTGTGTATGTGTGTGTGTGTGTGTGTGTGTGTGTATGTATGTAAGTCTTTGTGGGTGTCTGTGTCTGTGTGTGTATGTAAGTCTTTGTGTGCGTGTATGCATGCACGTCTGTGTGTGTGTGTGTGTGTGTGTGTGTGTGTGTGTTTACCGGCGAGGTGCAGCGGCGTGGAGTTGCGTCCCTGAGTGTCTCGACAGTTGATGTTGTCCGGGGAGCAGAGCTTCTGCACGCGGGCCAGGCAGCCCTTCTTGGCGGCGTCCAGCAGGGCAGCGTCGCCCCGCAGCAGGTCCTGGATGTCCGTGTCCCCGTCCTTCACCAGGTCCAGGGGTGTGTTCCCGTCACGGTTCTTCTTGGTGGGGTCGGCGCCGTGCTGGGACCACAGAGAGGGGGAGAGAGCCATTTAAGCTAATTCTATATTATTATTGAATTCCTTTATGGCTTTGCATGTTCACGCTTTCCTTATGTAAAGCAGGTTGAGTTGCCTGTGTGTATGAAATGTGATTTTATTTTCACTTGGCTTAACAGAGAGGGAGAGAGACGGACGGATAAAAAGCAAGAGAGAGCGAGAGAGAGAGAGAGAGAGAGAGAGAGAGAGAGAGAGAGAGCGAGAGCGAGAGCGAGAGCGAGAGCGAGAGCGAGAGAGAGAGAGAGAGAGAGAGAGAGAGAGAGAGAGAGAGAGAAAGAAAGAGAGAGAGAGAGAGAGAGAGAGAGAGGAACAGAGTAACATGTTGTTGTTGTTGTGTGTGCAAATAATTTGCTAATGAGCTTCAATTTATATGTTTGAAATGATGAATCACCAGAGGGTACTGCAGTACAACTATGATGGGAGAACAGAATGTTACAATCCTCAGACACACACAGAGAGAGAGAGAAAGAGAGAGAGAGAGAGAGAGAGAGAGAGAGAGAGAGAGTGTGTATGTAGCTGTATGTGCTCTCTCTCTCTCCGTGTCAGCCTGCCTTCTATCTGCGTCTGGGAGGTGAGCAAGGAGCGGTTGGCTGATGTAAAAACAGAGTTATAAATAACCTCACCAGCTTGGAGCACCACATGTACATGTTCCACAGACCCGCCATGTGTGTGTGTGTGTGTGTGTGTGTGTGTGTAAGTATGTGTGTGTAAGTATGTGTGTGTGTGTGTGAGTGCGATGATTATTTATAATAGCTCCTGTAAAGCAAAATGGTAACAATGGCTGTGATGACGATGTCACGTTGTCTAGAGGTGTGTGTGTGTGTGTGTGTGTGTGGGGAAGGGAGGGGGGGGGGGCAGAGAGATTACACAAACAGCAACATAGAAACCTTTTGTTCTTTCCTATGGAGCCAAAAGATATAGTAAACACCTCATCCTCAACATACCACTTTTCATTTGCACTTTTCTTTTCGCAACAATGTGTACTGTTTTAAATATATCCCCTGCCTTAAGAATAAAGACAGTTTAATTAAATGTGTGTGCAATGTCTCAACTTCAATAGCTTTGCTCCGACAGAGGGATTGGTGTGAGAAAGTCCCATTCCGTCGGAAAGCACAGAGATCTAACCGGGACTTTCCATAGATCAATTCGTCCTCTAGCTAGTGCATGGTGCCGTACATTAGCCCTGTGCCTCAGGAGCGGTCTGGGGCCACAGAAGACTAGGACCCTGATCCCACCCTCCATCCTCTTTCCTTTGACTCACCATCTCATGATCACACTCCCAGCAGGGCTTCAGCATGTGACATATGTGCTCAAATCTCAAGCTCTCAGTTAGACACACGCACGCACGCACGCACGCACACAGACACAGACTTCCACACGCTCACAGACCAGCACCTTGAGCAGCAGCTTGCAGATCTCGTATTTGCCCTTGGCGGCGGCCTCGTGGAGTGGGGTGAACTTCCAGAGGTCGGCCACGTTGACGGAGGCCCCGTGTCGGACCAGCAGCTCAGCCACCTCGTAGTGTCCGTAGGAGCAGGCGTTGTGGAGGGGCACCAGCCCGCTGCAGGGACAGAGAGAGAGAGACACCATTATTATTAGTATACTGCCACCTCGTAGTGTCCGTAGGAGCAGGCGTTGTGGAGGGGCACCAGCCCGCTGGAGTGTCAGAGAGAGAGACACCCTTATTATTAGTATACTGCCACCTCGTAGTGTCCGAGAGAGAGAGAGACAGAGAGAGAGAGACACCATTATTATTAGTATACTGCCACCTCGTAGTGTCCGTAGGAGCAGGCGTTGTGGAGGGGCACCAGCCCGCTGCAGGGACAGAGAGAGAGAGACACCATTATTATTAGTATACTGCCACCTCGTAGTGTCCGTAGGAGCAGGCGTTGTGGAGGGGCACCAGCCCGCTGCAGGGACAGAGAGAGAGAGAGACACCATTATTATTAGTATACTGCCACCTCGTAGTGTCCGTAGGAGCAGGCGTTGTGGAGGGGCACCAGCCCGCTGCAGGGACAGAGAGAGAGAGACACCATTATTATTAGTATACTGCCACCTCGTAGTGTCCGTAGGAGCAGGCGTTGTGGAGGGGCACCAGCCCGCTGCAGGGACAGAGAGGACCAGGAGGCTTTAGTTTGATGATGGCTAGCTTATCTTTATTTAGCAACCGTGGGGACGCACACACACGTCACACAATCTCACAAAAATTCAGCCCCTTGTTGTTAGCACGTACGTCTCACACACACACACACACACACACACACACACATACACACTCCTAGGGCCTAGTTCGGAAGTCGTACCCGCCAAACACACCTACCCCTTGTTCTTTGCAAATATGCCTCTCACAAACACACACACGCAAAACCGTACCCCTTGTTATTTGCGCTTAACACCTCATTTAAACACACTCGTACATCTTGATTTTGGCGCATACATCACACACACACACACACACACACACACACACACACACACACACACACACACACACACACACACTCGTACCCCTTGTCCTTGGCGTGCACGTCGGCCCCGTGGTGCAGGAGATACTCCACCACTGTGACCCGGTTGTAGCCGGCGGCAAAGTGCAGCGGGGTGGAGTGACGACCCTCCAGGTCCCGACAGTTCACATTCTGACCCGTACACAACGACTGCAGGGACAGAGAGAGAGACACACTGTTAGATAGACGAACCGGAGCTAATCCACTTCAGCACAGGAATCAGGAGAGAATGAGAGAGAAAGACAGAGAGAGCGTGTGTAAGAAAGAGACAGAGAAAGAAAAAAGAGAGAGAGAGAACGAAAAGAGAGAGAGAGAGAGAAAAGCAGAGAGAGAAGCCAGACAGACAGAGAGAACAATAACCTCACTGCAAGAAGGTCCTGGGTTCAAACCCCACCTCAGCCAAGGGCCTTTCTGTGTGGAGTTTGCATGTTCTCCCCGTGTTTGTGTGGGTTCCCTCCGGGTATTCCGGTTTCCTCCCAACATCAAAAAACATGCCGCATCCTCCTACCAGTGCCCTGACCAGTCACTGCCAATTCAACTGGAGTCGGTCTGTCTGTCCTATCTGTGTGAGTCCGTGGTAATATGTTGGGTGAGCAAGTCTGGCGCAAATTGGCTGCTGTGGTATCACTCAGACTGAGTGTTGTGTTTGATAGCTGTCGGTCCATTCGTAGTTCGTTCTGTGGTATTAATTGGTGACCAATGTGTGTAAAGCGCTTTGAGTATCTAGAAAGGCGCTAAAACTAAATAAAATGAATTATTATTATTATTATTATTATTATTATTGTGTGGGGTTTGTGTGTTCTCCCCGTGTTTGCGTGGGTTTCCTCCGAGTACTCCGGTTTCCTCCCACAGTCCAAAAACATGCAGATTAACTGGTGACTCTAAATTGTGCAGGTGTGAATGTGAATGTGAGTGTGAGTTGTTGTCTGTCCCTATGTGTCGGCCCTGTGATAGACTGGCCACCTGTCCCGGGTGTACCCCGCCTCTCGCCCTGTGTGGGGTGGTTTTGGCCCCACCCCCCCCCCCCCCCCCCCCCGCGACCCTGCATAGGATAAGCGGTATAGCTAATGGATGGATGGATGGATGGATGGATTATTATTATTATTATTATTATTATTATTATTATTATTATTATTATTATTATTATTATTATTATTATTATTATTAATAATAATAATAATAATAATAATAATAATAGAAAGAAAGAGACAGACCAGACAGACAGAGAGAGCGTAAAAAAGAGACAGAGAAAGAAATAGAGTGAGAGAGCGAGAGAGAGAGAGAATGAGAAGCCAGACAGACAGGCGCTCGGCCCCCCCAAGACGTCCCCCTCAGAACCCGGGCCTGTCAAGCTGCCACATGCCCTCACATCAAGGAGAGAGGTCCTGCCGGACGGAGACCCCCCACAACACAGCCGCCTCAGACGGCCTGCTTCTGCATTCAACACGGCCGCCTCAGAAACACATTTCATTTAAAGCACAGGCCCTGACCTTGACAGGATGGATTCCTGGTGTCCTAGGAGCTTCAACGTGTCTCCCAGATGGAATCCAGTCTGACAAGTGCTTTAGCCTTACATGTGTTCTGCGTTTCCCCGCTTCCCTGGCCGTGGCGACGGCGGTACGTACCTTGACGGTGTCCAGGTCTCCGGCCTTGGCCGCCTCCAGCAGCCGGTAGTCCACGTCGGAGTTCCTCACCGGAACGTTCTCTAAGAGAACCCAGAGAAACAGCACAACAACGTCACACTAGCGCCGCGAGACCCTGGCGAAGAACGGGATTTCCTCACAGAGATCATAACTGACCAGAATGGACCTAAATATACATCTGTGTGTTTGTGATATTTGGCCATAACCACACTGCCCTTTTCTGAAGTTTCAAATAGAAAGAGGTCGAATGTGCTCCTACTTGAAGTGAAATAACTGGCATACATTTCATCACACGTTCACACGCAAAACATACACACACCACCCACACACAACATAACGGACAAATAAACACACACACACACACACACACCACCCACAGCATTGAGCCTACCGTTGAGGATCTGCTGGATGGCCTCGTTGCCCATTTGGGAGGCGGTGAAGCCCTGCAGCGAAACAATGGAGGCGTCCGCCCCGTAACCTAGCAACAGACGACAGGTCTGCAGGTGACCCGCCATGGCTGCTCTGTGGAGCGCCGTCTGACCCAGTGTGTCTAAACCGTTCACCTACACACACACACACACACACACACACACACACACACACACACACACACACACATTACACACTAATCCGATTGGGGATTTTCCCCCGGATGCAATGCAAACAGCAACGCAAACACACTGACTCAGCCTATCACAGCTGGCTGGCTGTACGGAGGTGTGTGGATAGCGTGAAGGGGGGAAGGGGGGTACCTTAGCGCCGTGCTTCTGCAGCACCTCCATGATGTCGTTGTGAGCCCTCTCTGCCGCCACGTGGAAAGGAGTCATGAAACTACAAACACACACACAAAGAGAGCGAGAAAGAGAGAGAGAGAGAGAGAGTAATAGAGAGAAAAGAGGTAAGTCAAAGAGAGAATATAGAAACAGTGCAAAGAAAAGAAGAGAGAAAGACCAGAAAACAGTTCAGCTCACACCTACTGACCAATCAACCCACTGACCAACCAGTACAAGACAAACCAGAAAACAGTCAGCCCTGTGTTGGTGTTTGGGGTCTGGTCCTGATGCACTCACTCTTTGTTCTTCTCGTTGACGTTGGCTCCTTTCCTCAGCAGCAGCTCCGTCACCTGTTTCCTCTTAGGGTGGGGGGACGCCACTGCACAGTGCTACACACACACACACACACACACACGTTTCTGCTGTGTTTTTGTTTTAAAATCTGAAAGTATTTCAAAGATTTTAGATTTTTTTCTAAGACACTTAATAAGGTTGTTTCGTGTGCGTGTGTGTGTGTGTGTGTGTGTGTGTGTGTGTGTGTGTGTGTGTGTGTGTGTGTCTTACCAGTGCAGTCTCATGCGTGTGCGGGTGTTTGAAGTTGATTATCTCCAGAGCTAGCGTCTTCTTAGCCTTGGCAATATCTGCTTCCCGCGCTGCCTGTAGTAGGGAATGGCCCTTAAACTCGTCTACACACACGCACACACACACACACACACACACACAGACACACACACACACACAAATATTTTAACATGGCAAACAAAACCACAAAGGCGGGCCTCTTTCTAAATGTGTGTGTGTGTGTGGGGTTACACATACAGCTGAGCCTCTCCTTGAGTTCGGGCGTGGGGGCCATGTCCACGGCACTCTTGCTGTGGCAGTTGAGCAGCGTGGGGTCGGCCCCGTGGCTCAGCAGCAGGGAGCACACCTCCACGCGGTTCTTAGACGCCGCCTCGTGGAGAGGGGTGAACTGCCACAGGTCCATGGCGTTCACACACGCACCGTGCTGGAGAGGGGGGCAAGGGGAGGGAGGGAGGCAGAGGGAGGGAGGGAGGGAGGGAGGCAGGGGGAGGGAGGGAGGGTTAACATCACATTCATGTGTTCTATAAAACCTTACAAGTTTGAAAAGGGGGTTTACATGGAGAACGTTGTTGGGTAGGACTGGTATAAGTTGCTTCAGGGGACTGTTCCATGCAAAAAAAACAATGAACTCTATCTGTGTGTGTGTGTGTGCACACGTTACCTTGAGCAGCAGCTCGGTGACTTCATAGTGGCCATAGGAGCAGGCGTTGTGGAGAGGAACCAGCCCACTAGAGAGAAAGGCATTGGAGAAGGAGACGGTTACCATGGCGAATAATGGAATGCCTTACTAGGTCATGTGGAAACAGTAATGACTGATTTTCAGCAAACAAACAAAATTGCGAAATCAGTCATTCAAATGTACTTTTTGTATATACACAAGCAATGGGGACATTTATTCAAGGAGTCACACACACACACACACACACACACACACACACACACACACACACACACACACACACACACACACACACACACACACACCCTCTCTCTTACCCTTTATCCTTGGCGTGAACGTCAGCCCCGTGCTGTAAAAGCAGCTGGACGATCCTGACCCTGTTGTACCCTGCTGCCAGATGGAGAGGAGTGGACTACAAACAGGGAGACCGGGAGAGATACGGAGAGAAACAGAGAGAGATAGAAAGGGAGACCGGGAGAGAGACGGAGAGAAATAGAAAGTGAGACCGGGAGAGAGACGGAGAGAAACAGAAAGGGAGACAGAGAGAGGGGGAGAGTCAGAGAGTCAGACAGAGAAAGAGAACACAGAATGATACAAGAAGGAAGAGAGAGAGGGAAAAAAAGAGAGAGAAGGAGAGAGAGAGAGAGAGAGAGAGAGAGAGAGAGAGAGAGAGAGAGAGAGAGAGAGAGAGAGAGAGAGAGAGAGAGAGAGAGAGAGAGAGAGAGAGAGAGAGAGACACATGTGAGTGGCATGGAAAATGTCTGCTACACATTCTGTATGTGTGTGCATGTCCCTCAACGAGATGTGAGCGAGTCGGTTGTGAGTGAAACCTCTGTGTGTGTGTAGGGGGGGGGGGGATTCTCGTCCGCTCAAGACAAAAAGCTAATGGCAGGCGCTCTGGGAAATGGCAGCAGGTGTAGCTGTGCTCAGCCACAAGTCTATCGTTCGAGTGAATCACAGATCACAGGCCGCGAGTCTGGAGTCCAGCAGAGAGAGGGGGCTGATGGGAAACGTTGGTGTAACAGTGTGTGGCGGAGACCAGCGGGAGACTGAAGGTGAAACACAACACACGATGTGTCATGGAGAAGTGGATGGGAAAATAGGATTTGACTGCCAGGCTACGGTGGCTGGTGGAGGACAAATAGACAATTCAGCCAAAACCAAAAAGAAAAGGAAAAAGGGCAAGAGCCAGGCAATCTCAAACCAAGGCAACTCAACATTGGCTTGAAACGACAAATCACACAACCATAGACAACTCCGTGTAGCCTCTCCATTGTCACCGTGTGTGGACCGACGTTCAAAATCCTTCATTCACCAACACATTTGCTACCAAGACGCTTTTCTTCCCCCGTCATATCTTTACCCCCCCCCCCCCAAAATAATAAAGTAATTTACAGTGGTGTTCAAAATGCATTAAAAAAACAAGCGCGTCCGTCATGCATATCATAGCAACGCGTCACCGGTGCGTCGGGGGACCGGTGACTCAGCGACACGGGGCGGTGGTGGCAGGCATGTGACGTCACAAGTGAGGGCATGAGGGACAAGGCTATAACCGGGAGGCGGGAAGAGCGGGGGGGGGGGGGGGGGGGGGGAAGCTAGGAAATATTGATGTTATTTCTAAGAAGTCAGTCAGGCTGGTGATGACACGGGGAAAAGGGGGGCTGTGGGACAAGGCCGTTGGGGAGATGAGAAGTCTCTGACCCCACCTAAACCCTTTACTCTTTCAGTAAGAGTCTGAGGAGTGGGGGGGGGGTTAAGAATCAGTCTCATCATCTGGTAACATTGTGTGCAGAAATTAGGATTAAGGATAAAGAACATCTTACATTGTCTTACTTATCTTACTATTCGAATAAATTGTTTTATGAAGGGTATAAACAGAATGGGAATAATCGAGAAATGAATTCTGGGATTGAATTTAGCTGTTTTGGATTTGAATATCACAGGACTAAGAATGTCAAGCATTAGTCTTATATGTGCACAGGGAGGCGGGTCAAGGATGCGGATGCGTCGCCAAACAACCAATCAAAAGGCAACCCAACGTAAATCAAAGAGAGTGCAGCAGTCGGATAGGCTAGCGGTAAGTAAACAACTTACCAGCATCTTTTGGGATGTCAACTGTTAAAATCATGATTTTTTTTTAAATCATAAAAAAACAGAAGGACAAAAGGCACATAAATGATAAAATGATATAGCAGCATTTTGAGTCCACAGGCCCAGGTAAATGAACTATAACAATGCACAATGTCCAAGGTAAGATAACTATTATAGTGTTAATAAATCTGTGTGGGAAGCGGCATGGGCCTTGATGGTAGACAGTGGACTGTCAGTGACAACACTACAGGACTATGATTCACCCTGTGGTGGAACGGAGGTGTGTGTGTGTGTGTGTGTGGTTTGACTCTGCTGTATCTGACATCAGCACCTCAAATGAAAGGACAACTTGCAGGAACATCCCCATTGGTTAATAAGCAATCCCACCGTGTGGTCAAACAACGGCAAACACAGACCTGAAGATGCTGCTGTTATGTGTTCTGTGGTCTGTATTAAGCAATCTTTTTGTATGTCAATATCAACCGAACAGAAGGACAATAGAAGATTTGGTCAAATCTACCAACTTCTACATTCTATTTTTTACTGAATACCAAACAGTTCACCTTACAACAGAGGGAGGAAAGGAGAGGGAGAAAAGTGTAGACATTGGGTCATTGGTAGAATAGAAGAAGAGAAAATGAACGGAGTTAAGAATAGCGGGGTAGCTTAAAGAGGGTTGTAGAGAGAAAGGCGCTAGTTGGTGAGGTGACGATTAAGGAGGAGGGAGGAGAGGAGGATAGAAAACAGGATAGCCGTTTACCACCTCCTCCACTTCCTGGTGACTTTCATCCGCAATATTCCTTTGTCCCTGTTCTCTCTCTCTTTCTCTCTCTCAACTCCCCTTTCTTCCTTTTGCTCTCTTTACGGGCCTGTCAACCTGTTCCCATGCCAACGGTGACTAGTAGCTGTCAGCTGTTGCCATAGAGATGGGGCATGCTAGAGTGAAAGCATCACCGTTGAAAGGGTTTTGTTTGTGTGATGCTGCTTCCAAACACTCTCCTACAGCAAGGATATGCTATATGGCTCAGATCCTACTGAAAATGGTCATCAAGCGGATTGCCTATTAAAACAGAAAATAAAAACGTATACACCCATATACGTCAATGAGTTAATGGCAGGCAGACAACAACCAAAAATACTAAAAGAAAGGAGACTGACAGACATACAAGCAGACAGGCAGGCAGGCAGGCAGGCAGACAGACAGGCAGACAGACAGGCAGACAGACAGACAGGCAGGCAGGCAGGCAGGCAGGCAGGCAGGCAGGCAGGCAGGCAGGCAGGCAGGCAGGCAGGCAGGCAGGTAGGTAGGCAGGCAGGCAGGCAGGCAACGGTAGATAGATGTAAGGTGTTTCTGCCCAGTCGGCTTCAAGAAGGAAGACAGGTAGAGACTAGAGAGGCAGACAGACAGGTAAAGAGACAAATAGACAGGCAGGCAGGCAGGCAGGCAGGCAGGCAGGCAGACAGGCAGGCAGAGACCCAAAGACAGACTATGGTAGATGAAAGGTGTGCCGGCCCGGTCGGCTTCAAGAAGGCAGCGAGTCATTCATCTCCCCGGCAGTCGGCACCAATGTGCTAATGAGCTATTGATCCGGGGCAGCCTGACACATCATGTCATGCCAGCGCCCGGGGAGCCGGCTTCCCTGCCTCCCCTCGCCCTCCCTGCCTCCCCCTGGAGACTGGCCTGTATGCTAATAGCATCCACCCCCCAGTCCCTCCCACGCCCCCCAGGGAAACGACTTGAATGGGTTTTTATCATCCTATTTGGATACTAGTGAGGGTAGCTATGTTTTGTTCAGGGTTGGGACAGGTCTTCTGGGTCCAGGCTGTTCTAGCACCAACGGAGGGGTGGGCCGTTTCTAATCGGGCTGATGCTGATGCTGCTGCAGCACGGATGTTGCTGTTGTTTTTATTTCTTCTCCATTGAGTGTGTGGCTGAACTACTCCACAGCCCCCCACCCGTATCAACATGTAAACAAGGCTTTGATGAGGCTTACACACATACAGTGGTAATGGAGCCTTCTTTGATGTGCTGGTGAAGCCCAGATCCATGCGTGGTTAACAGGATAACATGCGGAGACACACTTCATGCAAGCAGAAGAAATAAACATGTGCACGCGCACACACACGTGCGCACCAACAAACAACATAGTCTCAAACACTACAGCAGAAGAAATATAAACTAAAACGTACACATGCATGTACACAC
>JAPMUY010010459.1:20000-27500 GCA_026901105.3 Galaxias olidus
GCATCTAGGATTTCAATATTTTTTCATTTAAATGAGATATGAGTTACCTTCCCTAGACGCCAATCAAACGTCTCCTCCTGAAAGAAAACACGATCTGCTCTACAAACACTTCTAACCAAAGAGAGCTGTGCTCAAACAGACCTTCACCTCACTGCTGAAAACACGATCTGCTCTACAAACACTTCTAACCAAAGAGAGCTGTGCTCAAACAGACCTTCACCTCACTGCTGAAAACACGATCTGCTCTACAAACTCTTCTAACCAAAGAGAGCTGTGCTCAAACAGACCTTCACCTCACTGCTGAAAACACGATCTGCTCTACAAACACTTCTAACCAAAGAGAGCTGTGCTCAAACAGACCTTCACCTCACTGCTGACAGCCAAACAGCTAACATTCCTTTTCAGATTATCCATTAGCTTTCTGTATCAATACCTGATCTAGATCTATAGTGACCTGTTAGCTTTCTGTATCAATGCCTGATCTAGATCTATAGTGATCCATTAACTTTCTCTTTCTATCTGATCTAGATCTACAGTGATCCATTAGCTTTCTGTATCAATGCCTGATCTAGATCTATAGTGATCCGTTAGCTTTCTGTTTAAGTGCCTGATCTGAGATCTGCTTCCAAAGGTTCCAGAGATCATGGTTCTATGTAGTAAAGATCCCAGAGATCATTGTTGTTTTATTTTGAAAAAGTTAAAAGCAGAGGAGGTCGGAGTTCAAAGGGTACTGTGGCATTTAAATTGTAGCACCTGGCTAGGATCTTTTAATAAAATGTCTAATAGTTCAATTCAGCTGTTTATTTTAGTCTTCACAAGCACATACATTAACACACACAAACACAAACGTAAACACACACAAGGACATACGTAAACACACACAAACACACACAGAAACACACACAGACATACGTAAACACACACAAACACATACGTAAACACACACAAACACATACATAAACACACACAGACACATTCGTAAACACACTCTAACATACATAAACACACACAAACACATACATAAACACACACAGACACATTCGTAAACACACACTAACATACATAAACACACACAGACACATACGTAAACACACACACAAGCACATATGTAAACACACACAAGCACATACATAAACACACACTAACACATACGTAAACACAAAAACATATACATAAACACACACAGACACATACTTAAACACACACAGACACATACGTAAACACAAAAACATATACATAAACACACACAGACACATACTTAAACACACACAGACACATACGTAAACACACACAAGCACATACGTAAACACACACTAACACATACGTAAACACACACTAACACATACGTAAACACACACAAACACATACGTAAACACACTCTAACACATACGTAAACACACACTAACACATAAATAAACTCACACAAAAACACAAAGGCACAAAGACATACAAGCACATACGTGACAAACACACCAAAGAATAGAATAGAATAGAATAGAATGCCTTTATTGTCATTATACACAGGTACAATGAGATTAAGCAACCACCAAACAGTGCAGTACAGATTAAAACAGGAATAAGATAAGATAAAATAAAATAAATAAAAGTATAAAATAAGATAAGATAAGATGGGTACGTAGTCCCGATAAAAATATATCCACATGTCTATGTACATTGCAGTAAGAAAATATCTAAATCTATGTATGAAATTACAAAGTACAAGCATACAGAAACGAACAAGCAGAGACACACTTGCAAAATAGATTATTAATCTCAATGGGATCTTTCCTGGTTAAAGAAAGGTTAAATAAAATAAAAATAAAAGAGACACAATCCGTAGGGTGGCTGGGCTCAGCCTTAGGGATAGGGTAAAGAGCTCGGTCCTCCGTAGGCTTAGCCTTAGGGATAGGGTAAAGAGCTCGGTCCTCCGTAGGCTCAGCCTTAGGGATAGGGTAAAGAGCTCGGTCCTCCGTAGGCTTAGCCTTAGGGATAGGGTAAAGAGCTCGGTCATCCGGAGGGTGGCTGGGCTCAGCCTTAGGGATAGGGTAAAGAGCTCGGTCCTCCGTAGGGTGGCTGGGCTCAGCCTTAGGGATAGGGTAAAGAGCCTGGTCATCCGTAGGGTGGCTGGGCTTAGCCTTAGGGATAGGGTAAAGAGCTCTGTCCTCCGGAGGGTGGCTGGGTTCAGCCTTAGGGATAGGGTAAAGAGCTCGGTCATCCGGAGGGTGGCTGGGCTTAGCCTTAGGGATAGGGTAAAGAGCTCGGTCCTCCGTAGGGTGGCTGGGCTCAGCCTTAGGGATAGGGTAAAGAGCTCGGTCCTCCGTAGGCTCAGCCTTAGGGATAGGGTAAAGAGCTCGGTCATCCGTAGGGTGGCTGGGCTTAGCCTTAGAGATAGGGTAAAGAGCTCGGTCCTCCGTAGGGTGGCTGGGCTCAGCCTTAGGGATAGGGTAAAGAGCTCGGTCCTCCGTAGGGTGGCTGGCTCAGCCTTAGGGATAGGGTGAAGAGCTCGGTCATCCGGAGGGTGGCTGGGCTTAGCCTTAGGGATAGGGTAAAGAGCTCGGTCCTCCGTAGGGTGGCTGGGCTCAGCCTTAGGGATAGGGTAAAGAGCTCGGTAATCCGGAGGGTGGCTGGGTTTAGCCTTAGGGATAGGGTAAAGAGCTCGGTCCTCCGTAGGGTGGCTGGGCTCAGCCTTAGGGATAGGGTAAAGAGCTTGGTCATCCGGAGGGTGGCTGGGCTTAGCCTTAGGGATAGGGTAAAGAGCTCGGTCCTCCGGAGGGTGGCTGGGCTCAGCCTTAGGGATAGGGTAAAGAGCTCGGTCATCCGGAGGGTGGCTGGGCTCAGCCTTAGGGATAGGGTAAAGAGCTCGGTCCTCCGTAGGGTGGCTGGCTCAGCCTTAGGGATAGGGTAAAGAGCTCGGTCATCCGGAGGGTGGCTGGGCTTAGCCTTAGGGACAGGGTAAAGAGCTCGGTCATCCGGAGGGTGGCTGGGCTTAGCCTTAGGGATAGGGTAAAGAGCTCGGTCATCCGGAGGGTGGCTGGGCTCAGCCTTAGGGATAGGGTAAAGAGCTCGGTCCTCCGTAGGGTGGCTGGGCTTAGCCTTAGGGATAGGGTAAAGAGCTCGGTCCTCCGTAGGGTGGCTGGGCTCAGCCTTAGGGATAGGGTAAAGAGCTCGGTCCTCCGTAGGGTGGCTGGGCTCAGCCTTAGGAATAGGGTAAAGAGCTCGGTCCTCCGTAGGGTGGCTGGGCTCAGCCTTAGGGATAGGGTAAAGAGCTCGGTCCTCCGTAGGGTGGCTGGGCTCAGCCTTAGGGATAGGGTAAAGAGCTCGGTCCTCCGTAGGGTGGCTGGGCTTAGCCTTAGGGATAGGGTAAAGAGCTCGGTCCTCCGGAGGGTGGCTGGGTTTAGCCTTAGGGATAGGGTAAAGAGCTCGGTCATCCGGAGGGTGGCTGGGTTTAGCGTTAGGGATAGGGTAAAGAGCTCGGTCCTCCGTAGGGTGGCTGGGCTCAGCCTTAGGGATAGGGTAAAGAGCTCGGTCCTCCGGAGGGTGGCTGGGCTTAGCCTTAGGGATAGGGTAAAGAGCTCGGTCATCCGGAGGGTGGCTGGGCTCAGCCTTAGGGAAAGGGTAAAGAGCTCGGACATCCGGAGGGAGCTCGGAGTAGAGCCGCTGCTCCTTCGTGTCGAAAGGAGCCAGATGAGGTGGTACGGGCATCTGATTAGGATGCCTCCTGGGCGCCTCCCGTTGGAGGTTTTCCGGGCATGCCCTACTGGTAGGAGACCCCGGGGTAGACCCAGAACACACTGGCGAGATTATATATCTCGTCTGGCCTGGGAACGCCTCGGGATCCTCCAGGAGGATCTGGAAAGCGTTGCTGGGGATAGGGACGGCTGGAATTCCCTGCTGAGCCTGCTGCCACCGCGACCCGGCCCCGGATAAGCGGCGGAAAATGGATGGATGGATGGATGGATGGAGAGACACAAGCTAGTGCAAACGCATACAAGCAGAAGCACACACACCAGACAAGTGGGCACGTGCGCAAACACACACACACACACACACACACACACACACACACACACACACACATTCACTCCCTCAGTTTAGAAAACAACACGTGTATTTGAAGGAATGTCGGTTGTGAATTGATTGAAAATCATTTGCTGATTTGTCAGAGTGCGCAATTATTCCCATGATTGAAAGTATTAATTATTACTCCGTCTTGGGGGGGTTTTCTCTCTTACAATGCACGTAGTGAGTGTGTGTGTTCAGAGTTTGTGTGTGTGTGTGTGAGTGTGTGTGTGCATGTAAATTCAGTGTTTGTGTGTGTGTGTGTGTGTGTGCGTGTATGTCCTGCATGGAACAGGATGTCTAGCTGTGAGAGCAAAGGGTAGTGTGTGTGTGTGTGTGTGTGTGTGTGTGTGTGTGTGTGTGTGTGTGTGTGTGCGTGTGTGTGTGTGCGCGCGTACGTGTGTGCGTGTGAGAGAGAGAGAGAGAGAAAGAGAGAGAGAGCAAAGGGTAGAGGGTGACATTTAAATATCAGCCTATGGCCCCTGTCTAGGACAATCATCGAGCTTTTTAACACACACACACACACACAGACACACACACACCCACACACACACACACCTCATATGGACTCAGACACACACCTCATATGGACTCACACACACACACACACACACACACACACACACACACACACACACACACACACACACACACAGGGAGAGCTGCACCTGAAGAGAGCCAAAACACAACCAAGTAGGTTTACCCCCCCCCCCCCCCAACAAAAAACAACGAAATACAACTCCTGAACAAAAGCCCACAGAGCCGCTCCTAAAAAGGCAGGTACACAACACCACCAAACAGTTCTACTTCCAGACCCACAGAATCCCCACAGGGCAGGAGCAAACCGTCCCTAATGCCATCTGGGATCAGGAAGTTAAATTGCTTAATAAAACAAAGTGTTTCTTTTTTAAATGAAATGTTCCATCAGTGACAGAGGATTCTGGGAAATGGTCACGTCTTAGACAGGCTCTCAGGGGTTTGGGTTGAAATAGCCAATCAGGGAGTAAGTGGTTTTTACCCACAATGCTTAACAAAGAGGTTGCCTGGTAACAAAACTATTTTCAGGAAGTAGGCGAGGTAAATTGACCCTTCACCACAGTGACTACTTCATGAGGGTTGTGTGTATGTGTGTGTGTGTGTGTGTGTGTGTGTGTCCAGCTCATTAAATGCTCTGTGTGGCTGAGCTCATTACCAAAGTGAGACTAATTTAGGAATAAAGACTGTCTCCTGCTAGAGAGGTACAACAGTAAAGTCTGACCCCCCCCCCCCCTTCAATCCCTCCCTCTGTCTCTCTCTCTCTCTCTCTCTCTCTCTCTCTCTCTCTCTCTCTCTCTCTCTCTCCAACACTCCCTCTCTCTCCAGTAATGTTGTCTCAGTACAACAGTAAAGTCCGACTCCCTCCCTCCCTCTCTTTCTCTCTCTCCTTCTCTCTCTCTCTCTCTCTCTCTCTCTCTCTCTCTCTCTCTCTCTCTCTCTCTCTCTCTCTCTCTCTCTCTCTCTCCCCAACACTCCCTCTCTCTCCAGTAATATTGTCTCAGTACAACAGTAAAGTCCGACTCCCTCACTCCTCTCTCTCTCTCTCTCTCTCTCTCTCTCTCTCTCTCTCTCTCTCTCTCTCTCTCTCTCTCTCTCTCTCTCTCTCTCTCTCTCTCTAACACCCCCTCTCTCTCCAGTAATACTGTCTCAATACAACAGTAAAGTCTGACCCCCTACACTCCCTCACTCTCTCTCTACTCCAACACTCCCTCCCTCTCCCCCCCCCTCTCTCTCTCTTTCTCCCTCTCTACACTTCTGCCTCCCCCCTCTCTCCAGTAGTACTGTCTCAGTACAGCAGAAGAGCCTGCCCCCATCCCTCCCTCTCTCCCTTGCTCTCTCCCTCTCTGCCTTGCCCCTCCCCCTCTCTCCATCTCTAAATGTTTCTCCAGTATGGTCTCAGTCTTTCCTGTCTCCCCACTAATCAAGATGTCGTTCCAGTTCTTAAGACGTGAATATATAATCAATAATCTCTCCTCTTATTTTCACCCCCCAGCTTTATCCCTTCCTTCCATCCTCCCTCTATGCCTCCATCTCTCCTCTCTTCTTTCTGTTGACCTGAACCTTGAATTAACATGCACGCCACATTGCAGACATTGTTGTCCAACTTCTTGCATGCCAATTGCCTCTGGATATATGCACGTCTAAATAGGTGTAAACGAACACACACACACACACACACACACACACACACACACACACACACACACACACACACCATCACACAGACACAAGGACAAACACACACACGCACAAGTGGACATAAACACAGATACACATACACACAAACACATGGACACAGACACACTCATACTCACACAAACACTTGGAAACACACACTCACACACTCCCACAAACACGTGGACACACTGACACAGTGTTAATTATGTTATGTTAATGATGTTCTTCTTTTAGTGGTGAAGGGTTCAGCCTCTCAGGTCCACACTGATTAGAACAGCTGTGAGAACCAGAGGCAGCTTAGTGTTATAAATCACTTCCTGTAGTTTCTTATAAATCACTTCTTGTAGTTTGTTATGCATTACTTTCTGTAGTTTCTTATAAATCAATTCTTGTAGTTTGTTATAATTCACTTCCTGTAGTTTGTTATAAATCACTTCCTTTAGTTTGTTATATATCACTTCATGCAGTTTCATATAAATCCCTCCCTGTTCTTTGTTAGATATCAGTTCCTGTAGTTTGTTATATATCACTTCCTGTAGTTTCATATAAATCCCTTCCTGTTCTTTGTTATAATTCACTTCCTGTAGTTTGTTATAAATTACTTCCTTTAGTTTGTTATATATCACTTCCTGCAGTTTGTTATGTATCACTTCCTGCAGTTTGTTATGTATCACTTCCTGCAGTTTAATATAAATCCCTCCCTGTTCTTTGTTAGATATCACTTCCTGCAGTTTAATATAAATCCCTCCCTGTTCTTTGTTAGATATCAGTTCCTGTAGTTTTCTAAATAAAACCGTAGAATGCGGGAGTGAGACGTTTAACAGCAGGAGAGTGTGATCAGAAGAAAACAGAACATATAAAAAAAGTGAAAGCAGTTATTGTATTTATGGGATGTTGAAAATGGTGTCAAATCATATTGGAAGAGAATAGAACAGAATAGAACAGAATAGAATAGAATAGAACAGAATAGAACAGAATAGAATAGAATAGAATAGAACAGAACAGAACAGAACAGAACAGAATAGAATAGAATAGAATAGAATAGAAAAGAATAGAATAGAATAGAACAGAACAGAACAGAACAGAATAGAATAGAATAGAATAGAACAGAACAGAACAGAACAGAACAGAACAGAATAGAACAGAATAGAATAGAACAGAATAGGCTGCACAGGTAGAGACCTTCATTTCATAAACAGATTAAACAAAAACATGTCGTGTCCTCTC
>JAPMUY010010459.1:37500-55000 GCA_026901105.3 Galaxias olidus
AGGAGGACATACTGTAGTTAGAAGGACATACTGTAATTAGGAGGACATACTGTAGTTAGAAGGACATATCGTAATTAGAAGGAGGACATACTGTAGTTGGGAGGACATACTGTTGTTAGGAGGACATACTGTTGTTAGGAGGACATACTGTTGTTAGGAGGACATACTGTAGTTAGCAGGAGGACATACTGTAGTTAGAAGGACTTACTGTAGTTAGAAGGAGGACATACTGTAGTTAGGAGGACATACTGTAGTTAGGAGGACATACTGTAGTTAGGAGGACATACTGTAGTTAGGAGGAGGACATACTGTAGTTAGGAGGACATACTGTAGTTAGGAGGAGGACATACTGTAGTTAGGAGGACATACTGTAGTTAAGAGGACATACTGTAGTTAGGAGGACATACTGTAGTTAGGAGGACATACTGTAGTTAGGAGGACATACTGTAGTAAGGAGGGCATATTGTAGTTAGAAGGAGGACATACTGTAGTTAGGAGGAGGACATACTGTAGTTAGGAGGACATATTGTAGTTAGAAGGAGGACATACTGTAGTCAGGAGGACATACTGTAGTTAGGAGGACATACTGTAGTTAAGAGGAGGACATACTGTAGTTAGGAGGACATACTGTAGTTAGGAGGACATACTGTAGTTAGGAGGACATACTGTAGTTAGAAGGAGGACATACTGTAGTTAGGAGGAGGACATACTGTAGTTAGGAGGAGGGCATACTGTAGTTAGGAGGAGGACATACTGTAGTTAGGAGGACATACTGTAGTTAGGAGGACATACTGTAGTTAGGAGGACATACTGTAGTTAGGAGGAGGGCATACTGTAGTTAGGAGGAGGACATACTGTAGTTAGGAGGAGGGCATACTGTAGTTAGGAGGAGGACATACTGTAGTTAGGAGGACATACTGTAGTTAGGAGGACATACTGTAGTTAGAAGGACATACTGTAGTTAGGAGGACAAACTGTAGTTAGAAGGTAGAAATTTGAAGTTTGGTACAATCAGTTGGGTTGGGTGTGTGCATGTGTGTGTGTGCGTGTGTGTGTGTGTGTGTGTGTGTGTGTGTGTGTGTGTGTGTGTCACTTGCATTAAACAATACACATACAATATGTCGGAAACCAACCAAATTCTCCCAAAGCGTTGTTATGCAACCCTCAGAATAAAGGGATCATCTAAAAGCCAGCATGCTCAGAATGCCTCGTCAATCTGAATAATCCCTCTCGGGGATTAGGATTACAGGATCTTCTGC
Source organism: Galaxias olidus (assembly GCA_026901105.3). Classification (NCBI taxonomy): domain Eukaryota; kingdom Metazoa; phylum Chordata; class Actinopteri; order Galaxiiformes; family Galaxiidae; genus Galaxias; species Galaxias olidus. Next base: position 38,760 of record JAPMUY010010459.1, read on the forward strand.
TCTCTTAAACCTTATAGGAGTAGGCCTCCATATTGACATGATAAAAAGCATCTTTAAGTGTTATCTGTGTCAATCCTAACCCTAACTCTAGCCCTGACCCTAACCCTGACCCTAACCCTGACCCTGACCCTAATCCTAACCAGCTACTGTATCAGACGCTCCAGCACAAACCTTTAAAGTCTTATCTGTGTCAATCCTGACCCTGACACTAACCCTAACCCTAACCCTGACCCTGACCCTAATCCTAACCAGCTACTGTATCAGACGGTCCAGCACAAACCTTTAAAGTCTTATCTGTGTCAATCCTGACCCTGACACTAACCCTAACCCAACCCTAAGCCTAACCCTGACCCTGACCCTAACTCTAACCCTAACCCTGACCCTAACCCTAGCCCTAACCCTAATCCTGACCCTAACCAGCCATTGTACCAGACGCTTCAGCACAAACCTTTAGCTGGAGTGTCATCATGCTTATTCCTCTCCGCTCTTTTCATAGGGTTCTCTAAATCTCCCTTAATTCTAACAACGTTACCTGGCTGACAGACACACACACACACACACACACACACACACACACACACACACACACACACACACACACACACACACACACACACACACACACACACACACACACAGCGTGCTGCCTCATGCCTGTCAGCCCTGTACGTTCCCTAACACTATATTCCCCAGCAGTCCACCAATCAGATCTACTTCCTGTTTCATGGCTACGGTACTGACTAGGTGACAGGGAGGAACAGCAGCGTGTGTGTGTGTGTGTGTGCGTGTGTGTGTGTGTGTGTGTGTGTGTGTCTGTGCGTGTGTGTGTGTGTGTGTGTGTGTGTGTGTGTGTGTGATCTCCACAGGGAGGAGAGGTTTGGGCTGTGAAGCGGAGCCGTCAGGATCAGTCTGCTGCTCCGCGTCCCGGGGTGGGAGTTACCACGGTGATTACATCACTCAGCAGGAGAGTTAGCACGGTGGGGTTTAGCCACTAACGCCCACAGCACCACGGCAACGGTCCCCGGAGACACACACACACACACACACACACACTTACACACACACACACATACACACACGCACACGAGCACGCGCACGCACACACACACACACACACACACACACACACTGACACAAAACAAAGCAGAGATTCTGGTTCACAGACATCTACTCAGATGTTCACCAAGGACCAAACACAGCCCCACAAACACAGCCACACAAACACAGCCACACGCACACACACACGCGCACACACACACACACACACACACACACATACACACACACACACACACACACACACACACACTCGCACACACACACACACACTATGAAACTATCCTTTGTAGCCCTTGCTTTTTTTTCTTTCACACTCACACAAACCTAATCAGAAATAAACAAACTTTCATGCACAGGCATTAGCACCTAGGCTAACACAAACACAACGCTAGTTTACTGAGGTAGCACTTTGTCTGGCTCTGTCACGGCTCGTGTGGGTGTGTCTGTGAATGTGTGTGTGGGGGGGTTTGTACATGTGTGTGTGGGGGGGGGTTTGTACATGTGTGTGTGTGTGTGTGTGTGTGTGTGTGTGTGTGTGTGTCAGCGTGTGTGTTTTGGGTCTTGTTTGTCATCATGTACTGTCAGTACTGGTCACACTGGCCTGCCCTTGTTGTCAGGGCAACATCGGAATGGACAGATGAGGAACCTGTGACTAGACACTGAGACAGACAATGAAACCATTACTGCGCACACACACACACACACACACACACACACACTGGAAACTGGAACTACAGGTGGACTAGGCATTGAGACAGACAATCATAGGAAACCATTACTGCACACACACACACACACACACACACACACACACACACACACCAAGCATCGTTCACACACACCAAGCATGCTTCCCCATCACCACCAGCTAGGCTCCAAGCACACTGGGAATGCACAAAATTACACTTTTCTCAGCTGATAAAATATTGAAATCCATCCTTTTCTCTGTCTCTCTCTCTCAGGTATATGCGTGTGGCGTCCCTAAAATACATGCAGCTTCAGCAGCCTTCATAAACACAATTTGCATAGGAATACAATTACACTCCCCTCCGCCTCCACAAGAGAGCATCTGCTTTACAGAGGGGAAAAGTGTGTGCGTGCGTGTGTGTGTGTGTGTGTGTGTGTGTGTGTGTGTGTGTCACAATAGTTGCTCATTGTCAGAATACTACAGCAGAATTCAATAAGCACTCCGAACCCACGGCACCCACCCACACACACACACACACACACACACACACACACACACACACACACTCACACACAGTCACACACACACACGGTCACACACACACACACACAGAGTCTCTCTCACACACACACACACAGTCACACACACACACACACACACACACACACACACACACACACACACACACTCACACAAACACACACATACACACACACAGTCACACACACACACACGGTCACACACATAGTCACACAGAGTCTCTCTCTCACACACACAGACACACACACACACACACACACGCATGCACGGTCACAGGACACACACACACTCACACAAACACACTCATACACACACACAGTCACACACACGGTCACACACACACAGTCACACAGTCTCTCTCACACACACACACACACACACATGCACGCACGGTCACACACACATACACAGTCACACACACACAGTCACACACACACAGACACACGCACACACACACTCACACAAACACACACAGTCACACACACACACACACACACACACACACACACGCACGCACGGTCACACACACACACACACAGTCACACACCCACAGTCACACACACACACACGCACACAGTCAACAACAGAATATGAGCTGCTTGCGTGATGTGCCCTTTACTGAGAGATGACATCAATATTGAGTCACCAGCTCTTCCATTTAAAAACAGGTGAAAATACTTTTATTTGCCAAAGGTCATTCACTCAAACACTGCCTCAATCAAATCCATACAATTTATACTGTTGACATACAAGGAGAGCACTAGCTCTTCCTACACATTTAACAGCAACTCCCCATCCTCATCCATAGTACACACACACTTCTCACACACTCCCCAAACACACACACAAACCCAACAACATTATTTACCAACTTGTAATAAGCATGCTCTATCCGTAACCTTGCGGCCACCAATCCCCGCATAATCTGTTTTGGATCTGTTGATCCCACCCCCAGAATCTTCCCTTTCCTACTCTTCCATATTGACATCTTTGCCTGACCAATTATAAAATTAATTAGACACACCCTTCTTCTGTCCGCCACCCTATACCTGGGTCCACCGATAAAAAGGTCATGAGAGAGGGTACACCCTAGCCCACTACACCAGCCCTTCATGCACCTAAACAAATCTTTAAGCCTATCACAATTCTGAAAAAGGTGTTCCACTGTCTCGTCTTGGTTACAAAACGGACACTCCCGCCCTGTTGTTGGATCAAGGTGCGCTACGTGTCTGTTCGTAGCGATTGCTCCATGAATAATCCTCCACTGTAGATCAGCAGTACGCTTTTCTATGGGAGGCTTATATATGGATCGCCAACCGATTGTCCGGAAAGAGCCAGGCCCCGAGCTCTCCAACCATCTCGATATCTTTTGGTCCTTTAAGCTCTGCTGGTGGTTAACTTTAACTGTTGCAGTGTACAGGCCCTTTTTGCTGGTGACTTGAAAATCCCCGAGCTCAGGTGTTTTGAAAGACAGTAACTTTCCACCATTCTCATCCCACTGCAGACTTCCCACCGCCGTCACCTTCAACCCTGGCAGAGCAATTTCCTCCTCTCCGATTGGCTCGTCCAACCCTGTCGCGTATTCCAAGTTATGTAATACGTTACCTGCTACTGTCCCCTTGACTTTGTTGACGATCATCTGTAGCAGTCGGCGCGATTTGATTCCGGTCCTTGCAGCTAAATCGCCTGCTGTCCTCCACCCACTGGCATCCCTCAGGTGTCCCACCTTGGTTATCCCAGCCTGGACAAAGTCTGCTCTCACACTTGGTGAGTTAAACATTCTCACCTCCAACAGGGGGTTGTAGAAAAGCGGCTCCCATCCCACCGACGTAGAAAGCTCGCGCTGAACCGTGAATACATTCTGCCAGGCTCTCAGCACTGACCGATAAAACGGGGATAATTCGGGAAAGTCTCCTGGCCTTAATAAAAACAACTGCAGGTCATATCCCAGACCCCCTGCCCTCTGAAGGAGGGCCCGGGCTGCTTTTCCCCAGCTCAGGTTACGACAATACAGGAGCCTCTGAGCTGCTTGTAGTCGAAAGGCCTCCACTCTGCTCTTTACGTCAACCAGTCCTTGACCACCCTCTTGGATGGGTAAATACAATACTTGTGCCTTCAGCCAGTGCTGCCCTGACCAAAAAAAGTCCACCAGCTGACGCTGGATTCTTGTTAAAAGATCAACTGGGGGTTCCATCACCACCATTCTATGCCACAGCATGGAAGCCGCCAAGTTGTTTGCGACAAGGACCCTCCCCCTATATGACATAATTGGCAACAACCACCTCCATTTAGACAACTTAGCTGACACCTTGTCCACGACACCCTCCCAATTTTTCCCCTCATAGGCCTCAGTCCCTAAAAAAACACCAAGTATTTTCAACCCGACTCTTCCCCACACTAACCCACCTGGCAAATCGGGTGGCCCTTCCTCTTCCCACCTGCCCATTAAAAAGCATTCACTCTTTTCCCAGTTAACTTTGGCAGAGGAAGCCCTTTCATAAAGCTCTATTGCGTTGCTTACTGCCTGCACATCCTCCTTGCCCCTTATAAAAACGGTCACATCATCTGCATATGCAGAAAGAGCACCCAGCCTGTCTACACCAATCCCTATCATCCCTGTAAGGTTCCCCCTCATCCTACAGAGCAGTGGTTCTATAGCTAAAGAGTACAGCAGTCCCGAAAGAGGACAGCCCTGACGAATCCCCCTACTTACTGGGATAGGCTTGCTTAAACCCACACCACCTTTTACCATAACAGTTGCCCCAGCATATAACAATTTCACCCAAGAAATGAAACAATCCCCCATCCCGAAAGCCCTCATAGTGTTAAACATGTACACATGGTCAACCCGATCAAACGCTTTTTCTTGATCCACTGACAATAAGCCTAAATCCAAATGCTCAGATTTAGCCAAATCTATCATGTCTCTGACAAGAAAGATGTTGTCCATTATTGTGCGACCGGGAACACAGTAGGATTGGTCTTTATGTACTAGAAATTCCAAGCATTCTTTCAGTCTATTGGCTAACACTTTAGACAGTATTTTGTAATCCACACAAAGCAGTGAAACAGGTCTCCAGTTCTTTAAGAGTCCTAGGTCCCCTTTCTTTGGCAGCAGTGATAATACTGCCCTCTGACAGCTAACCGGTAATTCCTTCTCCTGGAACGACTCCTGGAACATATCTAAAACATCTTCTCCAAGCAACCCCCAAAACTGTTTGTAGAATTCTGCCGGAAGACCATCTATCCCAGGTGCCCGGCCATTGTTGAGCTGCTGAACAGCAATGCTTAATTCCTCCATTGTAAGGTCAGCCTCAAGTTGCTCTTTGAGCCCCAATCCTAGCTCAGGTAATCCTCGCAGCAGCGCTTGAGCACCTTGAAGGTCTGTGTTCCCTTTTCCATACAGCTGGGCATAGAAATCCACTGTCATTTTTCTAATTTCACTTTGGTCAGATGTTATAGACCCTGTTGGGAGGCGAAGGTGAACCATCTGCTTCCTTTGTGCTGTGTTCTTCTCCAATTTAAAAAAGAAGCTACTTGGGGCATCCATATCTTTAATGTTAACCACTCTTGACCTGATAAGCGCTCCTTTAACCTGGCTATGTAAAAAACTACCTAACTCCGACCTTTTCACCCTGAGCTCCCCCTGTAACTCAGTATTATTCCCATTAATTAAACTCTTCTCAATTATTCCAATATCTTTTTCCAATTTATTGACAGTAGTTCTGACTTTTGCATGGTCATAGGCTGAGTATTGTTGACAGAAGACTTTAACCTGAGTTTTTCCCACCTCCCACCACTGCCTAGCATTCTCAAACATAGCCTTTCTCCCCTTCCAGTCTTCCCAAAAAACATGAAAACGCTCACAAAAAAGGAGGTCCTGCAACAGTTTTGTATTGAAGTGCCAGTAGGTTTTTGAATGAGGTAACCTCTGTAAAGTGATTTCTATAACCACTGAACGATGATCAGAAACACCGTTGGGCCAGATAAATGCACCTACAACTCTATTAACCACTGATTTACTGACATATATCCTGTCCAGTCTTGCCGCACTAATTCTGCCATTTACTACTTTCACCCATGTGTGTTGTTTCTTCAGTACATTTCTTTCCCTCCACACGTCAACTAAATCATACTGCCTAATCATCCTTAACAGTGCCACCCCTGACTGTGGGTGTGGCTCCTCCCCTACTCTGTCTATCGTAGAATCTGTAGTGCAATTCCAGTCCCCCCCAACACTATGTAGCTGTTTCTATCCAAGCGTTGAATAGCTTGTTGGACTTTATCAAACACCTCCACCCTCTCTGCCCCCTTATTTGGAGCATATATATTTATGAATATATAGCCTACCCCCTCCAAGTCTGTTTCTACTGCCAGAGCCCGCCCATTCTCAATTTCAACTATGGATTTAATTCTCACATCAAGCCCCACTGCAAAAAGTATTGCAACTCCTGCACTCAAATTAGTACCATGGCTAAGGATCTTTTCTCCTTGCCATTCCATGCCCCATTCTATTTCATTCTTACTATCACTGTGCGTCTCTTGTAAAAGAATCACATTCAGATTCTTTTGTCTACATAACCCATACACTACAGCCCTCTTGTTTTTATCTCTTCCCCCATTAATATTAAAAGAAGCTGCTTTTATACTCCCCATGCAAAAGGAATCACCAAAAACGACGAGAAAGACCCAGAACCGGGAAAGAAACCAGACCCCATTTGTGAAAAATACATCCATGTTACTTTTTAATCCCCTTTCTCCCTCTCCTCTCTTTACGCACTTTGGCAACAAGTTTCTTCAGTCGGTACCGCTTCTGCTGAGGAAGCACATCGTAACCAACTTTTTTCTGAAGTGCTGTTACTGAAGCAATGAACTTGTTCTCATCTGGAAAAAACTCTGACACCGTTATTCTCCTATTATAGGTTGTATCCAGGAATGCATCTACTTCCTTAAGAGTATATAAATCCACCTCATCTCCATCTCCAACCTGACTTTGTGTTCCTATATCTGACATGCTTGACTCGTCAGACTGACCTTCATCTGGATCCTGCATCTCTGACTCATCTCCCCCCTCTCCACACTCAACTGGGCCATGCTCCTTACTACACCCTGTGTACTACACCCGTTCCTTCTCAGCTCCTTCCACCTCACCATGGGCACTTTCATCCTCCTCAGGTGCAGGCAGGGCTACAACAATTAGGTCTCCTGTCTGTCCCCTCAGCTCTTCTACCTCCAGCTCACCATCAGCCTGGATCCCCTCATTAGCAGCCACTGGCCTCCCGTATCCCTCCCGTTCAGCAAAGTCTTCTACCACACCCCTAGTTTCAGCTAAAAAAGCCCCTACCTTTGGGTCACCCATCCCGCTGGACTCTCCCTTTGATGTGGTTGCAGCGTCCGTTGTTTGTGAATCATTCCCCTTTTCCGTTTCCCTCCCGTTTTCCTCATAACTAAGTCCGGCCTTTTCCTTATTCTGACCAGCATTAATGCTGGGGCAGCTCGCTCTTTTGTGACCGAAACTACCGCATTCAAAACATCGCAAACTCCCCGTGCTCGCATAAATCATATATGACAGCCCCTCATGCTTTACACGAAAGGACACGTCTAATGTGTGAGAAGGCGAGTCTAAAAACATATAAACCTGTCTTCTGAAGGATAACACGTGTTTCAGAGATTCACTTTTACACCCAAGATTTACTTCCTTTATGCCACTAGCCATCTTTCCAAAGAGCATAAGCTCGCGCTGGATATCCACATTAGGAATAAAAGGCGGTACATTCAAATCGTAATGCGGTCTATAGGCGAAAACAAGGGAGTCACTGGCATAAAAATGTCATTGACTACCAACCCGTTCTCCACCACCCGATTAACGAGTAGTTCGCTCTTTACGAAAACCACAACTGCCTTATTCATACGTGATGCTGAAATAATCTGGTCATGCCCTATCTGCTCCCCTACCGCCAGTAATATTTCTTCGATTGTTTTACCACCCTCTGGCACACATCTAAATCCGTGGCGAATGGACAGGGAAGGCCCTGCCTCGCCTGAGGCAGTAACCATCCCTCCGCAACCCACCAACACAATTTTGTTTGTTTTGTCGCCTATTCTCTGTTATTTTCTTTCGTTAATCAACTCTGCTTGAACACCTAATTACGGTTTCATAAACCAAGGTGAATGAATGATAAGAAGGAACATAGAAAGAAAGAAAGAAAAAGAGAATCATAAACTCCCGCATCCACCGCATGCACTCACTCTCACCAACCACCGAAAAACAAAAGGAGAGAGGAGAGAGTGGAAGGAGGAGAGGAGAGTGAGAGGAGGGGAGGAGAGGAGAGGAGAGAGGAGAGAGTGGAAGGAGAGGAGAGAGTGGAAGGAGAGAGGAGAGAGGAGAGAGTGGAAGGAGAGGAGAGAGTGGAAGGAGAGAGGAGAGAGGAGAGAGGAGAGGAGAGAGGAGAGAGTGGGAGGAGAGAGTGGAAGGAGAGGAGAGAGTGGAAGGAGAGAGGAGAGAGGAGAGTGAGAGGAGAGAGGAGAGGAGAGAGGAGAGTGGAAGGAGGAGAGAGGAGAGGGAAAAGAGGGGAGGAGAGTGAGAGGAGGGGAGGAGAGAGGAGAGGAGAGAGGAGAGGAGAGAGTGGAAGGAGAGAGGAGAGAGGAGAGTGAAAGGAGAGAGGAGAGAGGAGAGTGAGGTCTAATAGCTCTCAGTGACTGGACCATAGAAACCAGAGACATTACAATGCTAGCAGAGGAAATGCATTAATAATCCAATAATATCACAAAGTGGCCTATAGTTGCTTTAAACCACTGAAGTAACGTGCACTATTAAACCCCTGAAGTAACGTGCACTATTAAACCCCTGCAGTAACGTGCACTATTAAACCCCTGAAGTAACGTGCACTATCAAACCCCTGAAGTAACGTGCACTATTAAACCCCTGAAGTAACGTGCACTATCAAACCCCTGAAGTAACGTGCATTATTAAACCCCTAAAGTAACGTGCACTATTAAACCCCTGCAGTAACGTGCACTATTAAACCCCTGCAGTAACATGCACTATTTAACCCCTGAAGTAACGTGCACTATTAAACCCCTGAAGTAACGTGCACTATCAAACCCCTGAAGTAACGTGCATTATTAAACCCCTAAAGTAACGTGCACTATTAAACCCCTGCAGTAACGTGCACTATCAAACCCCTGAAGTAACGTGCACTATTAAACCCCTGCAGTAACGTGCACTATTAAAGCCCTGAAGTAACGTGCACTATCAAACCCCTGAAGTAACGTGCACTATCAAAGCCCTGAAGTAACGTGCACTATTAAACCCCTGAAGTAACATGCACTGGACTTAGGAAAAAATAGACTCTCTCTCTCCCAGAGTGACAGGAGCAGTCAGAATGGAGACACTGATATAACGCTGCACTCTGCTGACACATTCAAAAAGTATGGCGTCTTCTTTCCACCTATGAGGGGAAACCACATCACATGAGACCCAGTTTAGTGTGAGACTCATTTTAGTTTGAAAGAGGAGCCTCCGTAAAGACTCCCCGGGCGGTGTCCCTGGAGAGCAGGCAGGCAGCAGCCTGGAGAGAGACTCTGTCACACGGAGATCATTCCCACATTACAAGGCCCTCAACATTCTACCGGTTGCCACGGCAGCGCTGTGTCGGCGGGAAACTTCCAACTGCCATCACCTCCAAACGTTCTTTCTTCCTGTTTGGGAGGCGGCAGGGTGAGGTGCAGTCTTCCCTGTTTCAGCCCTGCCAGGGAGAGCAGCAGCAGCTTGTGATGGTGGCACAACGGATGGAAAACTGCTAAGTAGGAGAGTAGGGAACTTCCTCTAATTAAACTGGGACTGCCATAAAGTGACTTCCCCCAGCACAGAGCATTCCCACAGGCAGCCAGAGGCTACAGGAGGATTACTCTCTGTTCCTCTGTTAATAGAACAGCCTTATTTCTACCACCCAAAGTTAATGATTTATAGCAACACAATCTCTCTTTTCTAAACGTTTTGTAGCCGTGACTATATACACTGCTCAGAGGTTTCCTTAGGTTGTCGAACTAAAACAGCAGCTAGCGCTAACCTTCAGGAGCAGCCCACCTGTTCTCTAACACACACACACACACACACCTGATCAGCCCCCCTGTTCTCTAACACACACACACACACACACCTGATCAGCCCCCCACTCGCTAACACACACACACTCTCTGAACAGCCACACACTGTTCTCTAACACACACACACACACACACCTGATCAGCCCACCTGTTCGCTAACACACACACACACCTGATCAGCCCCCCTGTTCTCTAACAAACACACACACACACACCTGATCAGCCCCCCTGTTCTCTAACAAACACACACACACACACCTGATCAGCCCACCTGTTCGCTAACACACACACACACCTGATCAGCCCCCCTGTTCTCTAACAAACACACACACACACACCTGATCAGCCCCCCTGTTCTCTAACAAACACACACACACACACCTGATCAGCCCCCCTGTTCGCTAACACACACACACACCTGATCAGCCCACCTGTTCGCTAACACACACACACACCTGATCAGCCCACCTGTTCTCTAACAAACACACACACACACACCTGATCAGCCCACCTGTTCGCTAACACACACACACACCTGATCAGCCCCCCTGTTCTCTAACAAACACACACACACACACCTGATCAGCCCCCCTGTTCGCTAACACACACACACACCTGATCAGCCCACCTGTTCGCTAACACACACACACACCTGATCAGCCCACCTGTTCTCTAACAAACACACACACACACACCTGATCAGCCCCCCTGTTCGCTAACACACACACACACCTGATCAGCCCCCCTGTTCTCTAACAAACACACACACACACACCTGATCAGCCCCCCTGTTCTCTAACAAACACACACACACACACCTGATCAACCCCCCTGTTCTCTAACACACACACACACACACACCTGATCAGCCCCCCTGTTCTCTAACACACACACCTGATCAGCCCATCTGTTCTCTAACACACACACACACCTGATAAGCCCATCTGCTCTCTAACACACACACACACCTGATCAGCCCCCCTGTTCTCTAACACATACACACACACACACACACCTGATCAACCCCCCTGTTCTCTAACAAACACACACACACACCTGATCAGCCCATCTGCTCTCTAACACACACACACCTGATCAGCCCACCTGTTCTCTAACACACACACACACACACACACACACACACACACACATACACACACACACACACACCAGATCAGCCCCCCTGTTCTCTAACAAACACACACACACACCTGATCAGCCCCTCTGTTCTCTAACAAACACACACACACACACACACACACACACATACACAGACACACACACCTGATCAGCCCCCCTGTTCTCTAACAAACACACACACACACTTGATCAGCCCCTCTGTTCTCTAACAAACACACACACACACACACACACACATACACACACACACACCTGATCAGCCCCCCTGTTCTCTAACACACACACACACACACCTAATCAGCCCATCTGCTCTCTAACACACACACCTGATCAGCCCCCCTGATCACTAACAAACACACACACACACACACACACACCTGATCAGCCCCCCTGTTCTCTAACACACACACACACACACACACACACACACACACACACACACACACACACACACACACACACACACACACACACACCTGATCAGCCCCCCTGTTCTCTAACACACACACACACCTGATCAGCCCCCCGTTTTCTACCAAACACATACACACCTGATCAGCCCACCTGTTCTCTAACATACACACACACACCTGATCAGCCCATCTGCTCTCTAACACACACACACACACCTGATCAGCCCCTCTATTCTCTAACACACACACACACACACCTGATCAGCCCCTCTGTTCTCTAACACACACACACACACCTGATCAGCCCCCCTGTTCTCTAACAAACACACACACACACACACACACACACATACACACACACACACACCAGATCAGCACCCCTGTTCTCTAACAAACACACACACACCTGATCAGCACCCCTGTTCTCTAACAAACACACACACACCTGATCAGCCCCTCTGTTCTCTAACACACACACACACACCTGATCAGCCCCTGAACGCTCCTCAACCTGCTTAAGTGTAAAGAATCAGACTAATTAAAGTGAGGCTGCCATAAATTATCCTCCAAACTTAGAGGGTGGCCAATTACTGCCTAAGTAAATCTATGTGAAATGGTAATTTGATAGAGAAAGAGATAGTAAGGTAGAGAGAGAGAGAGAGAGAGAGAGAGAGAGAGAGAGAGAGAGAGAATGAGAGAGAAAGACAAAGGGCAAAGAAAAAAAAGAGAGAGAGATGAGAGGAGGATGAGAAAGAAAGAGAGAAAGAAAGAAACACGGAGAGAGAGAAAGATTTCCTGAGGTCCCTCCTAAGGCAACGCTCCTTCTCCCAGACTAGAATAACAGGTCTCCATAGCGACGCCAGGGGGATGTGATTTAGCGTGTGTTTGAATAAATCATCCTCCGTCAGTCTGTCTAAGTGTCCCCAGCCTCACAGCAGCTCTGCCTGGGAGAGATGAGAGGCGGGGCGGGTGGTGTTGTCCCTCCATGGCTGATTTAGAAAAGACGTTCTGTGGCTCTGGGATGGGATTCCACTGAGAGCCAGGGGTCCCCACGCTAACGCACCCCCTATATTAGATGGACTGTGTCCAGTCTGGACCTGCTCCTGGAAGCACTCTGGGGCCAAACTGTCACCTTAGAGATTAATGGGAGATATGAAATCACAGAGGAGAGGAGAGGAGAGGAGAAGAGAAGAGAGGAGAGGAGAGGAGAGGAGAGGAGAGGAGAGGGGAGGAGAGGAGAGGGAGGGAGAGGGGAGAAGCGGAGAGGAGAGGAGAGGAGAGGAGAGGAGAGGGGAGGAGAGGAGAGGAGAGGAGAGAGAGAGAGGAGGAGAGGAAAGGAGAGGAGAGGAGAGGAAAGGAGAGGAAAGAAGAGGAGAGGAGATCAGGGGAGGGGAGGTAAGGGGAGGAGAGGAGAGGGGAGGAGAGGGGAGAAGAGGAGAGGAGAGAGGAGGAGAGGAGAGGAGAGGAGAGGAGAGGAGAGGAGAGGAAAGGAGACAAAACGGAGAGGAGAGGAACAGGGGACAAATAGGAAATGAGAGGAAAAGAGGAAAGGAGAGGAGAGGAGAGGAGAGGAGAGGAGAGAAGGAGAGGAAAGGAGAGGAGAGGAGAACAGGGTAGGGGAGGGAAGGGGAGTAGAGGAGAGGAGAGAGAGGAGGAGAAGAGAGGAGAGGAGAGGAGAGGAGAGAAGAGGAGAGGAAAGGAGAGGAGAGGGAGAAGGGAGGATAGGAGAGGAGAGGAAAGGAGAGGAGAGGAGAGGAGGGGAGAGAAGAGGAGAGGAAAGGAGAGGAGAGGAGAACAGGGAAGGGGAGGGAAGGGGAGTAGAGGAGAGGAGAGGAGAGGAGAACAGGGAAGGGGAGGGAAGGGGAGTAGAGGAGAGGAGAGGAGAGGAGAACAAGGGAGGGGAGGGGAGTAGAGGAGAGGAGAGGAGAGGAGAGGAGCGGAGAGGAAAGGAGAGAAGAGGAGCAGAGAGGAGAGGAGAATGTTTACAAACAGATTGATAGGTACCAGAACAATCTATCTCCTTCCCTGTGCTAGCACTGAGATCTCCCTGTGCTAGCACTGAGATCTCCCTGTGCTAGCACTGAGATCTCCCTGTGCTAACACTGAGATCTCCCTGTGCTAGCATTGAGATCTCCCTGTGCTAGCACTGAGATCTCCCTGTGCTAGCATTGAGATCTCCCTGTGCTAGCACTGAGATCTCCCTGTGCTAACACTGAGATCTCCCTGTGCTAGCATTGAGATCTCCCTGTGCTAGCACTGAGATCTCCCTGTGCTAACACTGAGATCTCCCTGTGCTAGCATTGAGATCTCCCTGTGCTAGCATTGAGATCTCCCTGTGCTAGCACTGAGATCTCCCTGTGCTAGCACTGAGATCTCCCTGTGCTAGCATTGAGATCTCCCTGTGCTAGCACTGAGATCTCCCTCTAAAGAACAGGCCTAAAGACTGATAGGGTGAAGTGTACCGTGGAGATGTTCAAAGCTCTCCTTATTACAGTGTAGGGAACTAGACCACACAGCTTTCCACACTATAGCTCATAGATAAACCGTGGAGATGTTCAAAGCTCTCCTTATTACAGTGTAGGGAACTAGACCACACAGCTTTCCACACTATAGCACATAGATAAACGTCCCCATGAGGCTGTAATAGCTCTTTTTAGTACAATCACCCAAATATGTGTTTCAGACTGTTTTTATGGATTGGATATGCTTTCTTAGTTCTTCTTTATGCGATATAAAAATGCCCCCTGAGCATCATTCTCCACTGTTTTTAATGTGAGGGTGTTTTATGGAGGGTGCTGTTAGTTCTATGTAGTGGTCGGGACAATGTGTTGATAAACAATAATAATAATAATAATAATACATTGAATTTATAAGGCGCCTTTCAAGGCACTCAAGGTCGCCGTACAGTAATATAAAAACAGTTCTCATAAAAATAATAAAAATAAATAAAATAAGATCAAAAGAAGTAGTATACAATTAAAAAGGCATGGAGCCTGCAATCAAGCATTAAAAAGCATCACGTGGGACAGTAAGCCAGCCTAAACAAATGGGTTTTGAGGTGGTTTTGGAAACAGGAAATTGAGTCCAGATTTTTGATGTCAGGGGGGAGGGAGTTCCATAGACGTGGGGCGGAGCAGCTGAAGGCTCGCGATCCCATGGTGGACAGACGAATTCGGGGGACGATCAGGTTGATGGAGGAGGTAGATCTGAGGGACCGGGTGGGAGTGTTAATATGAATGAGGTCAGACAGGTATGGAGGGGCTAGATTGTGGATGGCCTTGAATGTATGGAGGAGGATTTTGAAATTTATTCTGTATTTGATGGGAAGCCAGTGGAGTTGGAGCAGAACGGGGGTGATGTGACAGATGGCAGGGGTTTTGGTGATGATGCGTGCGGCAGCGTTCTGGACTAATTGCAGTTTATGGAGGAGTTTGTGGGGGAGACCAAAGAGGAGGGAATTGCAATAGTCCAAGCGGGAAGTGACAAGAGAGTGTACCAGGACTGCAGTGGTGTTGGGAGTGAGTGAAGGGCGGAGGCGGTTGATGTTTCGGAGGTGGAAGTAGGCGGACCGGATGGTGTTGTTGATGTGGGTGTGAAATGATAGGATATTAAACCTTTAATACAGACAGGTTTAACTGAAATTACAATATCAATATTCCAACAAACAAAGTCTAGGTTTGCGCTTTTCAACCCACAGGTTGGTGAGGACCAACCCTGGATGTTCCAGCTGCTAATACTAAGACATATCAGGAGATTTCTGAATGACTTTTGGGTTACCTTTTCATTATTTTGTACAAATATGAACTACATGCACATACACAGTCAGACTAATAAACACACATACATATACACATACAATATACACACACATGAACGACATCCTGTAGCGCTGTGTGCTGTAACATCCTGTAGCCATGTTAACAGTCTGCATTCACTACAAATAGTGCTGTAACATCCTGTAGCCAGGTTAACAGTCTCACTACAGATAGTGCTGTAACATCCTGTAGCCAGGTTAACAGTCTCACTACAGATAGTGCTGTAACATCCTGTAGCCAGGTTAACAGTCTGCATTCACTACAGATAGTGCTGTAACATCCTGTAGCCAGGTTAACAGTCTGCATTCACTACAGATAGTGCTGTAACATCCTGTAGTCAGGTTAACAGTCTGCATTCACTACAGATAGTGCTGTAACATCCTGTAGTCAGGTTAACAGTCTCACTACAGATAGTGCTGTAACATCCTGTAGCCAGGTTAACAGTCTCACTACAGATAGTGCTGTAACATCCTGTAG
>JAPMUY010010459.1:62500-70000 GCA_026901105.3 Galaxias olidus
CGCTGCTGACATGATGAAGACCAGCTCCAACACGCTGCTGACATGATGAAGACCAGCTCCAACACGCTACTGACATGATGAAGACTAGCTCCAACATGCTGCTGATGTGTGATGAAGACCAGCTCAAACACGCTGCTGACATGATGAAGACCAGCTCCAACACGCTGCTGACATGATGAAGACCAGCTCCAACACGCTGCTGACATGATGAAGACCAGCTCCAACACGCTACTGACATGATGAAGACCAGCTCCAACACGCTGCTGACATGATGAAGACCAGCTCCAACACGCTGCTGACATGATGAAGACCAGCTCCAACACGCTGCTGACATGATGAAGACCAGCTCCAACACGCTGCTGACATGATGAAGACCAGCTCCAACACGCTGCTGACATGATGAAGACCAGCTCAAACACGCTGCTGACATGATGAAGACCAGCTCCAACACGCTACTGACATGATGAAGACCAGCTCCAACACGCTGCTGACATGATGAAGACCAGCTCCAACACGCTGCTGACATGATGAAGACCAGCTCCAACACGCTGCTGACATGATGAAGACCAGCTCCAACACGCTGCTGACATGTGATGAAGACCAACTCCAACACGCTGCTGACATGATGAAGACCAGCTCCAACGCGCTGCTGATGTGTGATGAAGACCAGCTCCAACACGCTGCTGACATGATGAAGACCAGCTCCAACGCGCTGCTGACATGATGAAGACCAGCTCCAACGCGCTGCTGACATGATGAAGACCAGCTCAAACACGCTGCTGATGTGTGATGAAGACCAACTCCAACACGCTGCTGACATGTGATGAAGACCAGCTCCAACGCGCTGCTGACATGATGAAGACCAGCTCCAACACGCTACTGACATGATGAAGACCAGCTCCAACACGCTGCTGACATGATGAAGACCAGCTCCAACGCGCTGCTGATGTGATGAAGACCAGCTCCAACATGCTGCTGACATGATGAAGACCAGCTCCAACACGCTGCTGACATGATGAAGACCAGCTCCAACACGCTGCTGACATGATGAAGACCAGCTCCAACGCGCTGCTGACATGATGAAGACCAGCTCCAACACGCTGCTGACATGATGAAGACCAGCTCCAACGCGCTGCTGATCTAAAACCATTTGGTCGAATCCCATCTGTCCTATGTGTTGTATATGTCTAGACTCTTCTGATTGGTTGATTGGTTGATTGGTTGATTGGTTGATTGGTTGATTGGTTGATTGGTTGGTTGATTGATTGATTAGTTTTTTATATCCTGCCACTGTAGAAAAAGCAGTTATCCATAACATGAAATTAGTGTTGTTTTAATTTTTTCAAAGTCCACCAGTTCACATGAGAGTGACAAGCCCAGCTTGGCCCTGTAGTGGAACCATGGCTACAGTACAAGCCCAGCTTGGCCCTGTAGTGGAACCATGGCTATAGTACTAGCCCTGCTTGGCCCTGTAGTGGAACCATGGCTATAGTACAAGCCCAGCTTGGCCCTGTAGTGGAACCATGGCTATAGTACTAGCCCAGCTTGGCCCTGTAGTGGAACCATGGCTATAGTACAAGCCCAGCTTGGCCCTGTAGTGGAACCATGGCTATAGTACTAGTACTAGCCCAGCTTGGCCCTGTAGTGGAACCATGGCTATAGTACAAGCCCAGCTTGGCCCTGTGGTGGAACCATGGCTACAGTACAAGCCCAGCTTGGCCCTGTGGTGGAACCATGGCTGGAGCTCTCCCTGTAATCCATGTCAGGGGGAGAGGGGAAAGAGACGGAGGAGGAGAAGGGAGGAAGGAGAGAACAAAGGACAGACTTTCAGCAGGGGGTCAGCATGTGGTGAGACTGTTCTTAATTGACCGGTTTCATCCTGAACTCTGTGTGTGTGTGTGTGTGTGTGTGTGTGTGTGTGTGTGTGTGTGTGTGTGTGTGTGTGTGTGTGTGTGTGTGTGTGTGCGTGCGTGCGTCTACGTGTGTGTGTGTGTGTGTGTGTGTCTGTCATGTTAGAGCCAGCAGTACTGACAGCTGTGATTAGCTTGTACCCTGCCGTGTGTGTGTGTGTGTGTGTGTGTGTGTGTGTGCAGGACATCTGGAGAGAACATCTTAAATAACACATAGTGTAACTGTAATTGCCTTTCAGTGGAGAGACAGATGCTGTGTTCTCCTCACGTCCCCACTCAGCATGAGACCCCCCCCCCTCTCCCCCCCCACTGAGACACCAACGTCAGGCTTCAGCCCACAACACTCTAACCTGACCAACTTGCCCCCCACGCCCGCTCCGTGTGTGTGTGTATGTGTGTGTGTATATATGTCTGTGTGTTTGTGTGTGTGTGTGTGTGTGTGTGTGTGTATATATATCTGTGTGTGTGTGTGTGTGTGTGTGTGTGTGTGTGTGTGTATATATGCCTGTGTACGTGTGTGTGTGTGTGTGTGTGTGTGTGTGTGTCTGTGTGTGTGTGTGTGTGTGTGTGTGTGTGTGTGTGTGTGTGTGTGTGTACGTGTGTGTGTGTGTGTGTGTGTGTGTGTGTGTGTGTGTGTGTGTGTGTGTGTGTGTGTGTGTGTGTGCGCTGTCCAAACCAACATGCCCCCATGCCTGCACCATCTCGGGTGTGTAGAAGGGAACTGACATAACTGAGCATAACGACAGCGGGACCGTAAAATGTTCAGTAAAATGTTCAGTAAAATGTGTTAATGAAGAACTATACTCTGTCTTTACAATGCATCCATTTTACACTAATGTGAAGGGTCAAAGGTTAGGGTTAGGTTTAATATATATGTTCAGAGCTGGGTGAGTAAACCAGACTTCTATCTCACAGAGACTACACCACAGCTTAACAGGTTGTTTAGTTAGGGTGTGAAGGGTCAAAGGTTAGGGTTAGGTTTAATATATATATTCAGAGCTGGGTGAGTAAACCAGACTTATATCTCACAGTGACTACACCACTTAACAGGTAGTTTAGTTAGGGTTAAGGGTCAAGGGTTAGGGTTAGGTTTAATGTATATCTCACAGTGACTACACCACAGCTTGACAGGTAGTTTAGTTAGGGTTAAGGGTCAAAGGTTAGGGTTAGGTTTAATATATATATACAGAGACTACACCACAGCTTAACAGGTAGTTTAGTTAGGGTTAAGGGTCAAAGGTTAGGGTTAGGTTTAATATATATATACAGAGACTACACCACAGCTTAACAGGTTGTTTAGTTAGGGTGTGAAGGTTCAAGGGTTAGGGTTAGGTTTAATATATATGTACAGAGACTACACCACAGCTTAACAGGTAGTTTAGTTCAACAACAAGACAAACCATCAAAGTGGCTCCAGCAGCAGAACTGAAGACCAAACCACAGAGTCAAACCAGACACCCTGTCACGAGGGACCGGCGCGGTCAGCTGTTGAAGACCAAACCACAGAGTCAAAGCAGACACCCTGTCACGAGGGACCGGCGCGGTCAGCTGTTGAAGACCAAACCACAGAGTCAAAGCAGACACCCTGTCACGAGGGACCGGCGCGGTCAGCTGTTGAAGACCAAACCACAGAGTCAAAGCAGACACCCTGTCACGAGGGACCGGCGCGGTCAGCTGTTGAAGACCAAACCACCGAGTCAAAGCAGACACCCTGTCACGAGGGACCGGCGCGGTCAGCTGTTGAAGACCAAACCACCGAGTCAAAGCAGACACCCTGTCACGAGGGACCGGCGCGGTCAGCTGCTGTTGTTGTTGTTTACATTGCATTCTGCGGGGATGGACGATAACAAAGTCTGTAAACAAAATGTGATGACGAACAGGAATATCTAAGTAGAATCTCCAGACAACAGCTCCTATGTGCTGGATGTGTTTATCTGCGTCAAATGACTGACAGCTTAGTACTCTAGATGCCCTTCAAAACATCAAAACACATCTATTACACCCCCCCCATACCCCCCCATACCCACCCCATACCCACCCCATAAACCTCCCCATACCCCCCCTCCATTAGATTGACAGCTTCAACTAATGACCCCTGCTACTGAGCTAAGGGACCACTAAGCATTTACACAAGTGAGCGTGCACGGACATGCAAACACTCACTAACACACACACACACACACACACACACGCACTGTGCAGCAGCTTCTGCAGAAATTGTGCATACACTCACACACACACACTACACACACACACACACACACACACACACACACACAGACACACGCACGCACGCACGCACTCACTCGGTTTGCAGATTAACAACGCCTGGATCCGCTGCAAGCAGAGCCTGAATGTGATTGTTGGCACAGCGCCTTGTCCTCCATTATAAATACAACCTGTCCTTTGCCAAGGCCCCAGCTCCCTGCTCCCACCTCCCCTGTCCTGGCTCCTGAACGGTAGTCTTCTGTCAGCCGTGTCCGCTCGGAAAGTGGCTCCCGGGCTCCAGAGACAGAGACGGTTAAGGGGGACAGCTAGGGAGCAGACACCTTCAGATCAATGACAGCACGTTTCATCATTCAGAGCTCCACAGGGTCACACACAAGGCAAAAGCAGCGAAAAGGAAAACAGAAAGAAACAAAAAGACCTTCAGCTTATAAAACTCCCCTGAACTGTATTATGATGAGTAAGTCTAAATAAATTTCACTGGTTTAATTCTCTTTCACAGTGAAGGCAGATTCATCCCATGATGCATTGCCAGCTTGTCATTGCCAATTTAGGTTCAAAGTAGCTTCAGTCATAAAATAAAACATGAATAATAAAACATAGATGAATAAATAGAAGATAAACCGCGTTGGTTTCAAATGTATTATTCTTTGAAACATCCACTTCAACATAGTGCTTAACTTCTTTTCTGTACAGTAGTTCATTAGTTACTTCAGCTGTTCTGCATCATCTTCCCTGCAGTGAATCTCATACTGGCAACAGTAAAACACTTCCTGAAAGCGTCCTTTGTTTTATTGGAGCCTGGGTGTTTTGTAATAGACTATAGTGGGAAATCAACTGCTCTGTATTCTCACAGTGCAGCTACTGGCTGCCATAAAACAGTTTCATACACACTTTGTTGTTCTGTGAAAGAAAAAAACAAGAGAAAAAGAAAGAAAGCTGTAACAGTTTGGCTTGCTGTGAGCTACAACTCACTCTCACGCTTCTTCTGTTCCCTGGTTTCACACCTTCTCTCAAACCTCCATCTCTGTTTCAGTCGGTTAGAAAATTAAATAGGGCTTCAAGCTGTAGTGCTGGTGGCTGTGCTTTCAGAAACGCAAAACAAAACTGTAAAACAAGTAGAGAATCTGCTATGTAATTGAATATAAATACAAAGTTATTTAACAGAAATAATTTGTTATTTTTATGCCCACTAAAATATTCAGTGTGTGGCAGACATCGATAAATATTGTTGATTGTTTTCAGCAGTGTAACTATAACCCCTGGCAACACTCAAACTGTCACTCATCTTCTCCTCGGTAACAGTTTCCAGGTTTGCTTAGTTACAGTAAAAACAACTATCTGAATGTGTTGAATATGTCACACCCATAGCAACGCCACAAAGAGAGAGCCATAAGCAGGTGAAGCAGTCTAGGAGAAGAAGTCTGAGTCATCAGAACATGTCCAAGATGGTCCAGTACCATCGGGGTTAGATGGTGGGGAGGTCCAGTACCATCGGGGTTAGAGAAGCTCCAGTACCATCGGGGTTATACGGTCGGGGTTATACGGTGAGGAGCTCCAGTACCATCGGGGTTATACGGTCAGGAGGTCCAGTACCATCGGGGTTAGATGGTCAGGAGGTCCAGTACCATCGGGGTTATACGGTCAGGAGGTCCAGTACCATCGGGGTTATACGGTCAGGAGGTCCAGTACCATCGGGGTTATACGGTCAGGAGGTCCAGTACCATCGGGGTTATACGGTCAGGAGCTCCAGTACCATCGGGGTTAGACTGTAAGGAGCTCCAGTACCATCGGGGTTATACGGTCAGGAGGTCCAGTACCATCGGGGTTATACGGTCAGGAGGTCCAGTACCATCGGGGTTAGATGAAGGACACGATGGTGGTCTCTATTACAGTTTTTCACGATTGCTAAAACATTAAATCCCATTCTCTGAACCACATCTTCAGTGGCCTAAATCCATTTGTCAAATCATTAACCCTTTTGTCAAGACCTTAAACAAGTTTAGGTAGTTAGGCACAATTAGCAAAACCCTTATCACTCTCTAAAACACAATTCACACTGTGATTCACTAGTGTGGCAAAATTTTTAACACCAGCATCAAAATTTAAACACAACTTCAACATAGTTGTCATCGTTAAAACACAACGACTCAAAATACTTCACACTTGTTTCAAATGAAGTGATCAAGCCAATTGTATGAGACATAATATAGTTTTTCTTCAGACCTTCGCCCATTTTCTCAAAATTTACACTTAAAACAAATCCAAATCTTCAAAAACAGTGATTTCTGATGAAATTCAATGGTCACTTGGAGGATCTCCTACTGGAAATTCGGGCAACTGTGAAAGACATGATGTTGAGGCAGAATTACAGTAATCTCTCACTGACTTTGATTTTGCAGTTGCAAAATTAATTGGAGTGTACTGTAATGTGCTATTCATTTTCTGTAGTTTCTTTGGGTTTACTGTGTTTTTTGCAAGAGTTGAATATACAGATATGCAATACTGTATTACGTACTTGCAGTACTTACAGTATACAATACAATAAATTCACTGCACTAAGTTGTGATAACTATTATACTTTTGTTTTGCAATATGTGTTTACTATATGCAAAAAAAGAGAAAAACTTACTAACTACAAAAAACGAACTATATGCCCTGGATGCTGTGTTCTCAATTTTCTGATGTAGTGTCTAATAAATGCTCTGTGTTTGTTATATTTTGACTGGCTGTGTTTACGATATTAGATAATTGTTTGATTTCTGCCAGAAGAGTCAGGGGTTATGTGAATGTAGTTTGAATATTTGGATTTGTGTTTAAAGTTTTGAGAAAATGGGGCAAGGTTTCAAAAAATGGGTTTTAACAATTGTGATAACTGTAAAGCATAGACCAGAAGCTAGAACTGAGAGGTGAGGAGAGGAGAGGAGAGGAGAGGAGAGGGGAGGGGAGGAGAGGAGAGGATAGGAGAGGGGAGGGGGGGAGAGGGGAGGAGAGGATAGGAGAGGCTAGGTTCAATCGTCGCTCTCAACAGAAGAACCAGCCCTCAGACTCTGTTCCTCCAGTGAGCAGGGCCTCTGCCTCCTCACTCCTTAACTGTGAGACTTTATAAAGAATACGCGTCCGTCCAGATTCTCCCAAATACTGCTCGTTACCTCGGAAACAACAAGGTCAGCAGTTTCACGTCTAAGCTCATCTTCCTCGTGGTCCCCTTGTCCTCTTCCTCTCTTTGATGCTTCCCTCTGCTCTTCCTCCTTCTCGTCCGTAGCCCCCATCTCTCCCACCACTCTCCTCCTCCTTTTCACTCCATGTCTTTCCTCTCTCTGAGCCCAGTGTGTCTGCCAGCAGAAGGTGCTAATTACGGTCC
>JAPMUY010010459.1:75000-77500 GCA_026901105.3 Galaxias olidus
GAGAGAGAGAGAGAGAGAGAGAGAGAGAGAGAGTGAGAGAAACGAGACGACCTCCCACTGGTCTTCTCCCTCCCTAACCTTACCCCTCTCTCTCTCCCCCCCCCCCCCATCTCCCTCCCTAACCCTCCCCCCCCCCCACCCCCCCCACCCCCTCTCTCTCTCTCTCCCTCCCCCCTCTCTCCCTCTTTTCCCCTGAAGTGGATGAAACATTAATAGCTGTGCTCTGGTGAACCTCCTTTAGGCCCTTTCTTCCACGCTGACACAAACAAAGATGGCTACCCTGTTTTAATCTCCTGTAGTTTGACAGAGGGCTGAGTAAAGAGGGAAGAATCAGACACTGGATATGTCTCAAATACTATCTATAGCCGAAACATTCAACGATCTAACTAACCCAGGCATTATTTATAATGCTAGAGTATTTGAAACCCTTAATCTAAGTAGCCTGGGACAAGCTCCTGGTCTCACCTGAGGGGACACACCTGAGTTCGATGCCGGCCTCGCCACGCCAGACCACTCAGCACTACTCCAAGATTTAGAGCTAATCAAGTGAAATGTCAGCCGTGCCTCTGGATCAATACCATCTCCGGTTCCATGTTCCACCGTTACCGCGACGACAGCAGTCCTACAGACCGCCTCGTAGAATCAGAATAGACTAGAACGGGCCGAGCATTTAACCCCATCCCCGAACTCCACGGCTACGAGGTCGGAGGTCATCCAATATGGCGGCCCCGTAGAGAGACGGGAGGGGTTGTGACTACGTCTGATAGGCACACAGGACATTTGAAACTGTCACGAGCAGTGTGGAAATGAATACGTCAGTACATTCTACTATCTCCACATCTATGACAAGACAACCTATTTTTCACCCTTTGTCCTCACCTACCCCCCTCCTCCTCCCTCCCCCTCTTCCCTCCCCTGCCTGGTGGGAGCCAGATTGCCCTGAGTCTGCTCTCCTGCCCCTTAACAATCAACACATTCCCCATGTTTCTCTGAATCATCCCAGATTTCCCCAGGGGGGAATAACTGCAGATATGATGATAGATAATAAAAGGAAATATTGAGTTAGCATCTGTTCTGTCTGGCTCTGTACATGTGCTGTGATAAATCCCAGAGCAACAATGGGCACGCCGCATTTCACAGCAGGAACGACACTCAGTCAAATTGACAGCTCATAATTATAATTTCCACATGCAAATTGTTTCATGTCAATACTGGGGAGGATATGTTTTGAGTTAATAATAAATAAATAGTTTAGGGTTTTCACCTGAACAACATTTCTTGTCAATAAATTTGAACTCATTAATATATCCTGTTTATAGATTATGGATCATTTGTTTTTTTCGTAATGAGGATTCAATTTAGTTAACATGTCAGTAGACAGCAGGTTAATGAGACACACAGATAGTTGGCTAAGTAACTCTACTGTTAGCTAACTAGAGAGTTAAGATAGGCCATCTCACGCTCCAAACTGAAATTCAGAGGTGACCAAGCATTTTCAGTTACAGACCCTAAATTATGGAGTAGCCTTCCCTCTCCTATTAGATTCACACCTTCTGTCGATTCCTTCAAATCTTGGCTCAAAACCTATTTATATTCATTAGCCTTTGAATCCTATTAGTGGTTTTCTATGCACTTAGCTTGTACATAGTATATGTATGTATGTGTCACTACTGTTTTGTTTGATATACTGTATGTGAATGTATTGTACAGCACTTTGGTCAGCTCTGCTTGTTTTAAACGTGCTCTGTAAATAAACTTGATTTGAATTGATTACTGTTGCCAAAATCTTCAGTCGCCAGCTAGTTAATCAGATAGCCCGATAATAGACTAACCTAACTGTACTCTTCGCTAAAATGCCAGTAACCTGCTAGTTCATAAGATAATAGACTAACCTGACTTTACTGTTAGCTAAAATGCCAATAGCCAGCTAGTTAATCAGATAATAGACTAACCTAACTCTACAGTTAGCTACAACACCAGTAGCCAGCTAGTTAATCAGATAATAGACTAACCTAACTCAGAAAACGTCAGGAGGATGAGACAAGTATCCTAACTGCTGTTTACTACCGAGTGAGAGAGCCAAGCGCAGACAGAGATACTGCTGAAGAGAAATGTGGAGATTCACGAGGACAGGGAGAGGAGAGAAGACGGATTATTCAAGTTATTTTAGCATTAGAAGCAAAATGCATAAATAGATCAATACGGAGAGAGAGAAGGAGATGAAAATAGAGGAGGCAAAGGGAAATAAGAGAGAGAGACAGAGAGAGAGGGAGCGAGAGAGAAAGAGAGAGTGGAGGGAGAGGGAGAAAGAGAGACAGAGAGGGAGAGAGAGAGAGAGAGAGAGAGCGAGTGGAGGGAGAGGGAGACAGAGGGGGGAGAGGGAAGAAAGAGACAGAGAGCGAGAGAGAGGAAGAGATGGAGAGGGGGAGGGAAGAGAGAAGAAAGGGCTGATAAGGGGACAAGCCGCCCCCAGCTCTCTGCTGCTGCACAGACAATCAGC